>CM043316.1:78551172-78948672 GCA_023736055.1 Quercus glauca | reverse complement strand
CATAGAATTCAACCTTAACAGGCGGAGACAGCCTACTAATTAATTAAAAACGTGATTTGTTAAGCCTGATTAGAACGTGTAACTGAAAGAACAGGGGCGGAGACAGCCTACTAATTAATTAAAAACGTGATTTGTTAAAGCCTGATGAGAACGTGTAACTGAAAGAGAATATATACCACAAATCGGTTCAAAGTTAAGCACGCTATCACGGGATTCTTTGTACCATGCATGTTATATATAAATTTTTTTTATTAGTTTATTTTATGCTTAAAAATATTTTTGCATATATTGGTTAAAATCTTGCACACGCTGATCATAGATCAATACAACCTAAAACTAAACAACAATTAGACATTTAGTGTATTATTTATGTTAGTACGTAATTGAAGAAAAAAAATAGTAAAGTTAGCAATTGTTTAAATATTTGATTGGTTAAGTAGATACTTAGTGTTATATTTATGTATGGATGAATATGAATGTGTGGGTTAATAAATAATATAGTGTCAGTGCATTGCATTTTGTCATTTTAGTTTAAAATATTTTTATATAAATAATGACAACTGCTTAAAAATAAATAAATGTTATTCAAACTTAATAAAATAAAATAGTTACATTTAGCCACATTGATAATAAATAATAAAAATTGATAATGAACTATTATATAACAATTTTAAAATATAAAAACTCGTAAAAGTTATAAAATTTCATATATTTACATTTTTTTATGACTTGATATATTCAAGTTTTTTTTTTTATATATATTAAATTTTGTTTAATTTAAATTTTTTAATGGTCCCTTGAAAAAAATTCTTCGAGCAGCCGCTGCAAACAAACCTACAAAAACGACGGCGAAAACTTCATGGATAAAGAGAAGCTGACAACAATCTTGAATTATTGGGTAAATTAGAGAATATAGAAAAGTACGGCAAGAGGAAGCAACCTATCAGGGTACGTAGTTTTGCTATAGATATAGCTAACACCTTTGGAGACATACCATGAAAAACATGCTCGAACACGACCAAAAGCATTTGTCGCATATATACTACCGTACGAAAGGTTGGTTTTTACACGGTTTGGGCAATGGGGAAAAGTCAAATGTCTGCTTATAAATAATGAAACAATTCATCTTTGACAGAGAAATTATTAGCTCTTTAAGGCAATTCGTACTAACCAAGAAAAAAAACTGAGATAACGAATAAATTAATCTTTCCTATACATATAAGCAAAAATAGCATTGCTTGGATCACAATTATTACCTTACCAAATTGTGAAAAAAGTTACATGATTTTAGCATTACTTGGCATGAAATTCATGTTGGTGTATATAACATGATTTTCCCATGTTGCGTGACACTCAATTCTTCAATATTTGAGAATTATCTTAAAAACAAAATTTTAATAAAACAAAGTGGGAGCTATTTGACTGAATCTGCCAATATTTACTTGCCAGATCATTATGACAGAGGAAAGAAAGCAAATTAATAGAAATAGGTTGCATGTGGAAAATATGTTTAATCACAAACCAAACATTTTGCTACTTCACTTGTTCATACTCGAGTCCAACCCATTATAAATAGGTGTCTAGCTAGACACTCTTCAATTAAAAAGAGAAGCAACTGAAACCTCCCATAATCCAACAAAAGAAAGAAAAAAGAAAACACATTCACACTGTTTTTTCTCTCATTTCAAAGTAAAACATCAGCAAATAGCAATTTTCCCGTCTCTAAAAAACCATGTATTCTGAGCTAAAAGCCAGTGAATCATCTATACTTATAAGTCATGACCAAGAATGGGTCATACAGATAAGTCGAGCCCTAGAGGAAGGCCTTCAAGACAATGATGAAGGTGTTCCAGTTAGCATCTTTAGCGTACCCAAAACCCTAATCTCTTTCAAACCAGAAGCATACATTCCACAACTTGTAGCCCTTGGCCCATACCATCACCATCGGCTCGAACTCCTCGAGATGGAACGCTACAAGCTCACTTCAGCTATGAGACTGCAGAAGAAACTCAAAGAAATCAAATTCCGTGACTTGGTTAACCAAATCGCGGAAAGTGATAGCTGCATCCGTGCTTGTTATCATAGGTTCTTGGAATTCGACCAAGAAACACTCTCTTGGATGTTGTCCATTGATGCTTCCTTCTTGTTGGAGTACCTCCAAACCTACTCCACAAAAATGGAAGACTCGCTTATGCGAATAACTTCTAAGATGGCGCATTTGGTTGACCACACGCATAGGAAAACGGCACACCATGCAGTCCTTAGGGATATTATCATGCTAGAAAACCAAATCCCTTTATTTTTGCTCAGAGAAGTCCACAGCTTTTATCCCTGTGAAGATCATGACGAAGTATTAGCAACAATGCTAATTGGTTTTTGCAAACATCTGTCGCCCATAGAGTGCATCAATGAGCAACATTTCAAAGAAGTATGTTTCACCAAATCCCATTTGCTAGAGCTTCTCTACTACATGGTTGCACCGAAATTGCAACTTGTAGCTGATAATTCTGAGCAGGAAAAGCCAAAAGAAGACAGAGAGATTGGCTACTTCCAATCCATCTTGAAAGCTCTATGTTATATTAACTTGGCCCCGCTCCGCCTTCTCATTAAGATTTTCAATTCAAAGGCAGTGAAGCTTTTAGTTACACTGCCATTTATAATCATCTCCTATCTATTGAAGCTGAAGAACAAGAGTGATATAACCAATCTCATCTCGTCAGCTGAGGCTGTGGCCGAAGATGCGCAAAGCGCATCTAATGAGATGAAAGATGAAAGCCCTTTAGTAGAAGAGATTGCAATTCCTAGCGTGACACAGCTTCATAAAAATGGTGTTAAATTTCGTCCATCAAAGGGTGGCTTGGGGACTATTAATTTTGACAAATGTTCAGGTACATTTTGCCTTCCAGTTATTCATTTGGATGGCAACTCTGAGGTTGTTTTAAGGAACCTCGTCGCCTATGAGGCATGTATTGCACCGGACGTGATGGTTTTTACACGCTACACGGAATTGATGAATGGAATTATTGATACTGAGGAGGATGTGAAGATTCTTCGAGAGGCCGGGATCATCTTGAACCGGCTCAAAAGCGATGAAGAAGTAGCGATGCTTTGGAATGGAATGACCAAGTCTGTGAGGGTAACAAAAGTTCCAATTCTAGACAAGGTCATTGAAGCTGCAAATGCTTGTTATTCGGGGTGTTGGAGGAACAAGATGACTGGTTTCATGAAGAAGTATATCTTTGGTTCATGGCCTTGTCTTACATTTTTAGCAGCTAACATTCTAATATTGCTGTCTACTCTGCAGGCTGCTTGTTCTATGTACAGTTGTTCCAAATTGTTGGCCACCCTATGAATTTTTGCACTCTCTGTTGTTGCCTAGTGTATGTGACTGGCTGCATGTGAGCAACATGTGTTGCCAATTCTTATTGTATTCACTAAAAATTAAATATAAAAAAAAAAAAAAAAAAAAAAAATCATTCCTTTTGAAAATAAGACCTCTAGTATATATACCATATGAGAATTTTCATTTAGTTATTGTCACCAAAATGTTCACGGGCAAAGCCAGGGTGCGAGATGTCCCCCATTGACTTCTCTTAAAAGACTTTTTTTTTTTTTTTTTTTTACAAGATAGAATTTCTACTCTAACCTAATCTAAATGTACATGTATGTGAAACTCCCTCCTGAAAACTTGAACTCCAGCTCTTGTCCTCACACCCAACAAGTACTTATACCAAAAACATTTATGAAAGTTCCCGAAGATGCGCTTTGCACATCTAATGAGATGAAAGATGAAAGCCCTTTTATTATTATTATTATTATTATTATTATTATTATTAGAAAACCTTCGCAATGTTCCTCTATGGTACTAAAACCCTAAAGCCTCCAGCGTTTTTTTTTTTCTTCTCCATGTCTTGACATTTCAGTTTCAAACTCTAAATTTTTGTTATAAATCCAAATTTTAAATCAATCACATTCATTAGCACAACAATTTATAAGCTTTACATAGCAAAATTTGTAGTACTTTTAGCTATTTTCAATTTTAATTACTTTGAAGCCAAATTTTAAAAACAATCAATGTAGTGCAATGTGTATACAACTTTGCATGTATGTCGTTATATATACTCTTAAAATCTTTAAATAAATTTATTTTCTCAATTTATTTAAGGAATTAAATTAGATGTCTAAACTTAATATATTTAAATCAATCTTTTACTTCAATTGTTAAAAACTATGAATTAATTTTTTTTTGTTTTTATTTTATTTTAATGATATGCAATATATACACTTGTAGTTAAGCGTAATAATGAGTCTAGATCAAAATCTATTTGAAACTATGTAGATTTTGTAAAAAAATTACACATTTGTTTATTTATTTTGTTTTTAGTATTGATTAGTATATTTTAGGGGTTTTTTTATTTATTTATTTATTTATTTTTATATATTGCCTTTTAATTTGCCCCTCAAAGTGAAATCCTAGTTCCACCATTGACTTTAAGTAAAACTTTATTTTTTGTTTTAAAGAAAGTAAAATAAAATACTACTTCCGTTAAATCCTAATTATTAAAAGAAATTATAAGAATAATTCATTAATTATTTTATGATATATTATAACCCTTATATATAAATAAAATAAAATAAAAAGGTTTTACACGATGTGTATTAATGATGTAATTTAGAGTATTTTTTATTTATAAGATTTATTTTATTATTAAATGTTAATTATACTATTAAAATACTTTCTTTAAAATTATATATTACTCTTAATCGTCAAGTCATGCATTGCACGGAAATAGTTTTATATAAAAAAACATCCAATTGAAGAAAAATCAAATATAAAATACCCCACCTACCCTTAAAATAAATAAATAAATAAATAACAAGGCTTCATGCATCACTTTCTTTCTCCCGAGTCTCGAGCATTTTTTCTTCTTTGCAAGCAAACATAAATTGGGTGCTTATTTATACTAAGGTTCTCAGACTCGAACCGTTCATTGAACCGTAAATGAAAGAGGTTCAAGATTTTTGAGGTCAGACCGAGGTCGAACCGTGGTCAAACTTTGATGACGTCATAATTAATTTATTAATTATTTAAAATATAAATAAATACTTTTAATTAGTACAAATAGAAAAATTAACTAAAATAGTCCAATTAGATAAAATATGTATCTTTATATTTTTTATATCATAATTTTGACAAGGCAAACAAAAAATATCAAAGCTTAAGCAAAAACATATATATAATTTTTATTTTCTTATTTTTATGTTGATTAGTTAAACTTGTGATAATAATAATAATAATAACAATAATAATAACTTTAGAAGGACGCTTACCTTAAATAACATTAAAAAAAAAAAAAAAAAAAAAAAAAAAAAAAAAAAAAAAAAAAAAAAAAAGAAGAAGAAGAAGAAGAAGAAGGGAAGAAGAAGAAGAAGAAGAAGAGGGACACCTATTGTTTAAAAGGACCTCAATATTGGTGGCTGAAAAAAGTTAAAAACAATTGAATGGTCAAATCTCACTATTAGTCTACTGAGCTTCATGAGGTCATGTGGTAGTGCTTTTGTCAGGTAAAACAGTGGGCACACTTAACAAAAACAAGAATACAGCTATACAAGTTATTAGTGCACTACTCAGTCAAAAACAAGAAACAAGAGCCAATATGAGGAGATGAGTTTCTAGCTGCTGCCTGTTGGGCGAAGTGTTGCCGAGAAGGAGAAGAAAAAAATAGGAGGTGGGGATGATCGGAAAGATATACTACCAGAAAATTAACAGTGATGTTAGCAACCTCACCAACTTGGCTCTTTGTTTTCTTTTTCTCTCTTGCAATTTGTTTTTTATTTTATTTTTTATATTCAAATTCTTTATGGATTGAGATCTGTATTTCGACCAAATGAGATCTGTTTTCTGGCCAAATATAGTAAAAAAAATGGAACCGTGTGAACCTCTAAAATCGGCCACGGTTCTCAGAACCGTACGGTTTGATCATAGTTTGAGCGGTTTCATGCATTTTTCACATTGAGGGTTCTTAGAGTTAAAAGAACCGGAATAACGAGGAGTTCACGGTTAACCGGGTCGGACCATACGGTCCGATCCGGGTCTGAGAACCTTGATTTATACCAGACAAATGTGCATAGGTATATGTAATTAATTCCATTCGGTCACTTTTCAAAGTTTTTATCATTTCTACTAGCTAGGTCATCGTTTTGAATTCTTTTGAATGCAAACAAAACTGCTTGAGCACGTAGTTTCTTGTTAGATTCTTAGGGTCCGTTTGGATACAGTTGAAAATTGAAAACTGAAAACTGAAAACTGAAAACACTGTAGCAAAATAATTTTTAAATGTGTGAATAGTACCGTGGGACCCATTTTTAATGAAAAAATTGCTGAAAAGTGAAAATTGTGGGTCCATGAACAGTAATTTTGTGTTGAAAGGTCAAGGTTTGCGGCTACTGTTCATTAAACAGTAGCCGCTACAGTAAAAAAGGGGCTGGGAACGCGTGAAAAAAAAAAAAAAAAAAAAAAAAAGAAAAAAAACAAAACGCAGACGCAAACGCGGGACGCTGAATCCAAACGGAGACTTAGAGTAGAAGCAAAGAAGAAAAAACTCGTTTTTTTTCCTGGGTTTTCTTTTCCTTATATTATATATAGTAAATATATACTCCTATGTCGTTCTCATTATATATATACACACTCTATGTCACAGGTCCTAAGTCCTAATCCGTTATAATGGGTGCCTAAATTAAACCAAGGTTCAAAAATCAGAATCATATCAACTCCGTCCAGGTCCAGCAAAACCAACAATTTATATGTTTGATGTCTAATAACTAAGAACAAATAAAATATAATTCTTAAAGTAATTGGCTGGAGCTTTTCATATGAAAGAAAAGCTAACATACGAATTTGAAGCTGGCTTCCTTATTTATTTTGAAGTAAAAATTAAAAAATTAAAATCCAAACTGTGGGTTATTCTTTTTCATTCTTCTTTCCAGTAAAAGGAGGATGCCATTCAAGAATAGGTGACTATCAGGCGGTGGATTTGAGGTACGTACGTACTTATCCTGAGCTTTTAAGTCCAAAATGGGTCCCTATAACCTAACTCTCTCTGCTTGTAGTCATGTCATGTAGTCTACAATGTCAACTGTCAAGTACTCTACGTAACATTGTTAGCATCATGATTAGTGAGAAAATCTAAGACCCAATTTTGTGGAACAATTGGATTTGTCATAATTTTAACGTGGTTGAGTGTGAGTGTTAAAAAGAAAATGTAGAGTTTACGTGAAATTATAGACAACCGCAAATTAACAAGGTATTGAGATTGTGTCAAAAAAAACAAGGTATTGAGATCAGTATTGCACAGTCTAATTTGCTCTTAGATTTTTTTACTTCTTTTTTTTTACACTCTTTTCAAAAAAATTTATTCAAGAATTTAGATTGAAAGTTGCTTTTATAACTTTCAATCTAGACACTTCAATAATATAACGCTGTGCAATACCCATGTCCATATAAAATGGAATAACATAATTAAAGAGATGTGTGCTGGACACTTTTTAGCTCTTATCCTTGTATTTGGTTTGTGTTTTATTTCTTTAATTTCCTTCGATGAAATCATTTATTCAAAAAAAAGATCAATAGAAAGAGCGGAAATGAATTGCAAATCAGATTCTGATTTTGTTATGGATAACAAATCTTCCTAAGTTAGTACACTCAGCACTAATTAAATACCAAGAATCCGATTTTGTCTTTTTTTTTTTTTTTGGTTGCTGAATAAGATAAATTTATTTATACGTCAGCTATTGTTATGCAGACGAACAAAATGAGTGACATTTTTTTTATGAGAAATACGTAACTTTATTAATAATTGGAAAAACAAAGCATCCTGAAATACGAGTCAACAGAAGAGGGTGTTTCTTCTATCCACGATACAAAGTTGTTAATTCCTTTGGCGTGTTGAGCCATAGTATGAGCTGGTTTGCTGTCTTGTCTTTGTACATGCACTACCTGGTATTGTCTGAAGGTCTGCAGCTTAAGGTGGATGCCTGCCATGATATTATCGAAGGTGATAGGCGCCTGTGTTGTGTCTGAGAGGGCCCCTACAAGCAGTGCATAGTTGGTTTCAAATATAGCTTCTTGTAAGCCGATGTTCGTAGCAAATGAGGCAGCTTCGTCCATCACTTTGGCTTCTGCCCCAAGCGGCCCCAATGGCAATGGTAAGCGTTTGCTTAAGGCAACAAGCACGATACCCATATGGTCACATACAATGATACCATTGTAGACATCGCATTTTGTACATCTTACAACTCGGGCTTCCGTTCTCCAATGATACTCGAATTCTAAGGCCCAAGGCCAGTTTATAGCCTAATCAGATATTAAATTGACTTGATGAGTTCTAAAATGAAAAATATAACCTTTTAAATTAGCAAAAATTTATTTTTGGAAAATTAAATGACCAAAGTGGCCCTCGGCTTGCATACGTGTGTCGCGGCCTACATATGCAAGCTAAAGCATGCGTACGCAGGGACATTCTTGCTTATGTAGTTAGGGTTTCAGAAGCATAAGAAATGCAAGTTTTCTACAATAATGGTTGAAGTTTGAAATGAATCTCACATCGTTTGGGAGTTGTTCCAAACCCCATTTTTTCAACTATAAAAAGCCTTATATGGTACATTTTCAAAACACACAGAAATCCCACGGGAAAAACTAAAGATTCACTAGAAAATAGTGAATCAAAATGGAGTTTTTCACAAAACACCCTCAAGTCTTTTTTATTTGATTGGAACTTTTTCTAGTCCCAATCCTTTGAGTTTAAGATTACTAATCATTATTTTATAAAATTATGATAGATTTGACTGAGGGAGATGGTAACATTTTTTTGCAGGCTGTACAATATAAAAAAATAAAAATTTGAAAAAAAAAAATGTTATGTTACTTAAGCTAATATATTAGGTTAATGTCCCTAAGCTAATATTTAGGCTTATAACATACTTGGATTGTAAAGTTTATGTTGATAAACATAAACATATAAATTGATAAATTCATGCTTACATAAATAAATATAAACACATGTAATATATAGAAACATATAAATAGCGATAATCTCAAAACGGTACACTGGTATTACCAATATCAAAATATTTTGTTTATCTTACCAAACTGAAACGGCTTTCAGTGCGAAATTGATTTATTTAGTTAAAATTCATACATGGCATGAATACACTCACTATCACACAGGGCAAAGCTCAATCCTATGACAAATTTAAGCATTAAGATTATAAATGTTTTTCTCCCTATGAATCATGCAAAATTTTCATACCTAATGGTTTGAAAACTTTCTTTATGAGACGCGTATAATAGATGGTTCTTATCTATAATAACCAATGAACAATAAGGTCCTAGTCCAAACAACTAGTTAATGAGTAATAAGCAATGAGAAATGAGAAATTTGTAATAAGCAACTAGTCAATGAGCAATGAGAAATTTGTTTCAATAAGCAAAAAAAATCAATGTGCAATAACCAACTAGTCAATATTAAGTTTTTCTACCCAAAAAAAAAAAAAAAAAAAGTAATGTTAAGTTTCATTTTTCGCGCATGGAAAAAAACACACTAGCATACTGGTACTCCACAATCAATTCAATTGCAAACTTTACTAGAGTAGAGAAATTCATTTTTTGCAAATGAATCTTAAATTTTGTTTTTTAATACTTGATTAATGAGACGTGTATAGTAGGAGATTCGATTGCATCCACATACTATACCCATAATTTTATTTTTGTAAGATTAATTTGTTTATATTATAAAGCTAGGGTAAAAGATTTTTGTTTGGGATGACCTAAGATTGACAACCTGATAAGACCACTTAGACAAAAGAATGGATACTCTAGTTATGAATTTAAAGGTGGAGATTCAATTGTCAATATTGTTTTCCAATAATTTAGGGACTTACATGGAATCGTTACTTAATTAAGTACAAGAAAATTAAAGAAACTCTTATAAATTAATAAATACTTAAAATTACATAAAATGTCAAAAGAAAATAAATTATAAGTTTTTAATCCTAGATAAAGTTCAATAAAAAAAATTAAAAAACTGTATGTTCTAATTACAATCTAAATGGAAAATTATATGGAAATACCTAATCTACATTTCATAGACTAACTTTAGAGGTTAAGTTACCAGTGAGATGTTATGCAGCTACCACAACCAATCTAATATTGGTCTAGGCTACTACGAGTCGATGACCAGTACAATGTAGTTCAATTATTTATCATACATTAAGGGTCCGTTTGGAAACAACATATTTAATTGAAACTGAAAACTTTTTGTTGAAATAAAACTAAAAGTTAGTTGAAATAGTACTGTGTGACTCATAAATAGTACCAAAAAGTACAACAACACCCATGAATAATACTAAAATTAAGCTGAATAATAAAATAAGCTGTTAAATATAATCTATCCAAACGCAAGCTAAATAATAAAACCATAACAAAAGACAAACAAAATGAAAAATAACTCATTCGTGTCTTGCATGATTGAAAATAACAACTAAAAACCAAGATATAAACAAGTTAGTCATTAACATGTTAAACAGATAAACACGCTGTCACTGGATTATTTGTACCGTGTACGTCAATCAAACCTACAAAACGACGATGAAAACTTCATGGAAATAAAGAGAAGCTGACAACAATCTTGAATTATTGGGTAAATTAGAGAATTATGTAGAAAAACATGAAAAACATGCTCGAACACGACCCAAAGCATTTGTCGCGTATATACTACAATACGAAAGGTTGGTTTTCACTCGGTTTGGGCAATGGGGAAAAGTCAAATATTTTTGCTTATAAATAATGAAACAATTCATCTTTGACAGAGAAATTATTATCTCTTTTAGGCAATTCGTAATAACCTAGAGAAAAAAAAATTGAGATAACAAATAAATTAAACTTTCTTATACATATATGCAAAAATAGCATTGCTTGGATCACAATTTATTACCTTAACAAATTGTGAAAAAAAGTTATGTGAATTTAGCATTACTTGGCACGAAATTTGCTTTGGTATATAACATGATTTCCCTTCATACAATACACATAAAACATGATTTCCCTACGTTGCGTGACACTCTCATTCTTCAAAATTTGAGAGTTATCTTAAAAACAAAATTTAAATAAAACAAAGTGGGACCTATTTAACTGAATATGCCAATATTTACTTGCCAGATCATTATGAGAGAGGAAAGCAAATTAATAGAAATAGGTTGCATGTGGAAAATATGTTATAATCACAAACCAAACATTTAGCTTCTTCACTTGTTCATACTCTTGAGTCCAACCCATTATAAATAGGTGCCTAGCTAGACAGTCTTCAATTAGAAAGAGAAGCAACTGAAACCTCACATAGTGCAACAAAAGAAAGAAGAAAAAAACACATTCACACTGTTCTTTCTCTCATTCAAAGTAAAACACCAGTAAATAGCAATTTTCCCCACCTCTGAAGAGACCATGTACTCTGAGCTAAAACCCAGTGAATCATCTATACTTACAAGTCATGACCAAGAATGGGTCATACAGATAAGTCGAGCCCTAGAGGAAGGCCTTCAAGACAATGATGAAGGTGTTCCTGTTAGCATCTTTAGCGTACCCAAAACCCTACTCTCTTTCAAACCAGAAGCATACATTCCACAAATTGTAGCCCTTGGCCCATACCATCACCACCGGCTCGAACTTCTCGAGATGGAACGCTACAAGCTCACTTCAGCTATGAGATTGCAAAAGAACCTCAAAGAAATCAAATTCCGCGACTTGGTTAACCAAATCGCGGAAAGTGATAGCTGCATCCGTGCTTGTTATCATAGGTTCTTGGAATTCGACCAAGAAACACTCTCTTGGATGTTGTCCATTGATGCTTCCTTATTGTTGGAGTACCTCCAAACCTACTCCACAAAAATGGAAGACTCGCTTATGCGAATAACTTCTAAGATGGCGCATTTGATTGACCACAGGCATAGGAAAACGGCACACCATGCAGTCCTTAGGGATATTATCATGCTAGAAAACCAAATCCCTTTATTTTTGCTTAGAGAAGTCCACAGTTTTTATCCCTGCGAAGATCATGACGAAGTATTAGCAACAATGCTAATTGGTTTTTGCAAACATCTGTCGCCCATAGAGCGCATCAATGAGCAACATTTCAAAGAAGAATGTTTCACCAAATCCCATTTGCTAGAGCTTCTCTACTACATGGTTGCACCAAAATTGCAACTTGTAGCTGATAATTCTGAGCAGGAAAAGCCAAAAGAAGACAAAAAGATTGGCTGCTTCCAATCCATCTTGAATGCACTATGTTATATTAACTTGGCCCCGCTCCGCCTTCTCATTAAGATTTTCAATTCAAAGGCAGTGAAGCTTTTAGTTACACTGCCATTTATAATCATCTCCTATCTATTTAAACTGAAGAACAAGAGTGATATAACCAATCTCATCTCGTCAGCTGAGGCTGTGGCCGAAGACGCGCAAAGCGTATCTAATAAGACGAAAGATGAAAGCCCTTTAGTGGAAGAGATTGCAATTCCTAGCGTGACACAGCTTCATAAAAATGGTGTTAAATTTCGTCCATCAAAAGGTGGCTTGGGGACTATAAATTTTGACAAATGTTCAGGTACATTTTACCTTCCAGTTATTCATTTGGATGGCAACTCTGAGGTTGTTTTAAGGAACCTCGTCGCCTATGAGGCATGTATTGCACCGGACGTGATGGTTTTTACACGCTACACGGAATTGATGAATGGAATTATTGATACTGAGGAGGATGTGAAGATTCTTCGAGAGGCCGGGATCATCTTGAACCGGCTCAAAAGCGATGAAGAAGTAGCGATGCTTTGGAATGGAATGACCAAGTCTGTGAGGGTAACAAAAGTTCCAATTCTAGACAAGGCCATTGAAGCTGCAAATGCTAGTTATTCGGGGTGTTGGAGGAACAAGATGACTGGTTTCATGAAGAAGTATATCTTTGGTTCATGGCCATGTCTTACATTTTTAGCAGCTAACATTCTAATATTGCTGTCTATTCTGCAGGCTGCTTGTTCTATGTACAGTTGTTCCAAATTGTTGGCCACCCTATGAATTTTTACACTCTGTTGTTGCCTAGTGTATTTGACTGGCTGCATGTGAGCAACATGTGTTACCAGTTCTTACTGTATTCACTAAAACACAATTAAATACAACCAAAAAAAAAAAAAAATCATTCCTTTTGAAATTAATACCTCTAGTATATATACCATATGAGAATTTTCATTTAGTTATTGTCACCAACGACCCTTTATCTTATCCACAATGACCTTGCTCTCTCTCCTCCTTGGCTATCTTCCGGCAATACCTTGCTCACCAATGACCCTTTATCTTATCCCAACGCGTGATACTGAAAGAGAACATATACCACAAATTCATTCAAAGTTCAAAAACGCTATCACGGGAATCTTTGTACCATGAACATCTGATGGAAATTTAGACCCCTTAAACTTTAACCAGATTGCGTAGCCTAGATTAATTAGCCAAGTTGTTACTTAATCAAATTATGTAATTCTAGGTTAAAACAATCACAAGATCATATCATGCATATAAAATAAGTAAAGCAGCGGAAATAAAGAACACAGTGATATGATCACCCAGGAAACCACACCGGAAAAACCTGGGGAGGATTTTACCCACCGATCCTCAAGGCAATACGGAATCCACTAAGAAAGAATTGAAGTTTTTACAAAAGGACTTACAAGCTCCCCGCTCGACTTCCTAATGCTACCCACCAGTAGTAACTTCCTGACACGACCACGCGCAGGCTCCGAGTCCACGGACTACTTCTTTCTTTGAACTCCTTCTTCAAGTACAAGCTCCTCACTTGTTTTTCTCTTTAAGTTCTAATGGCTGCAACTTTGTTGATCATCAAGATGTAGATAATATATCTTCCTTGAAAACCCTAAGTTTATGTGAAGGAAAGCTCCTCAAAGATCTCACAAGAGATTCACATAAACAGCAAATATGAGCAACAAAGACTTAGAGAGGTTTGGGAACAAAACCCTAATAAAAGGAGGCACAAGAGGCACTCTAATCTCTCTCTCTCTAGTCACCAAAACGTTCTAGGGTTTTCCTTATATATATAAGAGTTTTACTTGAACCCCAAGACGTTTAAATAGAGTTTGGGCTGAGTTGGAACTCTGCAGAAAACGCATCTGACCCGAGATTCGATCGATCGAGTCTATCCTTCGATCGATCGAGCCAGGCCGAAATGCTCCAGTACATCTGCAGCCACTCGATTCCAACTTTACAATATTTAATCAACTTTGAGCAAGCCTAAACAAGACTAAATACATTGTTTTGATCATGGTTTGCCAATATTACACATTAGAGTTCTAAATACATAAAATCCTAAATCTTTAGAACCTAACAACATCAAATCAACCTACAAAACGACGATGAAAACTACAACGAAATAAAGAGAAGCTGACAGCAATGTTGAATTCTTGTATAAATTAGAGAATATAGAGGAGTATGGCAAGAGGAAGCTACCAATGAGGGTAGTTTTGTTCGTGATATAGCTGACACTTTTGGAGACGTACCATGATGAAAACATGCTCAAACGTCACGACAAAAAACATTTGTCGCATATATACTACAATATGAGGTAGGTTTTTACACGGTTTGGGCAATGGGGAAAAGTCAAATGTTTGCTTATAAATAATGAAACAATTTATCTTTGACTCAGAAATTATTATCTCTTTTAGGCAATTCGTAATAACCTAGAAAAAAAATTGAGATTGTTAGGTTCTAAGACTTATGAAACTAAATGTATTAGAACTTTAATGTGTAATATGTTGACAAACCATGATCAAAACTGTTAGGACATATGTGATTTACATGTTAAGAACATATGTCATACTTTTATGTAATTGGCTAATCCTTTGACAAAACGCACTTTACTTATATTTGGGTAGATTTAGGATGTGTTAAAATACTTCAAGAAACCATGTTTCAAGATCAAGTATTGAAGCCTTCAAGTTTGCACAAGAAAACAAGCTAAGAGTGCAAACTCATTAAAACTCGACAGCTGCATCTATCGAGTTTCAGTAAAGTTGTTCAAGCCCGTAAGCTCGACACCTACTCGACAGCTTCTCGATAGCTTCTATCTGTCGAGATTTATAAAATCAGAATTTCTGATGATCTGATTTTTTGGGATCCGTGAAAGTGTCTGTTGAGGGTCATTTTTTTTCGAAATTGACAAAGGCAGCCCAACCCAGCAATACGGGCAGCAGAGAAACGGCAGACCAAGCGAAAGAAAACCATTAGGCCCAAGCGGCAGGAACAATGGATCACAGGCCCCTTAATACGAATGAATGGGTCTTGAGGAAGTAAGCGGGCCTAAAAGGCCCGGAAAGAGAGAAAATAGCACCCATGGGCAGTATGTGTTGTGAAAAAGAGAGAATGGGCCGCGGCAGGCCTAAAGGAAAGTAAGTAAAGAAAGTAGGGGATAATGGCAAGCCCATGAACCCCAAGGATGAGAATGAAGAAATTGGGCCGGGGAAGCCCAATTAAGTTAGTAAGAGCCCATGGGATGCGGAGTTAGTAAATGGACCGAGGACGTCCAAAGAAATGGGTCGTAGAGGCCCAAGGGAAAAGAAAGGGACATTGGAGCCCATAAGCGAGAACACCAACGGCCACATTAAGCCACTGGGGGAAAATGGAACGGCGGACCTGAGAAAAGGCCCAGCAGGAAGAAAATACGGCAGGAAATGCTAAGTAATGTCACAAGAAACAAAGGCGATTAGAAAATGGGGTTGAAAGGAACGCGAAGCCCAATACTGAGCCAAGCCCAGATCCTAAGGGAGCGAGGGGTCTAAGTAATAACTCGTAAAAAAGCCAGAAGCGGACGGCAGGCAAGCAAAGTCTCCAGTCCACGGCAAATGCATGAACAGCAGGCAGATTTCAGACATATGCATGCGCAAAGACCAAGCACCATCAGCCTGTGCCCAGCCAATACAGGACATGGTGGGGTCATGGGGTCAGAGGAAAGAGGGCGTGGTTTGGTGGTGGGGAGAGGGGAAGGCCTGTTTTAAGGTTCCTGCTCAAACTCTTTTGGGGGATACGTCCTGCTGAGATGGCATACCACCCAAAAAAGGCAATGCTGAGTTGGAACCAATGGGTGCATGCCATGAGTGAGTAGAGAGAGAGAAACACCACCGCGGCAGACTAACAGACAAAGTGGTTGTCTTTGTCTGTAGCAGGGTACTCGCAGACGGAACAGTAATGGTCGGCGAGTACGCCCGGGCCAAACAAAGGTGGTTGAAGGGTAGAATAGTAAAACCCGTCCACGGTAAGCACTATAAAGGGAGCTTCTGCCGTGAACAAAAGAGGGGACAACACAAGAGAAAACTAAGAAAAGAAAATACTCTGTAACACACTTAGGAAAATAGGGGAAGCATAACACTAAAAAATCAAAAGAGGGAAATCACTAAGGAAAAGAAAAGATAGAAAGAAAGAGTGTGAGAGTTAGTGGCATGCACCAACAGGTCTCTTCCCTTCTCTCCCTCTCAAAACCCGGCTCTCTTATATACTTATTTCAGGTACTGCCCATTCGAGTCCGCCTCCCTCAACCCGTTAACTTCCACGGCAGGATTTCTTTTCCTCGGAGGTTAATCGTGTTGAGAAGAGGCGTTCTTCCTCTTTGGCATTAATCCTGCAGACCGAACTGAATTTGCTCCCTGTCTGTTTGATTAATTTTATTACTAATCTCCTTTACTATTTATTTGTCAAAGGTTGATTAATGTTATTATAGTTATGGATTACTTGGTCATTTCCCATTAAAAGGACTATCTGGTCATTCCAGAATTCATGGTTCTGTTTATCAATTATATCTGCTTGCCGTAAGCTTTTTCCTCTGAAACAGTTTTGCCTGCCGCCAGCGTTATAGTTCTGCTTGTCGTAAGCTGTTCTCTATAACAACTCAGCCTGCGGTAAGCACTCCCCTGGCAGACGAGGCATAATTTGCGCACAAGCCGACCAAGTTGAGTTCCAATTGGCCCGGTCTCAACTCTCGCAACCCAGAACACTTGGGCCTACAATCACAAAGGGGCAGACCAGCCCAACATAACAAAAAAAAGCCCCACAACAGTGTCTTTGGGCCTTCTTTTCTCCTAACCCTAGACATATAAAAGGATTGTTTTAAGGGCCGTCTAAGAGTTCACAAGTTGCACAAGTATTAAGCAAAATCTGTTCAAGCAAATTGTGACCGAAGACGAAATTCTTAACCTAGTTAATCTCTTTTGAAGAAGTTGCTGTGTATGTGCACCTTTGGGTTTTGTGACCGAGCATCTTCTTGATCTTCATTATGTGTATGAACTAAAAAACTTTGCATCCAACATTTCTTTCTAGTTGGTGATTAAAGTCGCATACTGAGATCCGCGCAAACTGGTTAGTCACGTACTTGGGAGCCGTGCATCAAAAGGAGAAACTGTCACGACAGAACAATGTCCAATTACGTATTGGGGTAAGAGTTCAACTGTAGGTTGGTAAGGTACTTGGGATTCCTTTACTTGTAACCGCTTGTTGTGATAATAGTGGAGTTTCGGGAGTGGTAACCTGAAAATCACCCGATGGGGTTTTTGCCGTTAGAGTTTTCCCCATTCGTAAACAAATCACCGTGTTATTTATTTTCCACTGCATTTTTAGTTTATTGATAATTTGTTTGTGCTACCACGCGTTTGCATGTTAATTTGATTAATTACTAACTTGGGTAATTAATCAATTAATTAATCACAAGGGGTCAATACGTTTTTAGCTTATCAAGTGGTATCAGAGCAGGCACACTCTGATTAAGATTTAATCTTTGCTATGTTTGATCCATTGACCCCTGTTGTCATAGCTTAGACCTGCGTAAAGAGATCTTTGTTTTCAAATACATCTTGTTTTTCTAATCTCTATTTGTTTGAGTGTCTCAGAAAATACAAGTCTAAAAGTTATTTGAATTCTCATTTGATGACTATTAGAAAAGATCTCAGTTTGGCTAAGAAGAAACTAGACTGTCTCAGAATGAAAATGTGCAAAGGAGTTCGTCTGAGAAAAGTGAAAGTTAAAGGCTTAGCTCATAATAAGCGGTTGAGAGAAAGTGCAATTCCCACTGATCTGTCATTTAAGCACGAAGTGTGTTTCATGATGAAATCCGCATTTAAAGTAATGAACACATGTTTGTGGTACCTTGACAGTGATTGCTCGAGACATATGACCGGAGACCGATCCCTCTTCAAGGTTTTTGAGTCAAAGAAAGGTGGCAATGTCACTTTTGGTGATGGAAGCAAGTCACAGATTAAAGGGAAAGGAATCATCTCTCTACTGGGACTGCCAAACATTGCAAATGTTCTTTATGTAGAAGGTTTAAGAGTGAACCTGTTGAGCATAAGTCAAATATGTGATCAAGACTTTATGGTACTATTCTCAAAAGGAAAGTGTCTTGTCATGAATGAGTTCGGAAAGAAGCTTATTAGTGGTGTTCACACTTTAGACAACTGCTATGGATTGGTTCCTGATGCTGATATTGTATGCAATAGCATTTGTTTGCCTAATGAAGATCTATGGCATTAACGAATGAGACATGCTAGTTACAAACATCTTTCTATTGTATCTAAGCATGAATCTGTCTTAGGGATACCAAAACTTAGTAGAATGAGTAATGTAGTGTGTGGACCATGTCAGCTTGGAAAACAGACGAAAGCCAAGCATCCAAGTACACAGACATCAGCTACATCTAGGCCATTGGAGCTTCTACATTTAGATCTTATGGGTCCAACAAGAACCGAGTCTCTTGATGGTAAGAGATACATCATGGTTGAGGTAGACGACTTCACTAGATACACTTAGGTCATTCTCCTACGATCCAAATCTGATGCTCCTGAGTACATTGAGGCCTTATGCATAAGACTGTAGAATGAAAAGAGTCTAAAGATAGATTGAATACGAAGTGACCATGGTAAAGAATTCGAAAACTCTTATATGGATTCTTTTTGCACAAGATTAGGTATATTTCAAGAATTCTCTGCTCCTATTACTCCTCAGCAAAATAGTGTGGTAGAAAGAAAGAATAAAGTTATTCAAGAGATGGCCAGAGCCATGTTGCACAACAAAGATGTGGCTAGAAACTTGTGGGGAGAAGCCGTGAACACCGCATGTCATACGGTTAATAAGGTGTACTTTAGACCCGGTACCAAAAAGACTCCCTAAAAGTTATGGAAAGGAAGGAAGCCAAATGTGAAGTATTTCAGAATTATTGGAAGTACTTGTTTCATCCTCAAAGATAGAGAGAATGTAGGAAAATTTGACTCTCAAAGCGATGAAGGTATTTCTAGGTTACTCTTCTACAAGCAAGGCCTATCAGGTGTACAACAAAAAAACTATGAAGGTAATGGAGATAGTAAATGTTGTCATTGATGAGTCTTCAGATTCCAGTTCTGAGAAAGGCATCGAGGAACTCCCCAAGGAAATTCTTCCTCCTGAGCCCAAGGAAGTTCATGACATTATTAAACAAGAACCTGCATCTCCAAGTACTCCCGATACTCCCAGTGTTGTGGAAGAATCTACAAATATACCCACTTCACCAGATTATGAATCCCATAAGGAGAAAGGACCTTCCTCTAGGATTAAATTAAATCATCCTCCAGAAGTTATTGTGGGAAACATGAATGAACTCACATTAACGAAACGTACAGTAGATAAATGTGTTCCTAACTTTATGTCTTATTCTTGCTACTTGTCACAGGTTTAACCCAAGAAAGTTGAAGAAGCACTACAAGATGAAAGTTGGGTTGAAGCAATGCATGATGAACTGCTACAATTTCAGAGGAATGATGTTTGGACCTTAGTACCTAGACCGGAAGGTGAGCACATCATCGGTACAAAGTGGATATTCCGCAATAAGATTGATGAAGAAGGCAATGTGATTCGCAACAAGGCTCGACTTGTAGCTCAGGGATACTCACAAATGGAAGGAGTAGACTATGATGAAACATTTGTCCCAGTTGCCCAAATGGAGTCCATCAGGATTCTTCTTGCTGTAGTATGTCATCTAAAATTCAAACTTTATCAGATGGATGTGAAGATCGCTTTCTTGAATGGACTGCTTAAAAAGGATGTCTATGTGGCTCAATCAAAAGGATTCATTGATCCACACTTTTCGGATCATGTTGTACCTCAAAAAGGCACTTTATGGGTTGAAGCAAGCCCCTAGAGCTTGGTATGATAGACTTACACAATATCTGGTGTCACATGGGTTCACAAGAGGAAAAGCTGATCAAACTCTCTTCGTCAAAAAGGAAGATGGAGAGTTGATAGTTGCTCAAGTGTATGTTGATGATATCATCTTTGGGTCGACTAAGGATGAACTTGCTCATGGCTTCTCAAAACTCATGCAAACCGAGTTCGAGATGAGTATGATTGGAGAGCTGACTCACTTCCTTGGATTGCAAATTCGTCAACAAGATTCAGGTATATTCCTATCTCAATCTTAATATACTAAGAATCTTGTGAAAAAATTTGACTTGGAATCTGCTAGTTCTGTTCGAACCCCTTTGAGCCCAAATGTTAAACTCACTGTAGATGTGCTAGGCAAGAGTGTTGATCCTTCTCTATATAGAAGCATGATAGGTAGTCTTCTTTACCTTACTGCTAGTAGACCTGACATTAGTTACAGTATTGGCGTGTGTGCTAGATATCAGGCTAACCCCAAAGAATCACATATGACTGCTTTAAAAAGAATTATAAAGTATGTCAACAAGGACACAAATGATGTCTTGGCTGGATATTCTGATGCGGATTGGGTTGGGAATGTTGATGATAAAAAGAGTACATCTGGGGGTTATTTTTATGTAGGTAACAATCTTGTCTCTTGGATGAGCAAAAAGCAGAACTCCATCTCTTTATCCACTGCAGAAGCGGAGTACATTGCTGCTGGTAGCTGTTGCACCCAACTCCTCTAAATGCAAAAACTCCTTCATGATTATGGTATTTGTCAAGAACATCTCACTATCTACTGTGACAATACCAGTGCCATCAATATCTGTAAGAATCCAGTTCAGCATTCTCGAACCAAACACATAGAGATTCGACATCACTTCATTAGGGAGCTTGTCGAAGATGGCATTCTCACTCTTGAGTTTATTCACACCGATGATCAGAAGGCTGACTTGTTCACCAAATCTCTTGACAGCAAACGTTTTGAATTCTTTTGTCAAAACATTGGTGTTATCTCCATGGACTGATTTTCCTCTCTCCTCCTTCTTCCTCATGCATTTGCATTTAGTTTTATACTTTGCTTTGATAACATGTTTTTGTTTATTTATTTTCAGTTTTTGTTTATTTTGTTTTTGATAAAAAAAAATTGAAAAATTAGAAAAATACAAAAATAGTGTGTGTTATGTGTACATTGGTACTTGTGTACCTTGGATGGTCACTGAAATAAAATTTTCTAAACTTTGTATCATTTGTAACTTAGATAAGCATCTCTATGCACAACTAAGCAAGTAAGCTTTGTGGCTCTTGTTTGTGATGAGTAAGATTAAGCTATCTCTTAGACTTAACACTCATATCACTCTTTTTGACGGGTAGGACTAGAAAATCCTAAGAGAAATGCATAAATATCCATCTCACCACTGTTGCCCGCCAATCATGATAAGACATCTGTATGTTTCGGCATAGCAAAAGTGTGATGCCAATGACATTTGTGTGCTTCGGCATAGCAAAATTGGAATGTCAAATTTCAATGGGTATTTCTTTTCTCTCTCATATATATCCATGCATGATATGCTTAAAAAGAAAATATGCAAAGAAAATAAAAAGCAAAAAGATTAAAAATATTTTAAATATGATTGCAAGTGTGTATTCTAGGAGATGTGGAAGTTATAGGATGTACCTCGAAGGTGATAGTCCTCATCAAACAGTTATGATTATGTGTGAGTTAAAGTGATTTTCTCATATCTCAATTTGTCATAATATGTGTACACTTATGCAATCTTGCAATATTTTTCACACACGACGCGCGATATTCTTTGCTGCTCTTGATACATATGCAGGTACAATGTGACTTGGCCATCACAAGGTTTTACATGTGCTTATGTATGCTCATTAAACTGTCTTGACTTGTTTTTGAAATATAAAATTGGTTAGACTTGTTTAGTGTGTATGTGTGTGTGTGTTTTTGGAGATCCATGTGCTTAAAATTTTCATTGAGAGATGATTTTGAGAGCCTATTGTATTGATTGGATCATTGTTGAGTTGCATAATTGATTGCATTCATGTCTATGTTTTTCACTTCTCGAAAAACTGTTTTTAAAAGCTGGCTCGACACCTCCTCGATACCTGGCTATCTGTCGAGCTTCTCAAGTTTTTTCTTATCGCAATCTCGACACATCCTTGACACCTAGTGGATCAATCGAGAATTCTCCTATCTCCTCAATAGCTTCTCGATACCTTGTCGATCGATCGAGCTTCTGTTCTTAGTTCTGGTGTTTATTCCTCGATACCTCATCGACACCTGTATCTGTCGACGACCATTTTTCTGGACACCTCCTCGACAGATGTCTCGATACCTCTCGATACCTGTATCTGTCGAGATTTACTGAGGATCTATTTAAACCCCTTGTGCGATCCGGTTCTCATTTTCTCGATCTGTCTACATCTGTTCACCTCCCAAACTCATTTTTCTCACTCCAAACCTTCAACCCACGTGATTTTCGGCCCTTCTTTGCTTCAAATCACTTGGTACGATCTCTTTTCTTCTCATATTTCATGCATTTCATGCTTTTGAATATTAGGTTTTGGGGTTTCTTAAAAAATTTTGGGGTTTTTCAAAATTGATGAGTTTTGCTTGTAATTTTGGGATGGGTTTTCATTTAAATGTGTTCAAAATCTCATGCATTGCATCACATTTGCATTATAATGGTATTTTCATGCATTTAGATGTGTGTAATCTGTTTATGTGCTGGTAGGATTGGATTGGGCTGAGCCCATAATGAAATTTCTTTTGCATGTCACATGTTCATGCATTCCCCATGCATACGTGCTCTCTTTTCAATATATATGGATATATTTGAAATGCTTTGGGACTTTTCTGATTGTCTCTTTCTCCCTCTCTTTCATTCTGTTTACGTTAGTAGTGTCTATGGCACCTAAACGTAAGTCTGCTCCATCTCAGAACCCTCTTCGTTTCGGGACATCATCTTCTTCTGATCCTACTCCTTCCAACATTCTGTTCCGTGATGAGGATGCCCGTAAAGCATACTCGGAGAACTTCTCTAGACGAGGGGTTCATTCGGAATGCCGAGTCATTTTGGCGGACTTCGCCGATACTGACCTTCCCGATATCATTCACAATCGGGGATGGGAGTCACTGTATGGCGTCCTGGTCACTTGTCCTCTCGTGCTTATACAGGAGTTTTACTCCAACATGCACGGGATTGATTTTTCAGTACCTCTCTTTTACACTCACATTCGAGGTACGCGCTTTGCTGTCACACCGCAGCTTGTTGCGGATGTGCTTAGAGTTCCGAGGGTAGAGCATCCTGATTACCCCGGTTGTGAGCGTCTGAGGATTGTGTCCAAAGACGAGATGATGTCTGTTTTCTGTGAGCACCCATCTGTTTGGGGTGAGCGTCAGTTTACACCATATTGGCCTTTTGCTAAAGGTCCTAGATTCATGAACATGGTGATGATGATGATGATGATAATGCTTTGGATGATGATGATGGAGATGCTAGCTCTACTGATGAGATGTCTAATTGACATTCTACCCTTTGTCACTCGTGACAAAAAGGGGAGTAATTTTGGGATATGAGAGTAGTCATCTTAGGGGGAGTGTTGATACTTGAGGGATGTAGTGAGGATATGATGTATCTTTTCTTTTCTTTCTTATATAGATACATTGTTCTTGTATATTTGGTCTTGCGATCACTTTTACATACATTGTACTTATCTTCTTTATATGTGGATGTATGTTTTTCCTTCACCTACCTCTTACATGTGTTGTTTCTTTTCTCCTCTTTATACACATGTTTCTTTATTTGTATGCAATCTATTATTTCTGTTTCACACAAAGATGCCTTGATGAGTTTTGTTTAAAGTGTTTCAAAAATACAAGTTGTCAAAGTCTACTTGCCATAAACTCTCTTCTTGCAAAATTTTTCAAGAGTTTGTGTTAGGATAGATTTTATTGTATTAAACAAGTGAATATGAATTAAGTGATTTATGACTTCTCTCATACAATCATTTATTAGTTGTGGTTTTGTCACGGATTGCCAAATGGGGAGATTGTTAGGACATATGTGGTCTACATGTTAAGAACATATGTCATACTTTTATGTAATTGGCTAATCATTTGACAAAACGCACTTCACTTGTATTTGGGTAGATTTAGGATGTGTTGAAATACTTCAAGAAACCATGTTTCAAGATCAAGTATTGAACCCTTCAAGTCTACACAAGAAAACAAGCTAAGAGTGCAAATTCATTAAAGCTCGACAGCTGTCTCGACAGCTGCATCTATCGAGCTTCAGTAAAACTGTTCAAGCCCGTAAGCTTGACACCTGCTCGACAGCTTCTCGATAGCTTCTATCTGTCAAGGTTTATAAAATCAGAATTTCTAATCTGATTTCTTAGGATCCGTGAATGTATCTTTGGGCCTTCTTTTCTCCTAACCCTAGACATATAAAAGGATTGTTTTAAGGGCCGTCCAAGAGTTCACAAGTTACACAAGCATTGAGCAAAATCTGTTCAAGCAAATTGTGACCGGAGAGGAAGTTCTTAACCTAGTTCATCTCTTTTGAAGAAGTTACTGTGTATGTGCACCTTTAGGTTTTGTGACCGAGCATCTTCTTGATCTTCATCATGTGTATGAACTGAAGAACTTTGCAGCCAACCTTTCTTTCTAGTTGGTGATTGCAATCGCATACTGGGATTTGCGCAAACTGGTTAGTCACGTACTTGGGAGCCGTGCATCAAAAGGAGAAACTGTTACTACAGAACAAGTCCAATTGGATATTGAGGTAAGGGTTCAACTGTAGGTTGGTAAGGTACTTGGGATTCCTTTACTTGTAACCGCTTGTTGTGATAATAGTGGAGTTTCGGGAGTGGTGACCTGAAAATCGTCTAGTGGAGTTTTAGCCGTTAGGGTTTTCCCCATTCGTAAACAAATCACCGTATTATTTATTTTTCTGCTGCATATTTAATTTATTGGTGATTTGTGTGTGCTGCCACATAATTGCATGTTAATTAACTTAATTAATAAACTTGGTTAAATTAATTGGTTAATTAATCACAAGGGATCAATTCGCGTTTGGCCTATAAGGTAGCAAGGTAGACAATATATCGCATCCATTGAAGGTGAGTATTCCAACCAATCCTTATGTGATTCAAACCATGAAGGTTGAAATCGACGATGATGAGTATCATCATTGTATAGATAGTCTATATTTTTAGGTTGATATGGACCTTCTTTGAGATAAGCTCGCCGGATTTCATCTTATTTGTTGATAGGGAATTCACATATTTGTTTACGTGATCCTGGATAACGATCTATCTCTTCAGATTGAATTCTTGAACATTTGGAAGGGTGTTCATCAGGCATTGAAGTATCAACATTTGTTTCTACAACCACAGGTGTCCTAATTTCTGAATTGCTAACATCATTTTTCTTAAAGAATGCATCAATTGTTTTTCGTTTGCTCATAATTCTTTTAGCTTTAAGAATATGACTCAAAAATTAACCTGAAAAGAACTTTAAAAAATAAAATTTTAATTAGAAATTTTTACTTCATTATATGAATGTTATTCATACTCAAGAAAAAACAAAATTTCCACTATAATTTAAGCAGTCAGCCCATTTTTAATATGACTTGAATTAATAATAAACCCTCAAACAAAAACAAAAATTAAACACACAAATATTGGTACACAACATAAACCAAACAATTTAACAACACCCACAGCCACATCCACGTCAACATGATATCTAACTAATCAAAAATAGGTAATAAATCAAAACAATTTTACCTTAGAAACCTTGTCTTTACAAAGTACAAAGATGGGTCACCCGTGTGGCAATGCCTACTGCCTCTGCCTCTAAAATATCTTCCCTTTAAGACTCATCACAAACAATCTTCCCATGCCTTCAATCACGTATTTTTCTAAAAATCTATGAAAATATAAAGAGCATGTGAATATTTAGGTGTAGATAGTTGAGAAAATCAAAAAAAGACACTAAAAAGAGATGAATCAGCTGAGAAAGTCAATATGGTAATATATGATTCTAGCCTGTTTGTCCATCTTATCACAATATGTTTCAAATTTGTTAAATAGAACGTTCTTTTTGGATCTTTCTAAAGGGACATTTTCGATTCCTTTGTAATAGTATGATGCATATACACAGAAATGTAGGTTAGAAGATGACGAATAACATTCTAACAGAGAGTGTGACAAAAAATAGCATCAACTTGTGATGATTAGTAGCTATTGCATCCCCACTTACACTTACTCCACATCTTTGTGTTACAATGCATAGGGGATCGTAAGTTAATAAAAATTGAATCCATTCTAGGCCTTAGACTAGTCTTAATCATGAAATTAGAGCTATGATTATGAAGAGTTTGTGGCACATTTTGTTTTTGAGTTTAATCTTAGTGACTCACGTAGAAGACTTGCTGAAATAAAAATGATATATAATTACCCCCATCTTGCGACTCTCTTTGCATAGTGAATAGGATTGGATTATGTACCATGATTTTCGAAGTACCAACTTAATCTAAATCTCAAATCTTATTCAACTTTAAAGTAAGTTTGGTAATAAGGTTGCTAGAACAAGCTGAAAGCAATCATTGCTTGAACCCAAAGCTATACCAATAGACATGGTGGGTGAAGTAGAAGCAGTAACACCTTTAAATGACATAAAATTGGTACTTCTAGTAAAACTCTTTCAGCTAATACACATATACAGAAAGAGAGTTCTATCAATGGAAAATGGACAAACAAAAGTATGACTTAAAGACAAGGATTTGGATTTCAATCTTTAGTTTAAATGACTAGAATAAAGTATGAAATGATAACCTTTTTTTTTTTGGTTAAAATCTTTTAAAAAGATTTGAGATTTATTAATATATGGATTTGAAATGAACCCTGTGTCAGATGTCATTTTGAATTTATAATATCAAAAAAAAAAAATTTAGAATCATATATTACCTTTAGAATGTCTAATGCTTAAGAAAGAGAAGAAAACTCACCAAGCAGTCACCAAGTTCCAAAACTAAAACTGAATCAGTTGATGAAGAAAGAAAAAATTGGTCTCTTTTTTTTTTTCTTTTTTTTTTTTTAGACTGTGAGAACAAAGGACTTAGGACTGGAGTTTTGGAGGCTGGTAGGCAGCGATACCAGTGCTGAAAGTGTATCAAAGAAGACAAAACAATCAAGTTCCAAAACTAAAGCCAAATCAGCTGATGAAGAAAGAAAAAATTGCTCAGAATTTTTTTTTTTTTTTTTTTTTTCGGACTGAGGACAGAGGACTGGAGTTTTGGGGGTTGGGAGGCAGTGGTACTAGTGTTGAAAATGTATCAAAGAAGCCAAAAAGAAAAGAATAAGAAGTAAAAAGGGGTAAGGGATTTTGTGGGTTAGGTGGGTTTTTTGAGACTGAGAGAAAAGTGTAGTTTTGTTGTTATTTGGACTATTTAAATGGAGTGGGCCAGCAACTTTTTGTTTTATTTGGAGAACCTAAAACTAAAACTGGGGCTGGGCTGGGGAATAGTTGAGAAATGGGTAGGGGGGCCGGCTGTCTAATGTTGGGGGGGCCCATTTTTTTTTTCTTCATAGGCTAATGGTAATTTTTTTTTTTTTTTTGCAGGGGCCACAGCCCCCCCCAAGCCACTACGCCCCTGGGGATGCATGCAGCTACCCTGACCAATCTAATATTGGTCTAAGCTGCGACGAGTCAATGACCAATACAACATAGTTCATCTGTTTATCATACATTAAATGATAAAAGCACAACAAAAGAAAATCAAAATGAAAAATAACTCACGCTTGTCTTGCATGATTGAAATAACAACTAAAAAAACCTAGATATAAACAAGTTAGTCATTGACATGACAATTGATAACATGTTAAACAGCTAAAGGTCTTGTAGTTGAATTGGCACCTCTCCATGTACAAAGTGCTTGGGGGTTTAGGGAGGAAAGGGTTCGAGCTGCGGGGTTAGCAACATATTGTAATTATCTTTCAAAAAAAAAAAAAACATGTTAAACAAATATAAGTAAGAAACAAAAACATGCATGTAAACTATTTTGACACATACAATTAATGCATAAAAGTGCATGAATATATGTAATATGAGCATGTAAAAACGCATGTCCTAGAAATTGTTATAACATGTTGAATGAGCATTTTTCACGTAGATTAGCAAAAATTCAAATTAAATTTCAAATCTAGAAATGTAATAATCTAACTTATTTCAAATTGTGTCATGCGAAACACTATCATTTTATGCAAAGAGGACACGTATATGAGTATATCTGTCCAAGATTATATCTTAATGATATTAATCTAAGAAAAACATCATGTTATTTGGTTTGTTCATGAGTTTAGATGATACAAATTAAAACACATGTTGAAAATTTGATCAACAATTCATGAACATGTTATATATTTTATGGGCTGAATTCATGATTTATGACATATCTAGCTCATAAAACTAACCTAGACTCATAAATTTACTTATCTACATGAGATATGCACGAAAATCATGCTTACATGATTAGATACATTGTTCTAAACTTTTAATTAATGAACAGTGGCAGCTCCATGATTTTTTTCTAAGAGGGTCAATAGTGGTGGAACTAGAAATTTATCATGAGGACAAATAATAAAAAATAAAATAATTAATTTTTTTTTACATGTGCAACTTCCATATTATATACATTATACAATAATCTAAAATAGTATTCTAAGTATAATTTAGTATAAATATCGGTAAGAAAACAACCATTGAATGTATAAACAAATATAATTAAATAACTAATAATACACGTGTTTAGTCTCTTGGAGTTAGACTAACGGCAAATGTGAAACTAAGAAGAAAAAAAATAGTAACTGATATAAGTTTTAACTTTTGAAGTATATGACTTCTTAATCATACATGTGGTCAGTCTCTTGAAATTGGAATAAGCACTAAAAAACTTTTTGGATTTGGGAATCTATAGATTATTTATCAAATTACTTGATCAAATAGAGAGAAAAACTAAGAAAACATAGAAGGGAAAAAGAAAGATATATAGAGAGAATGACAAAAGAATCACAGATATAGATACAGATCTGTTAGTTGTAACAATGATGTATTTTTTTTGTTAATGAAGAAAAAAAATGTAGGGAAAAACAACTTTTTCCTGCTGTAATGGAAAAGTAAGCCAAAATCTTGGAAATTTTTTTTTTTTTTTTTAACAAATGAGCGAAAATCTAAAACATGTTTTTTCTTTCTTATAAAATTAAATATTTTAAGAGTAGTGTTATTGACACAATACTTTCACAACAAAACCCATGTGGTAAGTTGTTAAAGGTAGGAAGAAAGTGATGTTAGTTATAGATTATGATAAAAACCAGTTACAACTTGTCACTTAACATATTTAATTAAATTATCATAAAATTATTGTGAAAGTAGTATTAAAATGATCATATTCAAACTTATATTAGCTGAGTTTAAATAAAATTTAGAGTTAGGGGTTCAAAATTATATTTTAGGGGCTAAAAAAATTTTATTAAAAATTATATATATATAATTATGACCAGGTTTGGAGGTTTATTTCCACACACTTTTTTTCTTACATATATTTTCAAAAAATATAAATAATATTAGTAGAATAACATTATCAAACGGGTACTCATTTAAAAAGAATATATATATATATATATATATATATATAAATCAAATAACGAAGGCGGGAACGTCGGGAAGACAAGAAACACATCCTGAAATTGTGGTCCAGAATAGACATAAGAGTCAAACAATCACAAAAAGTGTAATTTTATAGGGGAAAGAGCCCTCTGCTTGACAACCAGACATTGCGAATTTGTGACCCCTCCCTTCACTTTTTAGTTTTTAAATTCCACCTTCCTGCCCCCTAATAATTTACCTTGGATTATGTCGTCGTACACCATTTGATCGCAAAAACACATATGCGTTCATACTATTTTCACTCGAGTTTCTATACTTTTTATTTTTTATATATGATTTGTTTTACTTTTATTATACACAAATCATAACCTTTTCTATTTTTAAACTTTGTTTTCAAAGCATCATCTTATCATTGACTTTAGAGGGTTTTAATTTTTCTTCACTTGCAAAGAAAAGGATGTGCTTTTCTATTTTCAATCATTCCATTACATTTGGAGAAATCACAACACTTTTCTTCAAACTATTTTATAGGATGGTTTCTCCGATTGATTAGGTGGTAACTCAAATAACAACTTATGTATATTTTTAATCATCTAGAAAAAAAAAAGTGTATTTCTAATCAAATGATCTAATTCGGTCTTTTTGTATATATAAGTATAACCTTCTGAAAACTCCATTATGCCTTTCACCTGAGAAACATTACAGAATTTTAAGAAAAATAATTAGAAACTTTGGATATTGATCTTTTGATTATTCACATTTTTTTTTTTTTGATACAGATTATTCACATATTTTTATGTTTTACATGTTAAGTCACCTAATCTCAACAAGAATAACTTGGGAATGGAAGAGTCACTATTACTAGTCTACTCATTCACATGGTACTTGAAAATACAACAACACCTAAGAGCATTATTTTTTAACATATAGAAAAGTTACTTTTACTTTATTTATTATAAGATAACATTTATAATACACCGTACATCACAACTCTTACTTTAGCACATTACTCATTAAAATAACTTTAAAAAAACTCTTTTTTTTTTTTTTAACAAACAAATAGAAAACTTTTGCCACTCCCACAAGCAACAGCTAACCAACCACCTATTGTAGTTTATTTTAGCATTTGGGTCCGTACCCTTCTACTATTAGAATGGTATGGTCACAAATGCTAAATTTTTATGGCATTTGAGATATCTATTGTAGTTTGTTTTTTGGTATTTGGTGTGCTAAATACATTTAGTATTTAGCACACCCAATACTAGTGTTGTGTTATACCAAATGCTAATATAACACACAAAAACCTATTTTTCTACTTTAATATAACATTTAACTTTACACCATATATCAAATGTTTTATTTTAACATTACAATACATTAAAATAATATAAACAACCAATAACAAAATTATTTAATTTCTCTAAACCCAAAACCTATCTCTCCCTCTTCTCTCTACACACATTAAAACAAGAACAAATTTTGTTTAGAACATTATACAGTACCCTTTTAGAAGGGTATTGTAGCATGTTGTAAAAAATTGAGATTTGACACACCTCATTATGTATAATTTTTAGTGTTTGGTGTGCTAAATGCTAAAAATCTTAACATTTGACACACTTGATGCTAATACTCTAAAGCAACACAATAAGACTTTTTGTTTTTATTTTTACTTTTTTGTTAAGAGTGAAATACATGCTAACCAATTGTGAATTGTTAGGAAAATTTTGTTTTTGCTTGAATGAAAACTTTTATTCAACCAAGAAATTACAACGAAAAAACCACCCACCTTATAAACACGATGAAAGGATCCAAATTTACATAAAAGCAACCAACAAAACCATTTGACCAAACCCATATATTTTATTTAACAATAAAAAATTTTCACTAATTAAACTAACTGGAACTTACCATGTAACATTTTAGCTTATTTGATTAAGTGCAATTTTTAAATTTTCACTTTTTTCAGTACAACCATCCTTTCACCAAAAACAAAATCATAAAAAAAAAAAAAAAAAAAATCTAAATAAGCTGATGCAGTTTGTCTGGAAAAAAGACTAAAGTCGGTTTGGGAACAGTTTATTTAAATTTTTTTAGTAAAAGTGTTGTGGAAAAAAACTAAAAGTGAGTTGAATATTACCGTAGAACTCATGAATAATACTAAAAAAGTACAATGAATTCATGAATAGTAGTAAAAATAAACTAAAAACTCTAATAAGCTGTGAATTTTATTACTTCTCAAACACACTCTAAATAGCTTTTTTTATTACATATGGAAAAATTAACAGTGGTTTAAAAATTATTTTTAGAATCATTTTATAACGAAATAATAAAATAATAAATTTTTTTACAATTTTTTATATTTTTTATAAAAATAATATCAAATGGCTAATTTTTCAAAAGTACCTATTAACGTCACCCTTAGCCACTAAAAAGTAAAAAAAGACAAAAACACAAAGGGGGTAATACCGTCACAATTTCCCGGCACAAGGTGGTGGTGGGAACCAGCAAGGTAACTAGGACTAGGAGTAATGAGTCTAATGACTAATGAGAAATCTATGCTCACTTACCTCCGTCCCCTTCCCATTTCCCAAACGGTCCTGTCTCTTCCTCTCTCTAAAACCAGTACTGAACAACCAAAGCTCTCTCTCTCTCTCTCTCTCTCATAATGTTATGTTACAGCTCTCTGTTCTTTTACTTTCTTGCCACCTTTTTCTCTGCTACTTTCTTTTCCCTTTCACACGGCCATTATTCTCACTTTCCACTAGCAACACCACCCACATCAGGTACTTCCTCTCCACTACTCTGTTTCTTTCTGTTTGGTTGCTGAGAATAATGTATGACTACAGACTACATCACACTGTATCCACAAAGTTCCTACTTCTCTAACAACCAAGCAGAGGAGCCATAACATTTTTGTTTTTCCAACCGCGTTGTCACTAGTGCTGTTTGTGGATGGAACATTAATGTTTCTTTCTTTCCTTTCACTATTTATTTTATTTTCCAGGGTGGGAAAATGAGGGAAAGTATAGTGTGGAGCAGGAGCACTTATTGAAGACTCGGAAGTATTTTGTGGAGAGTCCCACTGTTTTACCTGTTGTGAACTCAAATTTTATCTTGGCTTCAGAGAGAACTCAGAGAAAAGATCCTCTTAATGGCTTCAAAAAATACACCGAAGGATGGAATATCCGTAACCGCCATTACTGGGCTGTAAGTTTATCAAACCCCCCTACCATATAAATTGATGCAGTTTGATATGAGTGGATTGAATTTTGCAGAAAATGTCGACTGATTTTTAGTATAAATTTTTATTACCTGATAAAATCTAGTACTTCGCTATTTTATCACTTATTTCAAAATGGATGGATACAATTTTAAGATTAAGAACTTTAGAAGATCCTAATCGATACTTAGATGTCTTGTAGACTTGTTACACTTGTACTTTGGTTGGATTTCTTTTTTTTTTTTTTTTGATGTGAACTACGACAATTGTATTAAGAAGAAGAAAATAGAACATCAGAGGACACTAAATGCTCCACAAAAGGAGGGCAAGTGCCTAACCACATGATAGACTCGGGTAAGGACTTAGCATGCTGGGCTAACCCATGTGCTACTTTATTACCACACCTAGGCACAACAGAGAAAGAGTAATTTCTAAACCGAGTAGCTAACATTAAAGACCCAGAAATCAGATTGCAGATACTAGCAGGAGAAATGATTGATCCAGTGAGAGAGTTATGAACCACCATTGAGTCACCTTCAAAAATGGCTGAACGGAAACCTTGATCCCAAGCAAACCTTATTCCTTCCTCCATTGCCTTGGCTTCAATCTCCAGAGAACCCAAGGGAGCACGAATCTTCATACTCAGTGCAGCACGCACCAACCCGAGATGGTCCCTGATAACGACACCAATACCCGCAGCTCGTTGTCGCTCAAAGATTGCACCATCAATGTTGACTTTGAGCCATGGATGCTGAGGAAGAACCCAACCAACATCTACCTCTGGAGTCTTGATCTTGATACGATGGTTTGCCACTTGAAATTCCTCCAAATAGTCCAACGTCCAGCCAACAATACCAGAAGCTGATTTGCGAGGCCCCCCTATCCGAATCTCATTTCTATTGGACCAAATGCCCCAAGCCACAGAGAAGAAGCGAGCCAACTCCTGAATAGACCACTGTTTCACGTTCCGAGCATACCAAACCAGATCGATGAACTCCCTCACTTCTCCCACGTCTGGACCGAGATTGATATTCGCAGTTGTCCACACTTCCTTTGCTTTAGCACAAAACCAAAGCACATGAGCCGTGGATTCCACAGCAATCCCACACTCCTCACAAACATCATTCTGGGTTACTTTTCTAGAAAACAAATTGGATTTCTTTTTAATTGGTAAGCATGAGTGTGGTATATGAGTAATTATTAGTATTCCGGAGTATAGTGACGTGGTGATTCATGGATGGATCCTACTAATTAAATTCATGATGGGGCTAGCATGAATGTGAGAGGGAGCGTCACATTGCTATTTTCCGAAAGTAACTAATAATTTTCAGTGGTTTATGACAGACTGTCATTATTGTTTGTGGCTTTGTGTTGGAGGGATAGTTTAGGAAATTATGCCATTCAGTAAAATTGGTCAAAATAGGTAGTATCTATTTAGCAAGGTGATGTCTTATGTAACGTGTTACTTGTTAAAAAGAAAACAAATTGTATCCCCGCGTGTATATGCAACATTATTGTTAAATGTATGACGGGTCCTGCTTGTGTGCATCCAACTGAGTATGACAGGAGTATTGCATCAATGAGAAACATTCAATGAGAAACTTAAAGATTAAGAAGGATTTATAAATTAAAAAAAAAAAAAAAAAGAGAGAGAGAAAACCTTGATTAAGAAAATAACATAGTTATAGAAGATGGTATATTGATGTAGCCTTTTTTTTTTGGAGAAGAATGCTGGTGTCTCATTTAAGTTGATCGAGTCACAACTTTTTATTTTTATTTTTATATATTATTAAAACGTATCGTAGGAACTCTGTGGAGTGTGGGAATACTAAGAGAGATAAGATGAGGAATGAAGTTATTTGTTCAAAAGTAGGGGCGGGTCTTCTAGAGAAAATAGAGAGAGTTGTTTAAGATGATTTGGTTGTGTGCAACTGAGATCTATTAATGCACCATTTAAAAAAAGAGTTTTACTTCAAGTTGAGGGTGTGCAAAGAGGGAGAGAGTATGGTTTTAGAAAGGATAGAATGCCAAAAACATATGACTGATCCCAATTAATTTATGCAGTCAATACCCTAATTTATTGGGATTAAGCCTTATTTGATTATATACACATATATTTCCTGTTACATAAGGGAACATGACACTGCTATTATTCTTAAGAAGCAATGGCTTTGGTGGAGGGTGTCAAAAAAAAAAATATATATATATATATATAGAATTCATGGCTATTTTAGATGTCTGGTGTGAAAGAGACGAGTGAAGTGTCTAAAAGAAGAAAACTGGCATTTGGAGGATAATTAATCAATAATCATTGACTGAATTAGCTCTCTTTTAGATCATGCAATGCATGCGGATGTAGAGAATCATGATGTTTGGGTTGATACTTCTTGATCATTCTATTAACTACTTTTATCAAGATTCTGCACCTTTAATATCATTAATTGGTTCCTTCTAATATTTTCCAAGGTTAAAAAATTTATGAACTGATGATGAAACTTATTGAGGTACAGTATTAGCAGTTTTGTCACTTTTTCTTCTGTAAGTAAATTGCAATCTGATAGCAAGGCCCAAACTACTAAAAAAACGGGTGGGGTTTGAGGCTGGGGTGGCAGAAAGTGAATACACTGCATATGAAAAAAAATTTATATTAGTAATCCGAGGCTATCCAGTTCCAGTTACAATTATTGTAGGAGAATAATCCAATTTTCTATCAATAACAGACCTTGGTTTAACTCTGGATGCAGATACACCCCTGAACCAAATAAGTCTAACAAAGTATCTCTGTTTGGCTTTTTCTTTCTTTCACATTTTCATTGAGGTCTTGGTCTCATACCCATGTCAATGATATTTGTAATATGCAATCAATTATGATTTGAATGGGAATGACTTTCAATGATCCTTAAACAAATCTCTCCTTTGTGTTTCTTTTCTGCTAATTTCAGTGTAACTTAAATATCTTGAAGTAGTTATTGCTCCTGCATCTTAGCTATTTGTACTTGATAAATTTTGTTTCTGCTTAGCTTGGTTTTTGGTTACTTTTGAATAGTTGTATTATTTTTCTTAACTTTCTCCAAATTTCTCTTGAATGCAGTCAGTGGGTTTTACTGCAGTTCCTTTGTTTGTCATCGCTGCAGTCTGGTTCCTGGCTTTTGGACTGTGCCTATGTCTCGTTTGTCTCTTTCGTTTCTGTCGCAAAAAGGAGTCTTATGGCTATTCCAAGACAGTTTATGTTCTTTCTCTTATTGTCCTCATAATTCTCACAATAACAACCATGTACATATCTCTCTCTCTCTCTCTGATGTTAAGTTGAACTTTTGTAATAAACTGATGTATTGTACTGTGGTTACAGTATTGGATGTGTTATTTTATATACTGGTCAGGAGAGGTTTCACCATAGTACAACAAATACATTGGAGTATGTTGTACATCAGGCAGATTTCACAGTTGAGAAGCTCAGGAACGTGTCAGATTATCTTGGTGCAGCTAAGCAGGTTGGAGTGGATCAAGTTTTTCTACCTTCAAATGTTCAAACTGATATTGACCAGATTGAAACCAAGATTAATTCTTCTGCTAGTACCCTTGCTGGCCAAACAGTGGAGAATTCAGAAGACATGCATGATCTCTTGGATTCTGTGTAATGAAGAATTATAAGGCTTGCTTCTTCAATTTTTGTGCTTCTGATATCTATCTTGATAATTGAATGTGTACATTAATGTTCATGCAGGAGACTTGCAATTATTGTAATTGCTGCTATTATGCTTGTCTTGACATTTCTTGGATTATGTAAGCCCCTTCAATAGATTTTTTAAGATCCCATGTATTTCTATCTTCAATAACTTCTAAAATCTTCCATAGAGGTGCTAATTCATTATTGTACTGCTATTTTGCTTCAGTATTTTCTGTATTTGGCATGCAGTCTCTTGTTTACATGTAAGTAATATAGTTATGGTGCAGCACCTCATTTTCCTTTTATGTTGTTTCCCTCATTCTATGTTTCAACTATTTCTGCATCTAGTTAGGAACTTTTCTCACAGAATGGTTTAATTTAAATATGTGCAGTGTGGTGATCACTGGATGGATACTTGTTACAGGGACCTTTATTTTGTGTGGCACGTTCCTTCTTCTCCATAAGTAAGTTTTTGTGATATTGTGTAAAGTTTATAGTTTTCTTGTAGATGTTTTTCTTTCTTGATATATTTGCTAGCTTTGGCTAATCCATTGGACTAGTCATGTATAATAGAATGGTTTGTAGAGACACATTTCATTTCTCATAATAGTGAAAACTCACTCAGATGTTACATTTGTACATGGGAAAAGTATAAATTTAGCTCAATAATGATGTCTTGCTCAATTTTCTTTTGAAAAGTAGATGCTTTACTTACTGAAAAATCTTTTACCCAAGATTAAGTCCTCTACTGGTTTTAAGTCTTTTGAATCATGCAATTGTCCTTATTTCCGACAATTTCTGAAAGTGTTCTTTTGATATGTGTTTTGAAGTGGACATTTCCCACCCTTGGAATTCTCTTTAACATAGTTTCATTATAATTTTCAGTCATATCCAAATAGATTGCTTGTATCCCGTTTCCCTCTGCAACCTTGCATTCAGTTTGTCTGCAAGTATTTAAAGAATGATGATAAAGAGTCCCTACTAATTCCTTATGGTTCTATTTTAAGGAGTAAGGGCATTGTTCTAGTCGTCTATTCTTAGTATTGTCTTATTCATATGCTTTTTGCAATCACTTTTTAATTGATATTTTGTGGTAAAGCTAGACATTTAAGTTTATCATAAACTGATGGCAGGTTTGTTACAGTACAAAATAAGGTATATTTATAATTTTTTATGGAAAAGTTACATGCATCTAGTTGGTCTTGAACCTACAACCTCTCCCTAGACCTTGCTCTTACAAGGGGAGGAGGTGCCATTGAAGGTAGAGCTCATTGGACGTTAGGTATATTTATCATAGCGAAAGACTGATGGACTGTCTCACAATGTTGCCTGCAAAGCCATGACACTAAAAGCCAAAGCATAATGGTGTTATGCAGTATTTTCATCATCTTATACATCATCATATTCTATTATAAGCTATTAATACAAAGAGAATGGATCTCTTCTCAGTTGTTACAAGCCATCACATTAAGCTAGTACCCTAAACATGTTAAGAGAGTTATCCATCATTTCTCAAAGTAGAAGGTGCCATCTGTGCTTTGTGATAGAAGTTTGAAATAGCAGTCACAGAAGTTAGAAAGGAAAAATCATAATCTCCTTTGCTCAAGTGCTAAAATTTTCAAAGCTAGTTTTGTGTTTATAATGAAGACCAATTTTAAAAAGTTTCAAATTTAGTTTTCTGTAACAGTTGTGATAATTTGCAGGTTTATTCTAAATGCAATTTTACTGTGTTTTTCTTTTTTATGTTTTCTCAGAAAAACATAAATTTTTCCTTTTCCTCTGAAAGTTTGTTCTTTTGCTGCTGATCTTTTAACCAATGAATGTGTTTTTTTTTTTTTTTTTTGCCCCTTTGACCTACTAGCGTAGCTGCAGACACTTGTGTTGCAATGGATGAATGGGTTCAAAACCCAACTTCTTATACAGCTTTAGATGATATACTGCCCTGCGTGGACAATGCAACTGCACAGGAAACCTTGTTGCGGAGCAAGGAAGTCACTGCTCAACTTGTTGACATGATCAACTCAGTCATTACCAATGTCTCTAACATAAATTTCTCTCCCAACTTCAAGCAAATGTATCTGAATCAATCTGGCCCATTGGTACCAATCCTCTGCAATCCATTTTATCCTGACTTCACTGATCGTGATTGCTCTGATGGTGAGGTGGAACCGAGCAATGCAACTGAAGTAAGAACCTAGCAACACTAGGGAACTTGGAAATGTTTGAATAAAATAAAGAGAGCCAGGAAACTCTTTTCCGGAGTTGGTCCTCTTCCATACATATAATTGGGAAAAACTTAGGTACAATATATTAGATCCTCCAATTAAACTCAAACACTAGGTTGCGTTGAATTAAATTTTCCCTGGGAAAGAGTATGTGCTGCATTAGTTAATGCAGCCGAGTGCTTGAATTTAATTGGCAACCTAACGCCTAAGTTTTTCCCATATTCATATGGTCTCATTTTTACAAAATCAACCAATTTTGTGAAGCATTAGGCAGTAATTCTCTGGTGTCAGCATAAAATAGAAGGCTTAATACTTTGATTTAATCCATGCAGGTTTGGATGAGCTACGTCTGCCAGGTTTCTACAACTGGGATATGCATCACAACAGGGCGATTAACCCCAGCCCTCTTCAACCAGATGATGGCTGGAGTAAATGTGGGTGTTGCCTTGTACAATTATGGTCCTTTCCTGGTTGAGCTTGAAGACTGCACATTTGTGCGTCAAACTTTCAGCGAAATATATAGGGATCACTGTCCTGGTCTTCGGCAATACAGTAGATGGATCTATATAGGATTGGTGATGGTCTCTATTGCGGTTATGCTCTCTCTAATCTTCTGGCTTATATATGGGAGAGAAAGGCGCCACCGTGTTTATACCAAACAATTAGTGCCTGAAAGAGGCAAGGAGAATTAAGAGAGGCTTAACATTATTTGCATTGCTGGTATTGGGTTGGACAATTTCTTTCACATTCAGTTTGTCTTCCAGGTTTTGTATATATCAAATTGTACTGTTCTAGTTTAAAGAACTTTGTTATTATGCTTTTACATATTTTTGCTGGGTTGTATCACTGTATGCTATGACTGTTATCATTTAAATTTTATTTTACCTTGTCAGCCAGTCACATTACACTGATTCTGATTAAATTGAAGGATGTTGTCGGTTATTATGATTTGGGGCTAATGGAAGCGCATTCACATAAACAAGAAAATAAAATATCCACGAGAGATAACAATATTTAATGTGGTTTGGCCAACTTCATGCTTACATTCACGTCAACAAAAATATCTACTATCAATGATATGAATTACTACAACATTAATCAATGCTCACAACTCAAACAAACAACACTCACAAAACCTCACTAACACAATCTCACAAGCCCAAAGCCCCAATACACCTAATAACTCACACTCACAAAACAAATGACCCTCAACACACAACTATGGGTGATCTTTCAACTCCAAATAATCTGTCAACTACACTTCAAAGAAATCTACCATGTTCTTCTAAGACTTTTTCACCTCTCTCCACGTGGGAGGAATCATGGGCAAAAGTCACCAAACTCTCTGCAACAATGCTTATTTATAAGGCTTCAATCTTATTCCTTGTTAAACAAGGAATACCAATTACTTCTTCAATAATGAATACTTTTCCTTTTATGACAAGGAGAATTCTTGTCTTCCACACTAAGGAAAAATCTTATCTTCTACACCAAGGAAAAACTAATTTAGAATTTGAAGCAATATTCAACAAAGGAAAAGAAAGAAGCCATGCCTTTTATAAAAGCAACAAATTAGTCCATACCCTCTCACATCAATGAAATATTTTGTTAGAAAAGTAATGATGTGAAAGAGGATGGACTCATATGTTGCATTTTTTAAAGTCAATAACAAGAGTGCCATTTCTTGAAACTTTTGTAGAGTGTTATTTTGTGAAACCTCAAGAGAGGTTAGTGTAATTTATCATACTAATAATATAAAATATAAAACAAATCTTTAACACTAATATAAAAATAAATAAATCATACCATATTATTTAACCAGACAATAATACAAAATTTCAAGTAATATTGTAATAACAAAAATTACATTTTAATAAAGTAATAGTACATTATTAGTACTCAATAATGAAAATAAAATATTTAACACTAAATTGTTTGGCAAAATAATAGTACAAACTTATAAACTCCTAATATATCCAACATTCCATTAAAATAAAGTAAAATTACAAAGTCTCTAAAGGTCATGTGTCAATTTTGTAAATCATAGAAAGCATAATGATATTTTAGTAAATATACTCGGGAGAGGGTGATTAAAATCCATCCTTGCCTTGTTTCATTAGTGGGGTTAAATATTTTGCCTTGTGCTTTTTCTTTCACCTCTTTGAGGTGAGAAAAACTCGTGTAGAAGAAAATCATGGTGAAATTATCATTCCCATGTGTCTGTGTGTGGAGAGTTCCCCACAAAATCAAACCCATGGCCTCTCACCATGAAAACTTCATCCATCTTGAGGACCCTATGTATAAAAAAAAATTCCACTTTTCTATCAATTTCTAATAATTAAAATAAAAATTTATTGATTTTAGTCCTTGAAATTTAAAGCAATGGTTTTTAGTCCTTTAAATAAATGGCAAAACTAAAAATTGCCACATCATTATTCTATTAGATACTATGACACATCAAAGATTAAAAATGATCGTTTTATATTCTTAGAGACAAGTTTTGGAATTTTTTTTCCCTTAAAGTAAAGGATAGAGTTGGTTGTGATTATGGTGTGACAAAACATTTTGCATGCATTTTTGCATGGTTGTTAAGGAAACCCTGTCGTTAACATCCTCCCTCCAATTCATTCATCTAACTCGCGCGAGAAATTTATAAAAGTTTGTATGGAAATCAAAAGATCCACACTGACAGCGGATCTGTAGTCGAGGTCGTTTTCGGTTCTAGCTTTGGTCTTTGGGCTTCACTTGTGGACTTTGAGCTTTACTTTCTTTTGTGGTCTTGGGGCTTCATAAACCCAATAATGGGCATATATAACATGAGCCAATATGGGCTGAAAATTGATGGTGAAACTGAAACCTACCCTGCCGGTTGGGTTGGGGCTCAGAGCAAGATCCTTTCTCTCGAATCTTAAGCATAGTTAGTAACATTTAGGACAAATATATATATATATATATATATATATATACACACACACACATATATATTATGGAATATAAATACATGTTCATTCAGTATAAGGTGTTAAATTTTTTTTTTGGTTGAAATTTTAACACTAAAAATTGTTTTAAAAAATCATAAATACATGTATGCATATGTATAATATAGATTTGAAAGAAAAATTGGTGATTTATATATATCATTATTTTTTTATTCAAATTTAGTAGGAAGCTGATGTTGTCTTAGTATAATTTTATAAGAATTTAAGATATTTGGTATTTCTTTTCAATTTTTATAATATTATAATTCATATTAATTTAATTATTTTTCAATTAGAATATAACTAACACATAATGTTGTAATATTTTTATTATTGTTCATTTAGAATAGAACTAACACAATATTCTCATATTTTTGGTCTATTTGGGATCTTCTTATTTTGTTGAAACTAAAAATTTTTTGCTAAAAATACTGTAAATAAAGGTAAAAGTTAGCTGAAATAGTATAATAGGACCCATAAATAGTACCAAAAAGTGCAGTAGGGCCCACAAATAGTAGCAAAAATAAGCTGAATAGTAAAATAAGCTGACTTTTTAATTTGGAGCCAAACGCACACTTTGTGTGAAAATTTTATTTACGCAATCAATAGGGTGAAGTTTATGATTTTATTTATCAATCACACCAATTATTAAGATTTAGATACCTATGGTCTCAGCAATAAAAGCAATTCACAAGATTTGATACCAAAGAGAAAAACCAATGAAAATTTTCCTTAATGGAAAAACCACTTCGGAAACCTATCCCGCTGGAAATATACTATAAGAAAAACAATTACGACAATTTAATTACAAAATCTTTGTATAGATAGACTTTCTATCACAATCTCTGCAAATGGCTCACTTGCCTTCCACATAGACATAGTAGCCCCAAAACCGGAATCTTCCTAAGTGAATTTCCTCGACGAAGTCCTTTGTGTCCACATGAATTAGAACATCCATCACTCCAAGGAACCTCCTTGACAATGTCCACATGAATTAGAACATCCATCACTCCAAGGAATCTCCTAGGAGATTCCTTGGAGTGAATTGTCAAGGCATTGACAATTTGCTACAGTAAACTCAATGTAAAGATCCTTGTAGTTTCAAAGAAAGGCCTAAAGCTGAAGGTGAATAAGAATCCATAATGATTTTTCTAGTTTTTGAAACAAAGCATAAGAATTTTTCAAAGGAAGTATAGAAAAAGAGCAGAAGAAGAAAAGATAAACTTAAGGCTTTGATTGTTGACCATATGAAGGTGAATAAGAATCCATAATGATTTTTCTAGTTTTTGAAGAAAAGCATAAGAATTTTCAAAGGAAGTATAGAAAAAGAGCAGAAGAAGAAAAGACAAACTTAAGGCTTTGATTGTTGACCATAAATTATAAAACAAAAGAACCTATATTGTGAATGGGTCTATAGCTCAATGGCATTCCTCCATTCTTAGTGGTTCTTGTTTGTACTTCATAGGTTATATTATGCTTAAGCATGGATGACTGTTAATTTAATGTAACAGAAACAGGAACAAGAACCTAGGCTTCTAAGTTAATTAATTTAGCAAAATCCAAAAGAGCGTAAATAAAACTTAAATAAGCTTAGGGACAATTTAAAAAAAAAAAACTAATGATGTGAGTTGTTATAATTGGCACTTGATAAAAAATAATGTCAGTACAAATTGAGAAAATTATTATAAAAAATAGTTGTGTCTCTACTATTCTCATAAAGCTAAAACATAGCCCCCTTTTTTTGCCTTCTTCCAAATTCTTGCACCAAGGAATAAAACATTTTTTTTATATATATAAGACCAAGGAATAAACCCGTTGTTGAAGAGTATAAACCAAAAATAAAAGTCTATTAAAATCAACAGTACACTGCTAGAATATAAGAACCTTCACCAATAAAAACTAGAAAGTATTATCTAATGCCCATTAAATTGATATTTTAATAATTTTAAATATAATTAGAATAATAGAAGAAAAATACCCTTTTTATTTAAATATATTAGAGGAGCCCTACAACTATAGGTTGCTAATAGCAACATTTAAATATATTATTTTGGTGAGAAGAAGTAACCGTTAAACATCTATGCATGATTGATATATTGTTCAACACCATAACATGATGGAGGGGGCCAAATTAAAAAAAAAAGGAGGCAAACGGTTAGAAGCGACTTAAAATATATGTGTTGTAACATAAAGACACATTAGTGCTTAGGCCGGCCAAAACGCGTTTTGTGCTTCAATTTATTAGTGCGTGTCCCATGTTTGATTGTTGGTGCCTATTTGGTAAACCCTGACAGCACTGCATCCATGTGAAACTATAAAGTATAAAATAAGCTCTTCAAAATTTGAATTCTAAGTTCTTCTAGAAACAAAATTTTTACTGTGATTCTGATATGGTATTCTGTGATTGATTGTTTATCACTTTCACATGAACCTATTATCAATTTTTTTCTCCATCACTCACAGCCTATCAAATGACAAAAATTGTGACATAAAAATTGTGTTCGTAGATTTTCTCTTCCAACATTGTATCCGCCTATTAAGTGTCCCACTTATGCCTTTAGCCCTTTAGTTATGGCTTTTCATATTGGACTTTTGAAATGCAATTTGAATTATTGATGAACATTACTACTCAACATGGTAGCCAGCGGTGGGGTGGCTTTGAAAAATCCCTTCACTACTGTATATAATCCTAAACGTACAAAGTACAAACCCTCCTTTATATATATATATATATATATATTCAAGGAGTTATCCTAATTTTGATGCCTTCTAAAAAAAATTAGTTAGCTGACTCCATTATTGGTTGTTTAGGGCCATAATTATTTTTAAAAATAAAATAAAATGTCATCGACTCTTTGCAAAAGCATCTTAACTCTTAAGTATAACTTTGTATCAATCACGGAACCAGGTTTAGCCATTCTTCATTACTCTTGAGTATATCTTAAAAGTAAAGTTAATAGACACAAAAAATTTGACAAAATTTTTCTTATAAGTTTAGGTGATAGACAGTGGCGGCTCCAGGGTTTTTTTTTAGGGGGGTCAGTATTAGCGGAGCTAAGAATTTATCGTGGGTAAGGAAGTAAAAAATAAAATAACTAATTTTTTTTTCTTTTCTTTACATACCACTTCCATACAGTTTAGCATACAATATAACTATATTTTACAATAGTCTAAAAAATTATTAATAATTTAAAGATTAGTAAGACAACAACTATTGAATACATAAAAAAATATAATTAAATAACTAATCATACATTCTTGTCAAATAACTAATCAAACATTCTTTTAAAACAACTAATCATACATTTAATAAAATACAGATGTAGAAGAAAAGTGCAAGAAAAAACAATTTCATTCTATTGTAAATGCCAAAGTAAGCCAAAGTCTGAGAGAGAAAGTTTTTTTTTTTTTTTTTTTAATGAATAAGTTAAATTTTGAATTTTCTTTAATTTCTTATAAAATTAAATATTTTAAGAGTGTTGTTATTGATACAACACTTTCACAATAATTTCACAACAAAATCTAGATGGTAGGTAAAAAAAGTTATGTTAGTTGCAAGTCTAGATAAAAGCCAATTACAACTTACTACTTAATTTTTATTGTGAAATTATTATGAAAATATTGTGAAAATAGTACTAAGATGATCATATTTAAGTTAATTTCAGTTAGATTTTAAGAAAAAAATTAGGGTCAGGGTGTTTAAATTTTTATTTTAGAAGGGTCAAAACAAAAAAAATTAAAATTTTTTATATAAAATTGTTTTTGTTGGAGGTAGGTCAGGGGGTTCATTTGAACCCCCTGGACGGTGTTTAACGCCGCCCCTGGTGATAGATTGTTAATGATAGGTAAAAAAAATTATGTTAATTATGAGTTTAATTAAAAACCAATAAAAACTTGTCAATTCAACTAAAGTAAAAAAATTTATGAATTTTTTTGTATATACATTGCCCATATTTTAAATTGAAATAAGTGTCACGGGTATAAGTGAAATCGTTGATTACATTTAAAAATTTGATTAGCTTTTTTTATTTTTATTTTTTATTTTTCCAGGTTGTGAAGGGTGAGCTTTCATTTTTTATATATAACAGCTGTGGTGTCTTGATAGAACAAACTCACAAATTTAACTGGCATTTCTGAAAAATCCCACTACTCGTATAGTCGTATATGGAATATTTTTATACACGCGACACCGTATTTAAAAGTTTTCAGGGCCTATCTATATTTTGAAATCAAAAAATTAGTTGTCCGAATGATTGACTGAAGCCATGAATAATTTGGAAATATAAAAAATAAATAAATTGTTTTCTTAGTAGCATCTTAACTGCTTTCAAGTGCAACCTTTTATCAATTAGGAGAAATAGTCTTAATTGTGAAGTGATGGGATTGAGGATCTACGCATTATTCGAAGATGATCTCGGGTCATGAACATAGCCATAACCCCAATGACACTAAAATGGCAAGAATTGTGGAGAAAAGGAAGCATCCTAAAGGCAAGGGCTATATGGGTTGCACTTGTATTTAGTAGCTAGTTTAACTAAATATGTTGTAATGTAAATATATGTATGTATCCCAGCGTGTCCAGTAAAACTGGCCACTGGACACAAGACGAGTTCAGGCAATATTATTGGTTGTACTTTGCCAAACCTAGGCTTGTGAAAACAATTATTACAACTCTATTTCACACAAAAATAAGAGATTATTGACTTAAGCATCGAACAAGTTTAGGTCAGCATTACGCTAGTGCTACCTAAGTCATTTGATCCATTTTGAATGTGTAGGTTCATTCAAATCAATCCAGGCCCTAAATCAACGCATAATCATGAATGACAATTCTTTAAGGAATAATATATGTAAGTGTGGGTTTAATATACGATTACTATTACTTTGATAATAAAAGGATGAAGAATGATTAAAGAAAGTTTTGTTTTCTTGCATTGTATTTTTCCCACTTCCCCTACGGTTAGACATACAAAATATTTTATTTTACATTTTTATAATTTGGTAAGGTGGTAAATTATAGTTGGAGTAATATTATTTTTATATGGACTTATCATTGATATCACTTTTATAACGTACCAATTTCAACAATCCACGTTAATAGCTATTAAAAATTGGTAAAAAAAAATATTGTCCGCAATCCGAATGCATCTATTGATTTTTAGAACATTTGAGTTTATTTTATAAAGGAATGCAAGTGATAGGTGCAAGTGAAATTGTTCATTTAATTAAAATTTAAAATGAACTTCCTTTTTATCATATCTAGCACTTAGCAGTTGTTTGATTCTTTTGACCATATTATTAGTTATAAAATTAATATTATATATATATATATATATTTCTAAAACTATTAATTAAAATATTTATGATTTCACCAGTTTGACTATCGGTTAGATTCCAGTCGAATCAAAGAACCAAGAACCAAAAACCAATCCTCTTTTTGATTTTTTCTCTATTCCAGTTTTTAAAACTACAATTTTGAGTCTTTTGATGGAACAAGCTCTTGGGGCAATGAGCATTTATGAAAGAAAACATAAAAATATTGCAATGATGAATTTTTTCTCTCTAGATAAATAAACTATAATCTTCTATTAGTCTATTATTATATGAATACTAACTATGATTTCTTATATGTATAATGCTAAGTTTTGTTGAACATAAGCAAACATATTTAACCCTTTGGTTTTTATTTTTATTTTTTTCATTAATTCTATAGCTAAGAATGAATCCTAAATATTTTGAATGAAAATATCAGGAGATACCAACTAATTTAGTATTAAGCCCATCATCAAATGAGCAAAATACTACTAGACCATATGGCCATATTAATTTACATGCAAAGATAAAAATGTTTTATCATGAATAATTATGTACAACTCTCTCCATCCAAGTTTAGATTGGATTGGGCTTGAAATCTTTGATTTAATTTTTTTTTTTAAATCAAAATATTTATTTATTTTTAAGTGAATGCCCAAGTTCATTTTTATTTGGTGTGCAAGCAAAGTATTCTTGTACTACAAATCTAGTATCCATTGTTTAATACATAATTAGCCTCAGGTTTAACCTCTTATAAATACTTCACAGATGCATTGTACCTTCTCAAAAAAAAAAAAACAAAAAAAAAAAAACATTAGATTCTTTGTAACATACAATGTAAATATTTATTAAATTTCTTCTATTATTATTGTGGATTCTAATTAACCCAACTGGTGTAATTTATTGTCATCAAATATAGAATTTGGACCCAAATCACTTTCTCACAAATTAAAAAATATTTTTACACAAATAGGTTAGTGTCATTACCTAATGATAAATAAGAATTATCATAGAGTAGATGCTAAATGTTTCAATTATTATATCTATATAAAAAAAAAAAAAAAGGTTTCTTCTCTTCTTCTTTTTTTAATTATATTTTTATCAAAAGTAGTTCCGCCTGTAACATAAAATAAATGATATTTTAAAGAAAATCATTATATTTTTACCATGTGACTTCAAACCAACAAATATAAATTGAGACAATTGAATGACAGTATAAAAAATGATGAAAAATAAGGTTGTGACTTGTGAGTATTATGGTAAAGTTTTTAATCGTCAAATAATAAAGAACAATTATCGAGAAAATGACGTGAATTTATCTCTCTAATAATAATAATAATAATAATAATAATAAAATCTTTTTAAAGACAGTGGATAGTGGGTAGGCTAACTGTTGACCTTCAACTATTTGTAAATTACTTGAAAACGTCGGTGGCTTTACAACCTTGTACTGGGTTTGGGCCCACATGTATCCAAATTTATATATGTCCAGTTGGGCTTTTAATATTTATTATTTATGTCCACTTCACCACCTCATCATGTTTTGATCTATTCTCTGTTTTTAAATTTTGAACTGCCAATTGCTAACAATAGGCTAGTGGGTTTAGTTTGGCGTTGGAGTGGGGATCCACCTTATTAACCCGCCAATTAATATATTATTATTATGTTAATTAAAATCGTAAGAAAAAGGTTTTAACAGGTAAAGACTCATTTGTTACTCGTTTCAAATGATATTTTTTGAAGACTTATTCATCATATATCCATCTTTTTTTTTTTTTTTTCTTTTTTTAATCTTTTTTTTTTCTTTTTCATTTTCTCCCGTTCTAAAACCTAGTCCCATAATCACCTAATCTCAAATCCTTAAAAATGGCACTAATATCCCTCAAAAGTGTAACATGACAAAACACCCCAAAATCTCCAATAAAAAGACCTAAATATCCCCAAATCACTTAAATGACTGAAAATACCATTGAAACCCTAAAAAGGTATCAAAATGCCCCCAAAATCTCCAAAATTATTGAATTACTATTAAACCTCCCAAATTTAAAAAAAAAAAAAAAATGAAGAAAAATAACCATAAGATTATATTATACATTTGACCCTTAAAGTTTTGGGGTTTACTATTTGGTTTTTTAAGTTTGAGATTTTTTATTTTGATCCATCAAGTTTGATTTCGTTTTCAAAATGTTCCTTTTGTCGAACTCCCTAGCTGATTTGGCCAATAGGTTCCATTAAAATAGCATTATTATTATTATTTTCTTCTTTCACTCTTAATGGCCATTTTAGTCATGGAAATGGGCAGAATACTTGTATTGGAAACAAAGTCAAAATTGGTGAAACAAATTTAAAATCTCAAACTTGAAAGATTAAAAATGAAAATTGATGATGTGTGAAATCAGTTGGTTGAACACTTCGGCTTCGGTCGGCTATGGCGGTAGCGAAGACCTGAAAAGAAGAAACACTGAAGGAAGTGACCGGGGTGGACCGGTCAAATACTCTCCGATGATAAAGTTAGTCTTCTCAACAAGGAAATGAAGTTCCAACTTTTTGGGAGTAAAATCTCAGAATTTTCATACCTTTGCCTGTTTCAGACCGGTCCTTTATATAGGGAATCTCGGGATGGTTACTTGGCTTAGTAACCTCTCCAAGATTTATTGAATAACTGGTGTTACGGAGATAACTTCCCCAACGGTTATAAAAGCGATAACCGCCGATGGAAGTTTTATACTTAGAAGAAACTGCTGGTGATGAACACAAGTTGGTTACTTGCTCCAGAATCTGTTAAGTGTTGTATGGTCGTCCATGTGCAATGTCTATGGACGACCCTATGGACGACCTTATGTCATGTCGTTGTTTGGTCGTCCATCTGCTTCGTATATGGACGACTCTTTCGCCTTGGTTGAGTTTTATTCAATTAGTTAACATCTCAAGGACGAAGGCTCTGGACGAATAGGAGATCGTCTTGGATGTCTGGCTAACCATTCGAGATGGACGACCCATCTGGACGAGATATAGATGTAATTTTTTGTTATCCTATCAAAAATAACTCCATACTTTAAAAGTATAATTTACTCAAATAATAATAATAATAAATTTTTTTTTAAAAACCAAATATTTTTATAATTAATTCATTTAGTGTTATTCCAAACTGCAACTGAACTCGAATTCATCACCAAATTAAATTAAGGGTACGTTTGGTACATTGAACGAGGATTACAACAGGAATTGTAATCTTTATTACTAGTAAAAAAATGTGTTGTAATGTAATAACTAAACATATTCATTAGTTTGGTTATGAGTTATAACATTCGAATGAAACTTAACATTTATTTTAGGAAATATCTTACTCATACAATTATATTTCCTTAAAATTTGTTATTTTTAAATTTAAGAAAAATATGTGTTATTTTTTATGATTTTTTATTTTTATAATTATTAGATGTATATGAAAAGTTTGTTTATTTGGAAATATATTAAGTTTTGAAATTAATGCACTTGCTAAGAAATAGCTAATACAACCTTTTAAAGAGGAATAGTTATTCCTCATTTTGAAGAATAGCTATTCATAAGGAATTAATATTCCTTGTAATAAAAATATAACTAAACTAAAGAATAACTAAACCATAGGAATAACTATTATATTACAGCGTCTATTAAAGTCTACCAAACATGTCCTAAATGTTTAAGCTTTACTCTTTTTTTTATTGAATAATCTCGACCTTATTTACTAGCCACTTAATTTTCTTTCCCTATATATAGTAACACCATGGCTACTAATTGTTAAACTGATCACATATTTATGGTAATAATTAAAGAAATAAGTATGGTTAAAAGAATATTATTTGAGTTTCTTTTTTTTTAAAAAAAATTAAAGTTTCTTATTTTAGTTAATTAGATAGAATGACTTTTATTTATAAACTTACAAGAATTAGATTCACCAATTTTATATTGTTAACCAGCATATAATTTTTAATATGAAGTAAAATATTTATATGGATAAAGTTTGACTACAATCTTAATTGTAGCCTTAGACTACAATTCTTTAAAAAATATATATATGGCTATATATATTATGAAAATCTAACCACTGGATAACATGTTGTGTGCAAAATCGGATGTTATTTACTGTGTGATCCATAAACTTATTTTTTATATATAATTTTAGACTACAACAACTTGCAATTTAAATAATTGATTGATAACGTAAATAATTATTGATCTTTAATTTTTTAGAAGTTTTACAAGCATGAAAAATATAAGAAGAAAATGTAATCCAATAGTGGATTTCTCAAAATTTACATCCAATAAAAAAATGTTGAGTGAAGTTGTAACTTTAGGTTACAACCAAGTTTGTAGCTAAATTTTGTCCTATTTATATTATAAAAAAAATGATATATTTTTTTTAACTTATCTACAAATTTACATAATTTAATATCAAGTCTTTAGAAGTACATGTGCATACACCTATACATATAAAGATAATAATATTTTATATATAAACTTAAATTAAGTCTCATACTCATGACTTGTGAGTTTATTTTTAAACACATTATTATATTTGAGTTTCACTCATTTAATAATAGAGCTTAAACTTAGACATGAGTTTTACTCACTCGTTGAATAAACAAATAAAAAAAAAATCTTGGATTAAAGCCAAAATATTCACATACAGTTTAATTCGTTTACAGCCTTAGCCTCCTAAACTACTGTTACTGTCAGGAACCCGAAACAAAGTCAAACATACAGTTCAATTAACTTATCCTAAACAAAGGCATCTGAGCTAGTTTGAGCTGGTTGCACTTTGTTCCAATTCCTAAATCATAGCATCAGGACCCAAAAGCATTGCCTGAGAACATTGTAAAAGACCAAAAGATTCAAAAGGAGAAGAAAAAAAAAATGGCAAAACCTTGTCATTACTCATTACACTGTGCATAAGTTAATTGGCCTTTTCCACTTAAATATTATCTCTAATTAAAATATTAGTGTCTATCTAATATATAAATCTTCCATTCTTTCTGAGACACCCAAGTATCCAACAAATTGTATGGTATTGATCTCTGCGAAAGAATGACCCATTTACTAAAAAAATTTAGTGTTTTTCTGATTGGAAACTTGATCTTTGCCATTGCCAGAAAAGTTAAAAGACAGCACTTTGCAAGTTGTATGAATAAAATAACTTGCCAAAATTCGAGAGAAGCCTACAAAATTATTGATGTTGAAATTTCAAATAGGATAAGTGCTTGCCGATTAAGGTCCTGATACGATTATAAGTTAAAAAATCAATGGTTATCAAGAAAGAAAAAAAGGTTGAAAATTCAACGCAAGAGTATTGCTGCTTTCCGATAAACCTTGAAGCTCAAAGAAACAAACAAATATCTTTAAATTAAAGACTTTAACAGCTTGCTTGTACAAAAGATAAGGTCGAGATCAATCATCTTCATCAATTATTATCCATTTGAAGTTTAAATTAATAAAACAAAATCTACCTGGGGAAAAAAAATACCATCAATTATGTATGATACCAAAATATTCGACCTACCGGCCATTCTCACAACTCACAACTATCTTTTTAATTTTTATTAAAAAAAAAAAAAAAAAGATAGCTGTGACAATAATTATTATTAATTCATTACTAGCATATAATATTTTGGTGTGTTTTCTTTTCTTACTTACCTTCTATTTTTCAACAAGTTATATTATTGGTAATAAATATATCCCTGAGATGCATGGTTTAATTAATGATTATATAAAATTAAAAAAATATTTTCTGCTTTAATATATTATAAATTAAATAAACTAAAAAACCGTATTAAATATTGAATCATATTTAAGAGGAAATGCTTTATTTTATGTTAATGTATCATTTTATATCCTCAACAAATACAAACTGAAACTATATATCCAAAAGTTATCCTTAAGAGTTGAAAGATAATCCAGTTACAATATTTTTTATAAGAACAAAAGAGTTGTGTATTAAAAAAAAAAAACTAATTTAATAATTAATAAGAGTGTAGTCACTTGTCGCAACTATCTACCGGCCATTCTCACAACTCACAACTATCTTTTAATTTTTATTAAAAAAAAAGATAGCTGTGACAATAATTATTATTAATTCATTACTAGCATATAATATTTTGGTGTGTTTTCTTTTCTTACTTACCTTCTATTTTCCAACAAGTTATATTATTGGTAATAAATATATCCCTGAGATGCATGGTTTAATTAATGATTATATAAAATTAAAAAAATATTTACTGTTTTAATATATTATAAATTAAATAAACAAAAAAAACCGTATTAAATATTGAATCATATTTAAGAGGAAATGCTTTATTTTATGTTAATGTATCATTTTATATCCTCAACAAATACAAACTGAAACTATCCAAAAGTTATCCTTAAGAGTTGAAAGACAATCCAGTTACAATATTTTTTATAAGAACAAAAGAGTTGTGTATTAAAAAAAAAAAACTAATTTAATAATTAATAAGAGTGTAGTCACTTGTTGCAAGGAGAAGATGGTCAATTGTTGCAACCATAGCTCCTGGGACCCAATTTTACCTATATACTAAATATACAATTTTATTTTAAAAAAGAAATTTGTATAAAAGTAATTAAAAAATGGTATTTTGTTAGAATCCCATCCCCCTCTCTTGTGTTTGGGTGTATTTGTATAAATTGTTGAAAAATTGTGTTTTGAGTTTAAAATAAGCATTTGTAAAAAAACTAGAAGAAGATGTTGTCACAAAACAAAGTTTTGGGTTTTAAAAATGTTCTTTTAATCTCCCAAAACGCCTAATCAAATAGACCTTTGATTTCTATTATTTAAAAAAAAAAAAAGGTATTTTAAGATAAAATAAATTGTAATTAATAATTTTTATTAGGTAAGAACTAAGAACCTCGATTTTAAATAGTATAAAGTGACAACAAAAATGATGAGTAGTTTGAGAGCATCATATATGATATCCAAGTTTAATTGGTTTATAATTATTTTTTACTTTTTCATTCAAATAGGAATGCTCATAAGGTTGGTTGGATTTGGACTGGAGTGCACCTATCACTTAACCTGACCATGTGTTGAAGCATTTTAATATTAAACAATTAAAATGAATAAATGTTACAATATAAATGTAAAGATATGAGAGTAAATATAGAAGATGAGAAGCTAGTGAAAATGTTTAATCCTACATTGAAAAGGAGAGAGACTATTTTATTCTTTTTAATTGTGATGATTAATGGGCTAACATGAATTGTCTTAGATATTGAGTTAGATACGTGCACAAGGGGGAGGGGGGGGGGGGGGGCAAGCCATCTAGTTAGGAAAATTAAATAATTAAGAAAAGAGAGTAACAATCCATTAATTTCATCCATCAACCACATATTAAAATTAAAAGGGTTTGGGGGAATCAAAATGATGATGCCAAAAATCGTAAATGAGTCGCACTTGGCACTGGGAAAATTACACGTATCTTGATTTGAGAGGGATTTGGAGTTTTTATAGTAGTGTAGAGTTGACCTTAGTTTCTTGGTGGAGAAGACATTTCCTTGTGGAGAATATTCTTATTAATACTCACGTTTTATGAGATCCATTCCTTGTAGGGATTCCTCTAATCATGGTTGGGCATAAAATGCAAGATATTTCTATACTAGGATCCTTGGAGACTACTCATGCCACGTCTGTGCCATGTGGCTTTTATCAAGCTGTCTCCCTTGGACCTGTCTACTTTGAGGAGTCCATTCGTCACCTTGCCTCTCCGTCCAGGTCATAAGCCCATCCACTAGTTCTTTGGTAGGTAGAGTGTTTAGGCCGTCTCTTTTGGCGACTCCGTCACTAATGTCTGCTCTTGTTATTTTTGTCCATCTGCTTAGGGATTTTATCCCTATCACAAACAACAGTAAGCCTTGATGGAAATTTTTAGAGATTTGAATTCTCAATGTAGCTCACCAGCTTTCTGTTGATCTTAAAAAACAACCCCCCCCCCCCCCCCCCCCCCAAAAAAAAACCAAATGACAACAATAGTGGGTGTTGTCTTTCAAATCTCAAAATTTGGTTAGATTTTATTTTTGCAGAGAAAGAAATATCATCTTTATGTTTGAAAGGTATTAACTAGTGTTGTTAACAAGAGAGGGGGAAAATTAATTACTTTTTTTTTTTTTTTGTGTGAAAGGAATAAGCCTTGATGGAAATTTTTAGAGATTTGAATTCTCAACGTAGCTAACCAATTTTCTGTTGATCTTAAAAGACAACTCCTTGTGTAGGCGATGATTGAATTCCAAATCTCCTATTGATCCTAAAAGACAACCCCCACATAAGCTAAGATTAAACTACAAATCTTTTATTCAACCATTAAAAACTTTACCAGTTAAGCTAACTAAAATCTACATTACTCTTTTTTTTTTTTTTCACATAAAAAATTTCTAAAAATATTTTCTAAACTAATACTCTTAAAACATCAATTATCTTTTCGGTAGTAATTCCAACCAAGGAAAGGTAGCCTTCCCCTAACCCCAAAGGGGCTGCATTAGTTTGCTTGGGATCTATGGCAGAGTAAAACCCATGTGTATCACGCAGATACCATTTGGCCCTTCGAAACATTGAAATCTCAGGTCGTTCATGACGGCTGGTGTTGAGCATTTGACCAAGACTATCCGACGTGAGTGGAGCAAAGCAATTAAATTACTAGTAATCTAGAAATGTCATGAAAATAAAGGTACGATCAAGTAATTATTAATTAGTCAAACTTAAAAACTTTTGATAAGTAATTTGTGGAAAATTATTAGGTACTCCCGGAGTACCATAAATGCGTGCTCCCTCCTCTCACATGAATGGTGGGTCCCACCACGAATTTAATTAGTGGGACCCACCATTCATGTGAGAGGAGGGAGCACGCATTTATGGTACTCCGGGAGTACACAATAATTTTCCGTAATTTGTCTACTGCTTCAATTGTAATTTGTAAGAGACGTTGACTAATTGGAATTGGTCTTTAAAAAACAGTCATTTGAGCTTAGCTTGATGCGAACATAATGGGAGATAGTAAATTATATTGCAAACATCTAGGATGTGTCCATGGATCATGAGTGGCTTCTAACTTCTATCCCAAACGACCCAAACATTGATGTATTATATCATTTTTTATTTTGGATAATTGAGCAAAAAGCAGTAGATCTTCGTGGGAAGTCCCTATTATGCTTATTTTTTGCAAAGTAAGCTTTGCTAGGAAGTCTAATAAGTTTATTTGGAAATAGCTCATTTATTTTTTTTTGCTAAAAGTGTGCTAAAGTATAATTGTTATTTTGAAAATTTTTGAAAAAGTGAGAAAATGTGAAAAAAATAAAGGTAAAATTTTAAAAAGCTATATATAAAAACTAAAATCTAAAAATTAAAACTGATGCCAAACAGACAAACATATAATACTAAGGGATGTTGGTTGCTAACTTGTTATAGATTTACCAGCTTGCCTGTTGCAGAAAAGAGTTTTGGCCTTACTTACAAACTCTTCTAATAACAAAATTGAAGTCAATATTAGTGTTGACTAATTCCCGCGGGTTATTGTTTTGGTTGGATAAAAAAGGATGCCAATTTTATAGCTCATAAATTAAGCAAGTATGTTTTGTACTCAAATATTTATTAGTAATTTTGTAACTGTGCATTCCTTCCTCGTGTTGTGGACTTAGTGACATTTGAGACATTGGGAGAAAAGTAGATCCGAGACTTTGTTTTACTAACCTAAAATGTACTATGCTATTACTATCATTCCGTTGTACTAATGATGTTGTGCAAGTCAAAGACACAGATTCTTACCATTTACCAATTGCTTCTACAAACTCACTTGTAAAAACATGTAAAGTGAATGATGGAAACTTCCTGTAATTTTCTACCTCATTTCACTCCCTTTTAAAAAAGAAACATATATTCAAATAAAATGCTTGAATGCCCGGATTCCATATTTGGCGTTCACTTCTTTACTTGCTTCAAATCGACAGCACAACAAACATGATTGCAAAACTACTTTTAAAATAAGTAGATGAACATTTTCAAATTTTATTATCAAGCATACTACATAATGATTACTAAAATTTAGATTATATTGCAAATTTTAGCCTCAAAATTTGGGGTCATTTTGATTTTGCTTCTTTATGATTAAAAATTTGAATTTTTATTCCTAATTATATAGCTTTTTTTTTTTTTTTTTGAGAATAAGATTATATGGTGTTTGATTCAAGTCCTATAACATGGTTAATAATTTGGTCTTTTAGGCATAATAAAAATGGTCTTTACTCTTTACCCATTAAACCTATTTATTTAATTGGACATATTATTAAGTTTAGATAGCCTACTCTTATAAATCATCCTGAACAAGAAAACGGAAAAAAAAAATATTTTTAGGAAATAAAAAAATTTATCTACAAATTAATTTGAGGAAAATTTCTTCAATTATGTGTATTTTTAGTCTCATAAGTCATAACCTATTTAATAAGTCATGTAACTTTTTAAAATAATATACAAAAAAAATTTATAAATTACTACATAAAAAGTCAAAGAAAATTTCTCCCAATCAATTCAAATAAAAAATTTATTCAAACAAAAATTCATTCCATTGTTTTTTAATATATTCATATAGTGAAATGTTAACGGAGATATTCATATAGGGAATTGGGTTGAGATATATTTTTAGAAATTTTTTATCAAAAGAAAGCAACTAATATTGTGATGTTAACAGTTTAAAAGTGACGTTAACAGTTTAATAGTTTCTTATAAAAGTGATGTTAAAACTTTTTAAAAATAATTTATTAACAGCTGTCCTATAACACTTATTAACATGACCCACATACACACACATATGGCAAAGTTTAGCTCCAATCTTACACAATAAAATAAATATTACTATATATTTTTAAAATCTAATTACTGAATTGCATGTTTTTCATATGATTAAATACACATGTTAAATTTTTTGTCAATTGAATATTATTATAGATAAGCTTATATTTTATGTATTATTTTAAATTACAAAAATTTATAATTTAAATATTTATTGATGGTATAATTATTGATTTTTAATTTTTATAAAATTTATAAATATGAAAGATATAAAAAAATGTAATTTATTAATAAATTTATTATAATTTATATTCAATAAAAAAATATTTAATAAAGATATAACTTAATTTTGTAACTAAATTATATATATATATATATATATATATATATATAAGTTTTTATTTTTGGGGCAAAATACTGTCAGAGAGAAGAAGTAACCTATAATTTAAAATGGGTCATGCTAATGAGTGCTCTTAAGATACTAGTTAAAAATTCATTTTAGAAAAGTTTAAACGTCACTTTTATGAAAAATGAAAAAAAAACTGTCAAAACATTAATTGTTTTCTTTTCTTTTCTCATAAAAATTTTTTTTAACTAAATTTTTAACTAGTGACTTAAAAGTACTCATTAACATTCTTCATCTAAAATAATAACAATAATAAATTTGGAATGCATAAAGGCTCACCACATATAATTTAGGGTCTGGCCCACGGTAAGGAAATCTAACCTCTACCACTAGTCTAGTAAGACAGAACTTACTGTACATGACTACTACATCACTCTTCTCGGGGTTATGGGAAAAGAATCGTATTGGATTCTTTCAGCATTTGTCTTAACTTTCAATGCACGTTATTGCAAATGTCAAAAAAATCAAAATGTAAGGTAATCTGCCGCCATAAGTCAATGGCAGATCTCGTAATTTATAACAACAAGTAAATGGCATTTTAGTGGTTTCAGTTCTGACCGTTTCTCAAAGTCTTATACGTGGCAGCCTTTTGGAAACAACACCGAAAAAAAAGCTGTTGGACAAACGGCTCCAACTTTCGTCGCTTTGAGATGTCGACATCATTCCTGCCGTTAACATTAGAATCCACATTCTGCATTTCCTCACTCAGGGTCTACCATGGTTAAGTTAACTAACCCAACATTTCAAATCCCCAAATCACCCTTACATTTCCGACTTAATTACCATTTGCCCCTTTCAATCCCTAGCTATAAATCCGGCCTTTGAGACTCGTTAGGTTTGCCAAACCAACCGCCCTAAGGGCCCCTTTAGGGAAAAAGAAAAAAAAAAAAAAAAATTCTCTCTGCTTCTCTTGCTTTCTCTCTCTAGCTCAACAATGGCGACCTCTTCCTCTAGAACCAGATCAAGCGGGCCAGTCCTGCGCTCACTCTCACCTTCAGGCAGGTTCTGTTCCTCTACCACATCAAACTCTTCATTTGCTTCTTCTACATCAGCCTTTGCCTCTAGTTTCTCATCTCCATCTTCCAGTTTTTTCCACCATGATCTTCACCATCAAAGCCATCTTCACCAAAGCCATTACCAGTACCACCATCACCACCATGACAACCACGACCACCACCACAATCATCATCATCATCAACAGCGTTCGGCTTCTCCGACACGTGTCAACCTCTACACCTCGCCGTCTCTCTCTCCCGCAGTCCGTTTCTCCATCGACCACCGCTCGATTTCTCCGAATCGCAACCAGGTCCTCAAAAGCCACCAAACCAGGGCTATCCCAGCCCCGAAGAAGACGTGTATGTGTTCGCCTACGTCGCATCCAGGCTCATTTCGGTGCAGCCTCCATAAGAACTCGGGTCACGACAACGGAAGCCACCACAACGCGCCGTTTTCGCAGAATCGGCTCAACATGCGTAGATCTGCGATGAAGAACTCACTGGTTCGAATCGGAGGCGTGGAAGGAGAGTGGGTGAAGAGAGCCTTGACGGCTCTGATCCGTCCATCCTCGCATCAGCTTCGCCGGCGAGCCAACTTTGAGCCCACGCCGAGCCGACTCTCTGTCATGTCCAAGGCCGACGATCTCTGATTTGGTTCGCACAGGTTGGTTCTTGTTTTTCCGGTCTTCTTTGAATTTTCTGGTCTCAGATTCCGGCGAGTGAGTCAGAATCAGATCCAGGATTTTGCTAGCGCGAAGAAAGCGACAAGAGTTTGAACGCCGTAGTTGTAAGGCGAGTTGCTGAGTCAGCTCGGAAGCACTCTGAGGAAAATAGAACCGAGTTTGCTGCGGGACTGAGCCGACTCGGTGGCGAGTTTTTGTACGCACCGATGATTCTTTTTTGAAGATAGAATATTCCTCCTTTGTACATGTCATTTGCTATGGAAGCAGAGTTTTTTGGACACCAAATATCACCTAACAGAACAGAAACAGAACCGTACTTAAAATAATTAATTGCCCAATTTAATTTAAGATTAATTTGAAATCACATTTCTGAGACTCTGAGATTGGTTTTGTTGGCATTGTTTGGGATGAGATGTGTAATCGTGTTCTTCATCCATCCATTTGTGTTTGCAGCATTTGGTTTCCGTTATGGGTGCCGTTGACATAATCGTGTCTCGTGTTGACGGTCCCGTACTCCCCCCGTTCGTCGTCACTGCGTATCACCGTTCGTTCCGTTACGTTGCCGTTGACATCGCCGTTATCGTTTACAAGGTTGCGTTGCGTTTGGTGCGAGGTATATTCTTATTCTTTACTTTGTTTATTTTGTTTATTTTTTATTTTGTGTTAATTTCTTCGTCTAGTTTACTTTTCTTTAGTTGCTTCTCTTTATTATTATTATTAATGATTGATTTGGTATGTGCTGGTGCAGGTATGACGTGACTTGAATTCTGGACTTTAAATTTGATGGACCTTTGCACGGGAAAAAGGAGGCCAATTAATGAAGGAAAATTCCCCATAACACTTATTAAAGAAAAGGACTAATAAAGAAAGAAAAGTTTTAAAAAGTTTTTTTTTGAGAATAAAAACTCTCATAAAGTTGAAAGAAAGGAAAGGTATCGGAGAATTTAAGAAAAAGAAAATTATAACTTAATAAAGAAAGATGCACGTATAATATAAAATTAAAAATAGAAATTTCATACCAGACTCGTGACTCTACGGCACAGAATTAAATTCCCTAAACATAATTATTTAAAAGTAAAAAAACAATACTATGAAGCATGAAATTTTGACTCTGTTCTGGGTGAGAACGAAATTACTCCATGAGTGACTTCACAATAACTACTAAGAGGCGAAGAAGCAACACTTTTATTTATTTATTTATTAATTTTTTGGGAATAAGGTGAAGGAGCAAAACTAATGTGAGGTGAAGAAGCAATACTGAAAGGGAAAAAAGTAAAAGGACAAAAATAAAATAAAATAAAATAAAATAACAAATAAGTGAAGTTGGGATCTTTTAAGGACGGTGCCAATCTACACAATATCAGGAATTAAGGCAGTAATATAAGTGGGGTAGGTAGTATGGTATCAACAAAGAAAGTGATTATCAAAAAAAAATAAATAAATAAAGAAAGTGGGGCAGGCACTACCGCAGTAGGCTAACAATTCTCGGAATTCATTGAGAAAAGAGGTTAACTATTCTTGGGATTTAAGATAGAGCAGTTAATGAATCAAGCAATTTATGAATAGCTCCAATTTAGTTTAAGAAAAAACTTGTCTATGTTAGTTGATTTAGTAAACAAGTTAAACTCAAATATAATAATATATTCGTGTACTTGAATACTTGAATTAATTATATATTTATATGTATTCTTGTCTAAAAAATATGAATATTTGTCTAAAAATATATTTATATAGACTTGAAATTTGGTTGTATAAGTTTGTAAATTGATTCATATGATATAAAATTATTATTTGTAGTTTATTCATAACATAAACAATCCATTTTTTTTTTTTTGGTGCGATCATACCAACACTAATGCACCGAATCCCATCAGAACATAAACAATCCATTTGTAGTAAAAATATATAGATTTGTGAAAATGTCAAACATTTTAATCATGATTTTACTATGTATAGGAAAAGAATAAGTTATTCAAGTAGCTCATGAACAATCTCGAACTTGCTTAACAAGTAAATGAACCAAGCTTGAACATGTAATCTTGTTCGATGATAAACTCAAGTTCGACCCATGTTCAAAATAAAATTATATAAACAAACTTGAACTTTTAATACTCAGTTTGGCTTGACTCGTTTACAACCCTATTTTTGTGACAATTGAGAAAGGTCCTAATATATGGGTTTGGTTTAAGGCTGCTTTATGATATCCACAAGTTATGGGAACTTTTAACTATAATCCTAAAATTCCTTTAAATTTGTATGAGAGGTGACATGATTATATATTTATTTGAAATTGGTTATATATACTCTTATTCTAGTGAACCAAGGTGTAATACATCTTGCGTATTTAGAATACTCACAACAATTTTAATGGTGGGTTCTACATAACTCAATTTATAATTTTTTTTTTATTGTCGAATAAGAAATCTGGATTTCAAACCTCACATACACTAAAAACTAATTAATGTTTTAATTCAATGATAAAAGTAATCGAAGTGGACGGAATAGGTTTACGTTCTACTGTATCTATTAAAAAAAATCAATCTCAATGCAATTTTAGCCAAATTTTGTCTACATATATCATTTTTCTTCCTTAACAAACTTAAATTCGAATACACCTAATTACAAAAAAAAAAAAAAAAAAAAAATCACATACACTTACATCAAGCTCAATATTTTTTTCTCTATTAAAAATATATTATTTTTCTATCTCAAAAAAAAAATATATTAATATTGATTATATATCTCTTCCCCACCTCACGATCACAGCTACATCATCTTCTCATTCGCATGCCCACCCTTCAACAACAGCTTTAAAAACCTGCTTTCTATTTCTCATCTTCATCCTCCATCTCTGTCACTGTGTACAACATGATTGAACCACCAATTACCCATGCCTTTCTAACCGTAATGCCACCCTTGAAACATCATTGTTTTCCATTGACGTTGCTATCGACATCAATCAGCATCACAGACAATCTACAAGCTCAAAGTTTCAACGTGGTTGCTAGAAATGATGTCGTTCCTAGTATGGTGGTAATTTAGAGTAGTGATTAGAGCAGAACACAATGCCACCTCTCCTTGCAGATCCTGGAGAGAGAGAGAGAGAGAGAGAGAGATTCAAATTTTTTTTTTTTTTTTTTTAAAGATATTTGTTGATGTATTGATAAATAGTGTCTCAATAAGTTAAGTAATGCAAGAGAACTTTAGGTGAGTTATTTAGTTATATTTTTATTGAAAAGTTAAGTAATGCTTTCGGAGTATGTATTAATTTTCTGAGAATCCTCTATTAGAACATTCATAATGGACTCAACAAACCAACTTTTTTTCCCCCAAATATTGGTTACCTAAACCCATTTTTTGGTCTCTAACCAGTAACCAACCTGCTACCAACTCAATAAATTCAAGTTGTAGTATCTCAACAACATTGTTAAGCATTGTAGTTTTGTTATATAAATTTTCACCTTTTTAAAATATATATATATTTTTTATTTCCTCCCAATTGTAGTTCTCTCTCTCTCTCTCTCTCTCTCAACCGAACAACACTTTGAGAAGTGCGTGCCACTGCTTGCTCGAGGAGTAGCTTGTCGTTGGTGCTAAGGAAGAATTGAAGCGGTATTTTGACTATTAAGAACATAATGTTGTCCTGGTCTCTAAAGTCGCCGTCAGTACTAAGAATGGCAAAGCAAAGTTAAATATGACTCTGGTTGAAGCTACTTTGAAGATTAAGTGTGTGTTTGAATACTACTTATTTGCTGAAAATTAAAAATTTATTGTTAAAATCACTATAGCAAAATATTTTTTAAAAGACAAAATACTGTTCACAAACATTGTTCACACGTTTTTGTGTTTTGGTTGGTCCATATACAATGCCATGGCCAAAAAAATGCAAACGCTGCTGCTACGCAAACGCACCCTAAGGATTTAGGTGCAAGTGAATGGAGAAGAAAATAAAAAGGGCTAGCCCTTCTCTCTTTGAGTTCGGGGTTTGTGCAAGTGATGTGAATTTTGCTTTTGTAGGGTGCTGTTTGAGGATTTTTTTGAATGAAAATTGGTATATGTGAATCTGTTTGAGGATTTAGGTGAATAATGTGCAGCTAAAATTCTTAAGTTCGGATCTTTGTTCAGGGCTTTTGTATTTGATTAACTAATTGATTTGATGATTTGTTTTATGTTTTGTATTTTGAAATTTTGGGATGAGAATGTCATTGGTGAAGAAATTTTCAGATTTGTGAAAAATGTGATCGTTTAGTAAAAATAAAAACAAAGAAATAATATTTTAATCAAATTTAGAAAAAAAAAAGAATTTGTAAAAACATTTTAATAATATTTTTTTTTGGTTAGTTAATTGCATACTTAACGGCAAATTTTTAATAGAATTGGACAAAATATCTGAATTAAATAAATTTAAAACTTATAGGACTCAATTGAATGAATATAAATTAAAGGACTAAAATAAATTTATGTTAAATTTAGAGAGTACAATTTGTATTTTGGCCAAAAAATAAAAATAAAAGAGGAAGAAGAAAGTGACAAAGTAATTACTAATTAGGAGCATTTACCAAGAGGAGGGGGGAGAGGGAAGGCATGAGAGAGACCGTCCAAGACCACTCTCCTTGTTTTTTCCCAATGGTAAATTAATACAGAGGATGGGAAATGATTTTACTCTCTCAAGCAGCACCAATAATTGATATCTTTCACTTCATCATTTTCTTAGAAGCAGTATTTTAATTTATAGCGTCTATTCTATGATGACTACTTTTTTATAATCATGCCAAGACACTATTTTTGAGGGTGACTTTGAAGTTTGAGCTTGTTTGTAAGGCTCTTACCCTTGAGGGCTCATCTCTCTCACATTTTGGATATGTCATCTAAGACATTAAGTTTATTGCTGGTTTGCTTTTGAACCGCTCATTCTCTAATACTAGGAGGTTGGGTAAGTTTGTTGCTCATGCTTTAGACAAGAGAGCTAGACTTTCTTTTCCGTTATTAGTCCGAATGGAGTCTATTCTTCTAAAAATAGTTAATTTCCTTGTTTTTTGATGTTGCCGTTTCTTAATAAAAAGCAACAATGACCTTTTCCTCAAAAAAAAAAAAAAAAAATAATGTAAGCGGGAGTTTGAACTCCCAAATTTTTATTTAATATTAAAAATTTTACCAATTAAAGTATAATCTTTAATTGAGACCCCTTTTTTTTTCATTCAAAAAAAAGATAGAGGAGGAAGTATATCATTATCATCTTTAATGGAGTAGAGTGACATGTTACTGGATGTAAAATGGCATCTAAAATGGTCGAAATCTTCCATGTGGGTTCACATGTTGTGTCTGCTGACAAGTACAAGTAATGGGAAACGCAGCCGGGAAAGGGTTATCCCTATAATAAATGCCTTGAGTTAAGATCCATCCTTTACGTCACAAAAGACTCCACCCAATTTGATATCGCTGGACACCATGTGACAAACCAGCGGGGGGGACCCAGGAATGATATTATGATACTGACTTCTTTCACCGGTTTGACTTCATTGTAATTACGACTGCCTCTCCTCACTTTTCAATGTTCAATTATCATTTTTGTTTTCTCAAAAATTTCAATTGCTATTTTTAACCGAGACTCTAAATCTAAATTCTCATTTTCCTAATTATTAAATTATCAAAAAAAGAAATTATATTTGTTTTTATTAATTCATATATGTCACTTGAAAAAAAAAAAAAAAAGCCACATTAACCTATGCAAATTTTCAGCTAAAGCCTTTTTTTTTTTTTTATGTAATTTCATTTCTTACATACACCATCATCAAACCCTCTACTTTTACCCCATTTCTATTAAAAAATGTGTTTGTTCCTTATTATTTTTTTTTCTTCCTATTTTCCCCATCCTCCCTCTTTCCCTCTTTTCCTTCTTGATCGTTGTTCAAAGATCCTAACCCTAATCTCATGGACAAGGTTATGAAAGTCAGCAATTAAGGATAAAATCCAGGGGCGGCATTACACACACCCCAGGGGGTTCAAATGAACCCCCTGACCTGCCCCCAAAACAAAATTATATATAAAATTTAAATTTTTTTATTTTTTTTTTTTGTTTTGACCCCTCTAAAATAAAAATTTGAACACCTTCATCCTAATTTAAAAAAAAATTCAACTCAAATTAACTTAAATATGACCATTTTACTGCTATTTTCACAATAAAAGTTAAGTAGTAAGTTGTAATTGGCTTTTATCTGGACCTGTAACCAACATAACTTTTTTACCTACCATCTAGATTTTGTTGTGATATTTTTATGAAAGTGTTGTGTTAATAACACTACTCTCTCGAACTTTGGCTTACTTTGGCATTGACAATAGAATAAAGTTTTTTTTTTCCTTGCACTTTTCTTCTACATTTGTGGTTTATTAAATTTAGGATTAGTTTTTTCTTTTTTTTTTTGCTGAATGTATGATTAGTTATTTGACAAGAATGTATGATTAGTTATTTAATTCTATTTGTTTATGTATTCAATAGTTGTTGTCTTATCGATCTTTAAACTATTAATAATTTTTTTAGACTATTGTAAAATATGGACAAAAGGGGCTTCTGCCCTTTTTGGGCAAATTAAATAGGAAAATGCCCCTCTTTTGAAAATCGAGTTTCTTAAAATCGATTTAGGCCCTATAGCGGCGTTTTTAAGGAACCTATAGTGACGTTTTAATGACCTATAGTGACGTTTTTTAACTCGACTTTAAAGAATTCGAGTTATAGGTAAAAAAAGGCCACTATAGGTTGATTTCATTGCCTATAACTCGATTTTATTGAAATTGAGTTAAAAAACGTCACTATAAGTCTTTAAAACGTCACTATAGACTCCTTAAAAACGCCGCTATAGGGCCTAAATCGATTTTGAAAAACTCGATTTTCAAAAAATGGGCATTTCCCTAATTAGTTTGAGAAGAGGGGCATTTCCCTATTTAATTTTCCTGAAAAGGGCAGAAGCCCCTTTTGTCCTGTAAAATATAGTTGTATTGTATACTAAATTGTATGGAAGTGGTGTATAAAGGAAAAAAAAAATCTAGATATTTTATTTTTTACTTCCCTAGCCACAATAAATTCCTAGCTCCGCTAATGTTAACCCCCCTAGAAAAAAATCTTGGAGTCGCCACTGATAAAATCATAAATTTGTTGAGGTTAGCTACAAAAACTACGTTGAAGGCATTTGCCTCACGCCCCTCATTATTCAATCACACATCTCTCTTTTTTCTCAATCCAAGCATAATTTTCCTCTTTGCACATGATGTTTGACTGTTTGTCAAACAATAAAGATTGTCGACAATTGGCCATGGTTGACAATGAATTGTTCAAACCTATCGTCTCCTTGAATCTTGACAATGTGATATGCATCCCCAAAGACCTCTCTCTTCTCTTAACCAATGCTTTGTGTGAATTCTTTTTTTCTTTTTCTTTTTTTATATAATATATTTTATAAATTTTTGTTTAATTCTTGTGTGGATAATGGAAAATAGAGGAAAAATCGAGGAACATAATTTTTTTTTTTTTTTGGGTTTTTACTGAGAAAGTTCAACAAAAAGGATGGTTAAGAAATTGGGATTTGATCAGAAATTCAACAAGATGTAGCTACCTTTCCTAATTTTTTAGGTGAATAAATGAATTTAATACTTTATTGCCAAAGAAGAAAGAAAAGTAGAGAGGAACCCACTCCATCTACAATTAAACGTTCCAAACCTAACTAGGGGCCCTTTATTGATTTAAAAAAAAAGAAAAGAAAACTAGGGACCCTTTCCCAGTTTGTTGGTGGTCCGACTTCAACATTCTATATTTGATGGCTAATATTTTATATCTCACCGTACTTTCTTGGAGGACCTAAAAATAAATAAAAGCCCAATTTTGACCTTGGTTGAGAGGTAGAACTTATGAACTAGTTTGATAATTAATGTATGGCAGAATAGGAAAATGCAAGCAGTTGTGGGCTCTCAGATTTTGTGGAATTTTGTGACCAGATTTGGGAACCTGGACCATTTCTTTAGTGGTGCACGTTTGTTTATTTTATTTTTTCAGAATTTTTTTTTTTTCAGATTTAAGAAAGCCCATGCTAATTTTTTTTAGAAAGAAGACCTTGAGTATTATTAAAAACTAGAGGCTAAATCAGCCTGAACAAAAGGAATGATTGAAGGAGGAGCATCCTCCAACCAAACAACACAATTTGAAAAATTAACAGCTAACTTAACCAAATTATGCGTTACTTTGTTGTCATCTATCTTTGTATGAGAGTAGGACAATTCAGAAAAGTTTCTTGCAAATACATTGACATCTTGTACCAGCAAACCATAAGAGGCCAGACTTGAATTCTTTGACATCAAAGCTTGCACCACCATCTTTGAATCTCCCTTAACCACAATTCAATCAATACCAACCTCCAATGCAAATTCCAGAGCATGCGTAGCCCCCATTGCTTCAATCTCGACTGCTGAATAGGCTTGATTAACTAGTGTCAGAGAAGCGATTACCAAGCCCTCCTGATCTTGGATTACAACCCCAATGCCTGACCTGTTAGAACTTTTGAAAACAGCTCCATCGTAATTAATCTTGAAAAGATTAGGGGAAGGAGGCACCTATCGTACTAGTTGCCATCGATAGGGCTAAGTAAGGACCCGACCCACCTGACTTGACCTGATGGGTTTTGGGAGGGTCTGAGAAAATTTAGGTCAGGTTTCGGGTTTGAAGATCAGATTATTTTCGATTTTAGGTCGATGTTGGGTCGGGTTCGGGTTTATATAAATATACCTTTTGGACCCAAATTTATTTTAGAAAATAACCCTAATCTCTCTCTCTGCCAGGCTTAAACTCTCTCTCAGTTTCTCCGACTCTCTCAGCTCTCGAATCACCATCACAATTTGGCGGTGCTCCTCCGCCTCTCTCACCGAGTTCTCTCTCTACGTGTGTAAGTCATCCTTCTCTTTGTTAGGTTTTTTTTTTCCTTCTTAATCTCCTTCTCTTAGTCTCTAATTTGGGTTTTTTTTTCAACACAAATTTATTTGATATCTCATTGGTCTATTTATCTCAGAGAGGAAAGTAATTTGGTTTCAGCAAGATCTTTAACAAATTAGATTCTAAGGTATAATTGTTTTTACTCAAATGGGGTTGCTTTTGATTCTATCTTGAGTTTGATTTTTAATTTTATTTTTTTGATGTGAATATCTTGTTTGGGTTTTATTTTCTTGAGTTTTGTGATTGGAGTTTGGTGTGAATCTTACTCAAATGGAGTTGCTTTTGATTCTGTCCTGGGTTTGATTTTTTATTTTATTTTTTTGATGTGAATATCCTGTTTGGGTTTTATTTTCTTGCGTTTTGTGATCTAGTTTGGCATGAATCTTACTCAAATGAGGTTGCTTGTGTAATACTGGTTAAATGATCTACATGGAAAATAGGAAATACCCAGATTAATTTTTTGGGTATTTGTTGATCTGGGTTCGTGTTTAAGTTCTTATAGATATCATGTGTAAAGTATTTCAAATAAAAAGGTTACAAAGAAATGTGTAAAGTCTTTCAAATAAAAAGGTTTTACATTTGATAAGTCAATGAATAGGCTTAAGGGGCCAAACCAAAAAGGAGAGAATCTAGCTAAGTTCTCTAAGAGCATCTCCAGCAGCTTCTTCAAATTTTTGTACTGTTTGGAGAATGAACAGTGACTTTTACCTTTTAGCTACCCACTTTTTCAATACCACTTTCCAACAGATTCTCTATCCCATTCTCTATCTCATTTAAATATTATTTCTTCATTATTTCTTTAACCTTTCTTTATTCTTTTTTTAATATATTTTTTTATTTTTTCTCTATTCATTCCCAACAGCTATATTTTTCAAATTCCCAACAGCGATATTTTTAAATCTCTCAATAATAATATTTTCAAAACTACACGCACAATCTAAATGAAAGCCCCTGTATATGGGCAGCACACACACACACAGCAGCACACACACACACACACATAGCAACGCTTGTTCCTATTTTCCAAACTTTTTCCCTCTTGTCCTTCGTAATTCTCTCTTTTATTTCTCCATGATGACTTTGACAGATAGGCCACTATTTCGATGGGACTGTTAGGACTAGGGAATCGATTGCATTTTCTTTTGTAATTTATTTAGATTGGTTTTATTTCTGTTCTTATACCATTTCAAATCATGAGTTGGGATTTTAATTTCAACTGTTGATTGAACAGAAAAAAGAAGCAAAAGCATGTTGCATATTCCAAATAAAAATGATTAAAATCATGAGTTGGGCTTTAATTTCAGATGTAATTCATCTCTTTTTCTTTTCTCACAATTTCCCATCAACCAAACAGTGAAAGACGTGTGGAGTCGTCTACCATGGGTGGTACAATTAATGATTTAACTGCCCATGAAAATGGCTGAAAGGGCCTTATATCAAAGGCAAAAATGTACACACACAGAGCAGCGCGCACACACACACACACACACACACACACACACACACACACACAACCTCTGTATATGGGCAACACAAACACATGCACACACACACACACACACACACACACACACAGAGAGCAAGAGCAGCAATAGCAGTAGCAGCACACACACACACAGAGCAACGCGCACATACACATACAGCAGCACAATCAAAGCTTTAATACAATAAGGTTGAACACCACCTTTTTTTTTTTTTTTTTTGATAAACTACAATTTCATTAAAAGACTAAGAAGGATTACAAGCAGAGGCATCTCCCTTACAAATTGCCTCAAGCGAGGGAGCAATGGCGACTTCAGGAATTTTGTCCAGGGTGTTCCTATTCCACTTTGAATAAATTTTGGGCCATTTCGGTCTATTTCGGGTGTTTCGGGAAATACTGGCTAAAATTCAAGATTTGGCCTTAAAAAAAAAAAAAAAAAAATCTTAAAACCAAAACAAATTTGCACTCTGTACACCGAAAAACCTCAAAAGGAAAAAAAAAAAAAAAGAAATGAAATGAACAAAGGTACATGTACAATAAACTATAAGTTCATTTAAAATATTAATAAAATTACTAATTATTATTGTTTAGTTGTTTCATAAATTTGTTTGTCTTTTATAAACTATAATTTGTTACATTATTGTTTCATTAATTATTAAATTATTAATTATTGTTTAGCCTAACATAATTTAATTTGTTTGTCTTTTATAATATATTAGTTAATTAAATTATTAATTATTGGTGTTTAGTTGCTTCATTAATTTTTTTTTACTAACTACTAGCAGTCTAGCAAGCACCAGGGCCGGCTCAACAAATTTGGGAGTCTTAGGCGAAAACTTTAGGCGAGGCTTTTATTAATTATTTAAATGTTAATTAGATAATATTTATTTAACTTTTAATTTTTTTTATATTTAGAATCTATTTATCATTCTCTTTAAGATACAAAATTACTAATTAAATATTTACATTTAAGTTTCATTAACATTTCCTTTTAATATCACTTAATCTTTTAGTAAACATTTATAATTAAAATAAAACATGATCTGTAATAGAAAAATTATTAATTTTCTGGAATAAAAAATTATTTATCACATAACTTAACAAATTAATTTTAATACAAAATATATTATCCTAAACTTGTAATTTAATTAAATTAAGACAACACTCTACATATAACAAATTAAGGACTTTCTAAATGGATGGGAAAAAAAAAGCAAAAATAAATAAAAATAAATAATCACTAGTATGTAAACATGTAACTATAGTGTTGATGTAAACATGTAACTATAGTCTGCAAGACTTTTAATAACTCCTGCAGATTGACATGATAACTCATAGCATAGAAAAAAGTGGAATGCTTCCCAACCATAAACATGTACAACTTGTGCTTTGGAGAAAAATATTAAAAATTTTAAAAGTCTAGTAAAAGGACCTGGGTGGTGACTATGACTTGAGAGTGTTTAGTTCCAATTCCAAAACAAAAAAAAGAGAGAAACCCAAATCAGTGAAACTCGGCAACAAGTAAAAAAAAAACTTGTAGCAAGAAGAATAAAAAGAAAGGAAGAGCAAATAGAAGCAAACCTGAATGAAGATCAAAGAAGAGTAGCTAGCCAACAACGAAGAATGCTATAACAATAGAATCAAGATGGAGACTAGAGAGAAGCCAGGTGAGCAGGGAAAAAAAGTACTAATCGATACTGTATTTGATTTCTTGATGATGAGGTTTTAGGCGGAGGCATGTGTTGTCGTTGATAAGCCTCATTAGATGAGGTTTTTTTTTTCTTTAGGTTAGGAAAGGTTTCTGATTTTAGGCTTTGCTTTTAGCATTTGATGATTTTTTGTGGATGCGTATTTGTATTTTGTATTGGGTTTTGCTGATTTGGTTGGTTGGTTTTTTATTTTTTATTTTTTATTTTTGAGAATACATTTGGGTTGGGCCTTGTTTTGGATTGAAGTTGGGCTTTTTTTTGGGCTTGTTCTGTTACAATTTTTTTTTTTTCCAGATTCTCTGATATATATATATATATATATATATATTTTAAGATTTTTGTTCAAAATTTGTTTGGCAATAAAAATTTTGAGGGTGTTCCTGATAGGGCTTGAGGGTGTTCCTATTTTTTTTTTTTTAAAGGGTAAACAAATAAAAAAAATTTAATTATTATATATAATTTTTTTTTTCAAGTCAGGGTGTTCCTGGGAACACCCTGACTTCTAAGTGGCGTCGCCACTACGAGGGGGGAGATTACCATTAGAAAAACAGAAGGAGAAAATAGATATACATATATAATGCAACAGGATCACATTGTATATAGTGCAATAGGATCACATTGTAGCAAAACGAAATGAATAGTGCAACAGGATCATATTGTAGCAAAACAAAAATGAGTGACCCAATATACAAAACAAGTTTAAAGAGCTCTTTTAATCATATACAAAATTAGAGCATTGATGATGATAATAGTCTAAGAACAAGACCTTCGTTTTTCAAGGATTTCCATTTGGCATTGACGAATATATTCTTGCTGCACTGGAGACAACATACTTGAATCCATCATCATAAGCTCTTTTTCTTCCTTCAGCTTTTCCATTCTCAATTTCTCCATTTCATTTTCCTCCTTCATCCTTGCTATTTCAAGTTTTTTATCCTTAAGTTGAATTCGTGCCATATCATGCTCATGGTCTACAAGACGTCCTTTCTCAATACAAGCCATTTTCATCTCACTTATTTTTCTTCTTTCTTCCATCATGACATTCAATATGTCTTCTATATGTGAAGTCGTGCCTTCTCTGGACTTTTGTTTCTTCAATCTTTCTTTTTGGGCCTTCACCCCTGGTGGTCTCTCCAAGTTTACAATTGGAATCTGTGGAATATCATCATCCTATAAACTTATTGACTCTGGATTAGAAAGTGAAGATGGCTCAGATCTCCCTCTTTTTTTTGGTTGCTGACTGTTACCAATAGCCAACCACTTTGGTGAGTACTTTAATAAATTCCAGCAATGTTCATATTTAAATTTGGTATGCTGCAATACTTGATAGAGCTCTTTTGCTGCATTAAGCTGAAAAATTAACAAATAGTTTATAGTTACTATCTTGAAATGGTTAGAACAAATTAGCAAATTAACACAAATTTCTTTATAAGATGTACCTTGTCTTCATTAGTCTTACCACTTTCATTCTTTGATTCAATTTGTGCCAAACACCCACAAAACTTATTGGTGCAAAGTTGAATCGTTGACCATCGGTTCGTTAGAGAACTCACCGACCGCTCAAAAGTGAAGGTCTTCCATTGGTGGTAATACTCCCAAATTCTTGACCAATATGTTGTGCGTTTTTGGTTAGTGCTTTGCACTACATCTTGGTTGACATTGAGAAATGCGGACACAAGAAGCACGTCTTCTTGTATGGAGAAGTTGCTGCCACGTTGTAGTTTCTTTGTTGTGGATTCAACTTGGGTGGAGACATTTGGCTAAATGCTTGAGCTTGTGGAACACTATCTTCACCACTTATATGTGAAGATCCTGACATATATTCATCATAACTATCTTCTAAAAGATTAGTGAAAGATATGTCCCTTGGAATACTTGAATCCATTCCTAGTAATAAGAACAAAAACAATAATTTACATTCAGTTACACAGAAACAATAATTCTATAACGTGTAAGGAATCCCTTTCATTCAGTTCATGGTTTATTGGCATCAAACTCCTAGTTCTATCACAGTTTCAAGCAATTAATAATAATTTATCTCAATTACACAGAAACCATAAGGAACAAAACTACAATGATCGCCACATTCTAAAAAACTCAACCTCAAAGCTGTCTATAAATTTTTCATTCTTAGCCCAAAATATTAACAGCACAAGAGATCTCATAATTAAGATTGTACATTCAGAAACAATTTTCACAAAATCTCATGGAACCAAGCAATAGAAATTACCACATTCTAGAACTACACAACTTAATGCAACATGAACCATTAGATATCAAAAACCATTCCAACCACATAGATATCAAAAACCCACCAAGCAAAAATGACAAACATGCAAAACCCAATATGAATTCATCGTTCAAACATCATTGCCATCACAATTTCAGCTACAAAAAAACCCAGAATTCAGATTATCAATATTTCCACACCAAAAAAAAGAAAAAAAAGAAAAAAAAAAGAGACATTATAAGATTAAAGTTTGGGTACCGAAATTCAGATTCTCAATGTTTTTGTTTGGGTTTTTTTGTTTTTCTTGGTTTGGGTACCGATATTCAAGGTTGAGATTAATTTATTGACTCTAATAAGATTAATTAAATAGAAAAAATAGAGAAAAGATCAAGAACAGAGTGAAAGACAGAGAGAGAGAGAAAAGAACCAAAAACCCAAAATCTAAACCTAGATGGTGGTGAAGAACAATAAAAAAGGGTGAGTTTCAGAACTTGTATGATAAACTAATAAATTCAAAAATGACAAAAACCCTATTAAATCAAAATTTTGGGTACCGATATTCAAGGTTGAGTTTCAGAACTCTATTCTTTGACACAGGTGGTTGAGCGAACTTCGATTGAAAGACACGGTGCGAGTTCTTTTGTGAAAGACACGGTGCGAGATTTTTGTGAGAGAGAGCAGCGGTGAGGGTTGATTTTGTGAGAGCGGCGTTTTTGAAGAGAGGGAGCTTTCTGAAGAGAAACCAGGCAATAGAGAAATAGAGAAGAAGGAAAAACGTTTGGGAGAGAGAGAATTGTAAATTAAATGCCATTGTTTAATTTTTTTAATATATAATAAGGGAATAGAGTTGCTACAGTGTTCTTTAAAATAAGAGAACTACTATAGCAACTTCAAAAAAAAAATTTAGAAAACCTATGCGTATGGAGAAGCTGCTGGAGAGATGAACAGTACCATTTGGTTCTCCAAAAATGGATTTACAGTAAATGTTGGAAATGCTCTAATGAAGTGAAAAACGACTTGATTTGCAAACATCATGATTATAACTCTTTAAGCAGGTTAATTATTTATGCATATACATCAATAAATGTTATTTGTTACTTTTATTTTTGGTGATTTATGTGATTTGTTAATATATCATGACTAATGCTATCTCTTGAATGTGAGATGGCTAAGAAAGAGATTGAAGTAGTTTTGTTTATTTTTAGTTGGGCTTACAGTAAATGAGTCCTTACTGTAACTGGTGGCTGTTAGGTAACTAGTAGTACTTTTTGAATTGTCAATGATGGACTAGTGGTTGTTAGGTAACTAGTAGTACTTTATAAATTGTCAATTATGTAATTTTCTTTATTTGATTGGATTTTCATTAGTTCCTTGCCAGTGGCATGTTGTTTCTGTAGCTTTCACAGTACTTATGTCATTCTGATCTTTTGGTTCAAATATAAGCCTTTCATTCTATTATGCGCACATTGCGCAGAAAGATCCAAAGCATTTATTCTTGGCACAACTATTTGATAAACCCTGCTTTCTAGGACCACTTGCCTTACAGGTAATCCTTATTTTCTGTTGGCTAACTTTGGAGCATTATGTCATTTAACAAACTTCCAACAATAAATTGTGACATCTTTACCTTAGACAATGCTGTCTCCACTGCAAATATTCTGAAACAGTTATCTTTATTTTCAAAGTAGATATGAGTGGCACTATCTTCTAATGATACAATTGCTTCACCTTTTTGTAGAAGGTTTATGGATTAAATAACTTGTTCGTTTATAATAAGCTCTATCAGTAGTCTTCTTCATATCTTTGCGTTTTTCGTTCATGAATGCATTGTTTAATGATTGATTTGTTTTGTATGGTACTAGGTCATGGATTCAATGGAGCCTACACAACTTGATGTTGCCACTGCAAGACCAACTATGAAACCTCCTCATCCACTATAGGTGATATCTTCTTCTAATCCTAATAAGAGAAAATCATCATCATTGGCTTGGGACCACTTTGATAAGTTTATAGATGAGGAAAGTAAAACTAAGGCAAGATATATATATATATATATATATATATATATTGTAGTAAGGAGTACATGGCTGATAGCAAAATTCATGGGACATCTAATTTAAAATCACATACACCCGTTTGTCCTAAATATCTTTTTAATGAATTACATGATGGACAAAACCCATTGTCCAAGGATGTAGAGGAGGGAAATCTAGTGCCTAGGACTTTTACAAATGCTGTGGGTAGAAAATTTCTTGCTGAGATGATAATATTGATGAGCTTCCATTTAGGTTTGTAGAGAATCAAGGATTCAGAAGGTTTTGTAATGTCTTCCAACCTAATTTTAATATCCCATCTCACTTCATAGTAGCTAAAGATGTGAGTTGGATTTGATTGCCTTTGCTTGTGGAATGCATGTTTAACAAATTGCCCTAGTCCATATGAAAATTTGGAATTGAGACCTTGTTTTTATGCTTGTGTAAAATTTAGAATGTGTTATAGGTCTCTGCCATGGTTGTCGAGTGCTACAACTTAATGTCTCCTTAATCACAAAAATTAATTGGACCTTATCAATCTTCATATGACTGAAGTTTAAAAGAGTTACATTATTATTGCTGTATTCCACAAGTGTTGCTATCAAAAGGAAAAACCCCTTTAAGTAGTCAATTGTATGGACAGATTTGTGGAAGCAAGCATAAGATCATTAGGAAATGGTATTGTTACAATCTAAGTATGTGTTTAGTTATTATTATTAAGTAATGGTTCAGTAGCATCAATCTATGTTTGGAACTTCTTTTTGGTTTTTCTATATAATTCTTCCTATCAACAACTTGTTATTGCTTTTTATGCAGCAACCCACTAGTGGCTCTTTGTCAAATTTCTATCATAGCTAATGCCAAAGCCATGTTCTGTAGCTGATGCCAAAGCCATGTTTATTAATTATGTTTACATGGTTATAAATATATGTAGTTAACAGAGTCTGTACTTTGTCTTCCTTTATTTTGGCCAAAACCTTAGCAAATTAACAACCATGATGAATGGAGAAAATTTCATAGTTATTTTGCGGGCTGTGGATGTCAATACAGGAGAGTTGGAAAGTTGTTAATTGTATCTTTCCAAGTAGCTGACATGAAAAAACAAGCCACCATTCCTAGTTTTTTGTTTATTTATTTATTATTATACAGAAGCTTCAGGCAAAATTTGCCAAATAGTAGCTTTTTAGAAAAATATTAGCAAAAAAGCATGCGGATAAAACATTTTAGTAAGTTAGACTTTTTTTTTTAAGAAAAAAAGTGGAACTCGAGCTTAGGAAGCTCGAGTTCCAAATTATACACAAGAAACTCGAGTTTAGGAAACTCGAGTTCTGTTCAAATGGAACTCAAGTTTCCTAGACTTGAGTTCCATGCTTTTTTTTTTTTTTTTGGGTCCATGTCAAACTTCACCTAAGAGGAAATTGAGTTTGAATGGGTTGGAACTCGAGTTTGTTAAACATGAGTTCTAAAAACAATCCAACTTACTAAAATGTTTCATCCGCATGCTATGTACCAAAATTTTTTCTAAAAAGCTACTATTTGGCAAATTTTGCCGATGCTTCATATATGCATTTTCATGGCACCTTACATAATTAATGTGCCTTTCTCTAATGAGTAGGTTTTATGACACCTTGCATGATTAATGTGCTTTTATCTAATGAAAATGTCAGTTGGGTATGGCTAATCTAAAGAATGAATCCAGATCCAACAAAAAATACACCAAAACAAAAAGAGACCCACAACAGCCTGGGAGGAAATATCCCAAAAAGAGGCCCCAAACAACTTAAAAAAAAAAAACACTGTCCAACTCGAGACTCGATAAACCTACCCGATTATAGACCCGAATTTTCAGGTTGGGTCGGGCTGCAGGTCACAGTAAACCCGATCTGACCCAACCCAATATCACTCCTAGCTGTTGAGGCCGACATTGCACCGCTGGCAAGATAGCTCGGAATTCATCAAATCTGTCCTTTGCATGTTGAGCTAACTGACTTACCGAGCAACATGTTTGCTGTTTCCGAAGTTGATTCCATTGTGTCCATACTGCCCAGATGGTAATCGCAAACAGCTCTGGGGATTTTTCATTTTTTATAACCCAGGCCATAAGTTCCCCAAAATTCTGGAAAATGACCTCCTTACGAAAATTCCATGTCGCCGAAGCTTCCCAAACACTGTCCAAACCTGGACAACTCCAAACTGCGTGTAAATACTTCAGTGGCAAAAGAGCAGCGATCACAAGAGGCATTACTCAGTATGTGTCAACAACCAGATTCCCCTTGGTAGGAAGGGAATTCTTACACGCTCTCCATTTCAGGTGTTTCACTTTGTTCAGGGATTCAAAAGACCAGATTTTGTTCCATAAACCTTGTTCATAATCAGGGGGCTCTTCAAGGAGATTATGACCATCTGCCTCCTTCAGAAACCGATATCCATTGTTCATAATTAGGCCCACGCTAATATTTATAACATTGTTTCATATATTGGAAATTCATTATGTTATATTATATAGTATAAAATTCCAATTCATATATGTGTTCAATAGCATTCATATATACACACTTGGTAAGTTGGTGTATCTTTTTATTAGCATAACCCCATTTAATTTTTTATTCAATTAATATTTTAGAAAGCCCACCAATAAATTATATGTTCTCTTTATTTTTAACATGTATGATAAATTTTGCATTATTTAAATGTTATTGTATTTATTATTTGATCCATAAGTCATATTTTTAAATAACAAAAAACTTAAGAGTTTAAATATTTTATTGATGAGATAACTTTTGATATTTGATAATCATGATATTTTGCAAGCATGAAAGGTATAAATAGAAAACATAATCTAATGGTGGATTTTTCAAAATCAAATCCAAGGATCCAATATGAATTTATTAAATGATATAACATTGATAAAAATCACAACAAAGTATACTTAAACCCAATCCATTTATAATACTACTTTTTTTCCCAAGAACTTTAATTAGAGTATTTAAATTACTCTTCTTCTTTTTTTTTAATGTCAAATTACTCATTCTTGATTGCTTCATATCAATAAGAAAAAGAAAAATATATGGGTTGTTAGCTTATTTATATATTTAGCTTTTAATGTAATTTTTTATAGAAATTGTGATAAAATGAATTTTTGATGTTTATTCTATTTTTTCAATAAAATATGAAATAATTCATTATGAAAATCTATTGAAATTTTTTTTTTAATTTTTTTATTATTAAGGCTTACATTTACGTTAATGATAAGTTTTGGTAAAAGAACATGAATTAGTTTCAAATAAGTTTAAAGGGTTAGACTTAAAATAGTCTTAAATTGAATGGAGACTTAGTACAAACTTAGAGTAGTTTTGAAAGCGAAAGCTCAGATTTGTGTAAAAATACAAGAGTTTGTTCAGACCCCTAAATTAAAATTACGACTAGATAGCTTTTACTCTAATTTATGCTAAGTGCGGAACAAGAGTAAAAGAGCGCAAATAACCGATAACACTACCCTGAGACATATTCATCCATTATCAACAATAAAAGAAAAGTTTAAAGAGTAGGGAAGAGAGATGCAAACACAAGATAACACCGAGACGTGTTATCGAAGAGGAAATCGAAGTACTCGGCGAAAAACCTCTCCGCGACCCTCCAAGTCGAAATCGATCGACTAAAGAATAAAGTTGGAGTACATGAATAACAAAAAACCCTCTAAGTTTAGTCTACCCCATGTACTTGAGCCCTTTAAGCTCTTGCTACCAAATGACTTCTCGGAGCCTTGTTTTCTCTAACTTTCTAGATCCCGCAATTTAGCCCGATTGCATCCACCAATGAATGACTCCTTCCAATACTTCCCAATAGCGATTCTCACTTTACACTAAGGATAAGTATGGTAGGTGTTTGGGCTATTAACCTCTCAAAGATATAGAGATGCAGAGGTAGGAGTTAAGAAAAACCGTAAGGAAATGTGTGTATAATTGTAGGTATAACAATCTCTAATTCTCAAGTGTATTTTCTAGGGTTTTCTCTTTGAAAAGCACTCCTTACAATTTGTAAGTAATAAGAGTATATATATATATATATAGTATGAGTAAAGACTTGGTAAAGCAAAACAAAACTTTTTGCCAAACAGAAAGTTTTGCGAGTACTTCACGGGATGGCCTTTTCCGTGAGACACTTGCAAAAGCTTCCAAGCTGGCATGACTCTTCATCTTCCAGTCATATGCTCTATATGTGGCTTTTTCGCAGGTAGGCTTCTCGCGAGACACTCGCGAAATCCACTTGTTCATCCTTTTAAGCTTGAGTCTTCAAGCTCTCTCATACTCATCCCTTACAATTGAAAACCCACATACATACAGGAAAAAATGACTGAGGAAATTACAAAAAAATTTGACACGGAATTAAAGTCAACACAAAATAGTTGTAAATTACAACTTTACAGAAAGTTAATTTAGAACATTAGACACAAAATTAGAGTGCATTAGTTTAGTCCTTTGTTAAGCTTCCACTTTTAAGCTTGAGTCTTCAAGCTCTCTCATACTCATCCCTTACAATTGAAAACCCACATACATACAGGAAAAAATGATTGAGAAAATTACAATCAAATTTGGCACGGAATTAAAACTAACACAAAATAGTTGTAAATTGCAACTTTACAGAAAGTTAATTTAGAATGTTACACAAAATTAGAGTGCATTAGTTTAGTCCTTTGTTAAGCTTCCACTTTTAATTATATATATATATATATATATATTATATGGCTTCTCAACAAAAAAAAATTATATTAAATAGATTATATAGATCATATATCATCTATAAATTCAACAATCACGGTCGTATGCAATCTGCCTCTCACATATCCATGGGACTTATATTATGTATAAATATATCAATCACCTCTTCTTCATTATTCACTCATACAAACATTATCCGTAACCTTCATTATTCTTATTGTTGTTGTTCTCCTATTTTATTGAGTTTGCAATCATTACAAATTTAGCAATTAATATTGGCTATCCAAGGCTCATTTGATTCATCATTCATTGAGATATTGAAAGGTTTTAATTTTTGAGATTCGTACTTACTCAAACACGAAATGATCTTTTACACACTTACAAAGCTCAAACATTAACCAAAAGGTTTTTTTTTTTTTTTTTTTTTTTGAGAGTCAAAAAGGGCTCACGTGTATTAACCAAAAGATTAAGAGGACACTGAGACCATCAAAGTAAGAGACAAATGATCAGAAGTAAATGACTATTTTCTCTTTCAGCCCAATTTAACCTGGCCCGTTAATTAGTTAATAGCCAACCATACTCAGCCTATTGTTCCCATAGGCCGAATAAAAATAGGCCAGGACAATTATGATTCATTGAAGAAGAGTTATATAGAGGACGAAAGAAATGATAGATGGACAGTGAACTAGAAGCTAGGTTGGCAAAAGTTTGCTAAGTCCCCTATAGATCGATGGAGGGAACGATCATCCAAATGAATGGACAAGCTTAATGAAGGGCAAAATTTGTTAAGTCCTTAATCCTTATTGACGGGAAGATCATCCAAATGAATGGACAAGCCTAACGAATGGCAAAGATTTACTGATAATCGAAGTGGGATTGTGAAGTGGACAACAATCTTACACCGATTTTATCACATATACTTCAATTTGGATTTTTTTTTAATAAATAAAATATTACTGGTTATTTAATTTGAGCCCTAAATGAAATGAATTGCTACCTAGTTTAAAAGCATCCTCTAGTAGGAGTAAATTTCATAAAATGACAATACAAAAAAATCAAAAAGAAACGTAAAACTTTAAAAGCAAACTCCAGGTCCTCCAATTCTCAATAACTATCTTTCTTACACTATGTTTAGTTGTAGTTAGGAAAAAGGAAGAGAAGGGAAAAGAGGAAGTGGAGGAAGAGAGAGGAAAAAAAAAGAAAATATTTCTTTTTGATATGTTTGGATATAGGAAAGAAAGGAAAAAAGAAAATGTGAGCATTCTATCTTTCTTTTGTTTGGTTTGCAAAAAGAAGAAAAAGGAAAAATGCATACTTTTACCTTTGTGCCCTTATTAATGATGGATAAATTCATATATTAATTGTAGGGATAAGGGCCCAAAACTGTATATTGGGCCTCGGGCCTTATCTGAGGACGTGGGCATGTTCGAGGAGAGATAGCTAGTTGAGAGACACCAGTTTAAAGTCTCATAAGTAAGGAAAGAGTGAAAAGCTATTCGAGGAGAAATTCCTCCTCGGCTACGACAAATATAACTCAGGTACGAGTTCCAACGACGAGATTGACCTCCATCAAAGCTCCAGTGTCAGGAGCGTGCCTTATAAACACATGAGAAAGAAGGGAACCCAGAAATATCTGAGGGAAAGCTGCTACCTCCGTATTAAATACACTGCAGCTACTTTCTAGCCGCATTTATGTGGAGAAGACCTTTGAACAGTGTTTCCTTGGCTTCCGCAACTCACAAAAAGCCAAAAGGGGTGTCTGATGGGACGGGCACTCAAGTGGTGGCCTGGATGATCGACAAGTGGAAGGCCAAGATCACCAGGAGGGACCTATATAACGTAAGAGACCCTCCTTGAGTTGGGGATCGGAAAAATAGAAAAAAAAACTGTAGCAATCGAAGTTGTACTTATAATCAGTTTCATCAACCTATACAGAGATTTGTCTCCTCGGATAGTACATTCACCCCACCTTGCATGTTTTGTTCTTGCATGATTGTCTTACAAAACCACCCTAGCCGTTGTGATACTCATTAGGACCTAGTTCTCCAACCCACTCTTTACAAATTTATTGTATTTGGCTCATTAACTCACAATCCCACACTTATTGGGCTTTTGCTGCAAACCGTGACCCTACATTAATATACCTATAATTTCTTAAAAGTGTTAAGAAAATATAAGTCATTTTATATTATAAAGTGGTGAGCTCCATAAAATTGGTGCTCTCCCTTCCTCCCATTTCCGCCCAAATTGGGTTGATACCAAAATAGTGGGCCCAATCACTCCAACTCATCCATTTTTCCTTCTTTTCTCTTCTCTTCCCTCTTTTCCAAATACACTGTTAAAGTCATACTGTGTTGTGTTGAGAACTATTGCTTCTGCAATGCTGCTCCCATACTATCATTTTTGGGCATTTATTTTTTTAATAGTGAAAATATAGATTAAAAAAAATATAGCTTTGTTTTACGACTCTTTACCCTTTTATTTCAATTGTCCAAGAAGTTTTGTTTTAAAACATCTATTGTTGATAGGTATGTTGGGTATTGTGGGTGAGAAAGCCCAACGCCATATGTTGGGCCTGAGGCCCAGTTCAGATACGACTCTCTGTCCAAAGACGATAAAAGTATCAATGCTTTATTACCCTGGTGGAGGTGCAATCCATAAGGGACAGACGCACCATCCGAAGACAATCTAGTTGGGCCGAAGGGATCTTACCCACCGGAGCTGTCCAAAACTTAATCGAATAGATATGCTGAAGAGCCCCATGCCAGAGCTGAGCTTCTGGCACGTCCAAAAGCATAGCTATCATGAAATATCCTGCCAATAAAGCTGCCACTGCCACATTTAATGCACTGCAACAACTTTCCTGGCCGCATTTATGTGGAGAAGACACCTGAACAGTGTATCTTCACCCACCACCACTCACTGGGGATTAAAGCAAACGGCTGATGTGACTAGTACTCGAGTGGGCGCCTAGATGGAGGACAAGTGTGCGGTGAAGATGGGAAAAAGGGGGGTATATATAGAGGGAGCAAGTCTCGTAGAAGGGGGGGAAAAATTGTATTCACCAAGTCTTTACATACTAATCCTCTTCGGACTAAAGAGTTTTCCTGTTAAAAGAGCCGGACTCAACCCTTTTTTCTTTTAGATGGTTTTTGATTGTATGAACCGTTGCTAAATCCGCTATTAGCCCAGTTGTTAGACCCATTCTCTACAAATTTATTGTTGGGAGTTTGTTGGGCTCACCATACAGGGAGTTGGTATCAGGCCCAACAAATTTGGACCCTACAGGTATGTTTTAAAATTATTGGGTGAAACCTTTCAAAAAAAAAAAATTTATTGGGTGAATTTAAAACTTAAGCCCATGTAACTTTGGTTAGAAAAACCAAGCCCAAGCTCTAGAATATTTCTACAGACGTGTGAGTTGCTGGCAGCCAACAAAACCCAAAATTTTCTCCCCTTTCCTTAGTAATAGGTCAGCCAGCACCTTCCTCACTTTTGTAGAAAATACACACTAGTTGCGGCATCAATGGCAAACAAAAACTCCCCCAATTTTGTCTGTCTCTTTTCAATCCTTTTCCCACGATTGCTTCCTTTTTAAGAGCTTAAGAGTTTCAAATTTTATATGGAAGATTAGTTGCTAAAGATAAAAAATTACTTTTGATACTTTCTCTTTTGTCTTTTTCTAAAAACTTTCTCTTGGGTATTTGAGATGAGTTCGAACTCTATTTGTGAGTGTACATTAACAGAGTTGTCGTTGTATTCTGCAGAGTGACCGCCTAAGCCATTTGCACCAATGGATTCATTCTAGTGGGGGTGAAATCGCTTCTTAAAGACAGCGGATTTAGATCTGTGCCTTGGCAATAAGTTTTACTTAATCTTTAATTTTATACACTTTTGCACTTGTCTATTTTGTTTATAAGTAAATCAACATATCTTGTTTTACCGATATACTTTTGATATTATTTTGTAATTTTATTAATTAATTTAAGCAATCTTCAACACTATATTTCCAACAAGGTATACATATTACTATTAGTATTACATATTAAAAAAGAAAAGATAAAAATTTGTTCAGGTAGACGCGTTTTAGTTGTTCTCCAAATTATTTTGTTATTATGAGTCTTGCTTCGTAAGATCTTTCTTTTGCAGGTTTTTAAAGCTCGCGTGGAACTTTTAACTATATTTTGCGGTATTTGTGTTAGTTGGATGACCCATTGAGGGATTCCCACCCGACATTAGAATTTTTTTAATATGACTTTTCTTAAAACAAATTCATTGTTTGATGCGAATTCCTCTATTTGGCGCACAAAACAATATTTAACTTTGGCCATTATAATATCTTACCATAGTAATTGAAAATATTTGCACTACCTTGTGCTTGTTGGATGACCCATTGAGGGAGTCCTGTAAGATGTTGGAGTCAATGTGAAATCCTATTTATTACATAGATTAGGAAATTAGGAAGTACATGCTGATGGTGAATTGGTGATGCTGAATTTATAGATGACTAAAATTTACTTGTATTATTGAATCATGATGACATCCATAATCCATTAGATATAATGTGGTCTTAACCGCTAAATGGCTTTGAGTTTGAATATTTTTTATGGATACGATAAAATTTTAACTTACAACGTTTATTTATAATAATTGCTTTTTTTTATTGTTAGGCTAAAATATTAATTGGTTTCTGGTATAGACAGGATTTGAGCCTCATAACTCTTATTTAGTGACAATAAACTTTACAAATTGAGTTAACAAGAACCCCAAATCTCTTATTCGATCAATTAACTTGAATTCGAAAGTTATATAATCAATAATTAAGAGATTAAATTGAAATTTGCCTAATAAATCAAATACCAAATTAATAATTTAACTATTGGTTGGAGCTTGGGAATGAACTGTGATGATGTGTGAAATCAGTTGGTTGAACGCTTCGGCTTCGGTGGGCTACGGCGGTAGCGAAGGCCTGAAAAGAAGAAACACTGAAGGAAGTGACCGGGGTGGACCGGTCAAATGCTCTCCGATGATAAAGTTAGTCTTCTCAACAAGGAAATGTAATTCCAACTTTTCGGGAGTAAAATTTCAGTATTTCATCATACCTTTGCATGTTTCAGACCGGTCCTTTATATAGGGGATCTTGGGACGGTTACTCGGTTTAGTAACCTCCCCAAGATTTGTGGAATAACTGGTTTTACGGGGATAACTTCCCCAACGGCTATAGAAGCAATAACCGCTGATGGAAGTTACATACTTAGAAGAAATTGTTGGCGATAAACACAAATTGGTTACCTGCTCAAGAATTGGTTAAGTGTTGTATGGTCGTCCATGTGCAATGTCTATGGACGACCCTTTGTCATGCCGTTATTTGGTCGTCCATCTGCTTCGCATATGGACGACTCTTTCGCCTTGATTATGAGATTTATTCAATTGGGTCAACTTCTCATGGACGAGATCTCTGGACGAATAAGATTTTCTTGGATGCTTGGCTAACCATTGGTGATGGACGACCCATCTGGACGAGCCATAGATGTAATTTTTTGGTTACCCCATCAGTTGCCCCCTAGTCCAGGGTGTCGTCCAGGGACATTATAGGGATTTTATCCCGTTCATACATCCACGTGTCGTGGTTTAATACGTTGAGCAGTTAAATCGATTTGCATTTCCCTATGCAATTGCCACGTGTCATTTTCTTAGTGGAGGATGTCGCTTCGCTGACCCTACTCCTGGGCCCTATAAATAAGCACATTCTCTTTCTTGCCCTTCACCTCATCATAAACTTCCTTTTGCTCTCTCGTCCAAGACCCTCGTCTAGCATTCGTCCTAGTTCTCAGGTACTTACTCTTCCCTTTAGGTTTTCGTTTTCATCTTTCCTTTAGTTATGTCTTCGTCTAGTAGTATAGAGAGAGAAATAGACGAGTATCAGGACGTCTCATCTGGGAGTTATGAAAGTGATGAGGGTAGTACTAGTTTTAGTAGTAGTTCCTCGGACGAGCAGTACTCGTCCGGAGTTCCTGGCATTTCTTTAGAAGAATTTCAAGAAATGCAACGTAGGACGGCCTCTGGAACAGGAGCTAGTTCGTCCAGAGCGCCACCTAGCCCTTCTCAGGACGAGGAGGAGGAAGAGGAGGAAAATGTTATTTATAGCTGTGCACCTGAGGTAGCTTCCACCTTAGACGTTCCTAAGTTAAAAACCTTAGTAGATAGATATCAAATCCCTGTTAAGTTTGAACCTCGTCTGCTCAGGGAAGGAGAGTGGTGTTGTTCACCTTCTTCTGGTTTGGGAGTATATTCGTCCTATCTTTTAGCTGGTCTTAGGTTCCCCCTTAATTCGTTTTGTAGAGGTCTCCTTCATAGATTAGGTATTGGTCCCAACCAGCTTAATCCCAATGGTTGGAGGACGATAGTTGCCATGCAAGTGTTATGGCGTGAGGCTTTAGAAGGGAACTGTCCTTTAACGGTGGACGAGTTCCTTTACTGTTATAAGCCCTCAGAGATAAAGAAATCTGCTGGGTTCTACCAGTTCTCGTCCAGAGGCCCACATTATAGTTTAATAACGGGCCGTAGCTCGTCCGATAGGCTCTGGAAACAAGAATTTTTTATCATTTCTGGAAGCTGGGCTGGGGACCCAACTGATGTTAGTAATGCCCCCTTCCCTCCTTTTACCAGCCCCATAGGTCGCCTTCGTCCTGAGGGTATGTTCTCCTTCCATGTTATTCATTTTGTTCCTTACAATTTTTCTAACTTTCCATCGTCTAACCATCTTTCTTTTATTGGTGCAGCTGTTGTTCGTCCACGTTTAGACAGATTTTATTTAGATCAAATAGATAAAGTTCGTGCCTTCCCTAGAAGGAGCTTTCACGAGCTAGTGACCTTCAGCAGCTTAGCTACTTGGGGGCTTGGTCCAGAACCCACTGCTGAGAACCTGAGTCACGAAGAAACCACTAGACGAAGTAAGTGTCGTCCATCCTTTTTTACTTCTGTCCTTCCTTTTCTCTCTTCTTTTTTTTTTTTAACTGATTTTCCTCGTCACAGGAATAATCACAATGAGAGAAAATAAAGATAAGACAATACTTAGTGGGGACGAGGGAGCTTCCATGCCCCCAGTCGTCCAGAGAGAGGCCGTCCAGGCTGGGAAGAGGAAATCTAAGAAGATTTCAAGTGGAGTGGACCTGGAGGACCTCCCTAGTCGTCGAGGTCCTAAAAAGCCAAAGACCACTCAAACCTCCCTTCCCAAGGTTCCCAAGTTCACTCCTACGGTAAACCTGGACGACCCTCCTGTAATTGTGGAGCTCGTCCAAATGGTCCGTCCTGTTCAGACTGATCCTACTCCCCCTCCAACTAAGACTCTAAGGAAGCCTTCTTCGTCTGAGCCGTCCGATCGTCCTTCCAACCTGGTGCTGGACGAGGGTTATGCATGGAGGACGTTCAAAGGGATCGTCACTGACAATGAAGTTAATGAATGCTACAATATGTCAGTGAAAGAATTTGAACGCTCTGGTGTCCATGACCTCTTCAAGGTAAAGTTTCATTCGTCTTGAAATGCTTTTAAAGAATTTTTTAAGAGTTGAATTTTCTGACTTTCCTTCGTCCATGTACAGGCTATGTCAAAGTTCTATACAGCTACATGCCAAGCAAAGGAGCTCGCCGAGGAGGCTAAGACGGCGAAGGGGAAGACTGAAGAGCTGAACAAGGAAGTCTTGTTGAAGAAGGGGGAAGTGATCAGGCTGAAGGACGAGGTCAACCGTCTGCTGGGGATTGAGACGAAGCTGAGGGACGAAGTTGAGGAACTTAAGGCGGATGCTATTGAGAAAGATACCCGCATCACTTACTTGGAAGGACAAGTTTCAGGGCATGCTTCGTCCTTGGAAAAGGCACGTGAAGAAGCCATATCAGCCTTCAAGAAGTCTGACGAGTATAAGAATTGTCTAGACAGTCATTATGCTGCTGGATATGAGGACTTCCGCGCTGATGCCAAAGATGCCTTCCCTGACCTCAACTTCGATTCTTTCAAGCTTCCTCTTGCAACGGAGAGCTCAGTGCTAGGGACGAGTTCTGAGGACGTCAATGTGGTGGACGACGCCAATAACGAAGTGACACAAGACGATCTAAAGAATGCTCCCAGTGATCAATGATAACTTTTTCTGAAAAGCTTTGTATTTTATGTAGTGATGCCCAATGTCTTGGGTTTTTCTCTTCTCTTTTTTTTTTGAAATTTATTTGAGTACAATTTCCTCGTCCAAGTTTATGGACGAGTTTTATGAACAAGCAATACATAAAGGTTTTTGGACGATGGTCGTCTACCCTTTAAGTTTTATAAATGTATGAATGCTTTTCCTTTTCACTATTCATTGTGTTTGAATATTCTTTAAGTTTTTGTGAACAAGCTTCATTCATGTCGTCCATACCACTTTTATAGTTGTGGGATTCCCTCTTACTAAGGCTTTACCTCGTCTTGAACATATGGACGAGCTCCTTCATGTATAACATCATGAGTTGTAATGTTCGTCCATGAATGAGGTCTTTTCACCAAATTCAATTGTTGCTCATTGGACGACTGTTTATTCGTCTTTAATAATAATTTCCCAACTAATGCTCGTCCATGGGCTGGATTGTTAAAGTTGGTTAAATTTGTCTACAGAGCTGTGTTTTTTAAATGCACATTGCTCGTCCATGGGCTGGACGATTGCACTTCAGGTTTGTCTCGTCTTGAGCTTAGACGGACATACCTTGTCTATTTTTCTTGCTTTATCCTTATTTAAAGGAAAACTTTTGGACGATACTTCCTTGCGTCCAGGGATTTTACTCGTCCTTAACTTTTATCTTTCTTGCTTTATCCTTTTTTAAAGGAAAGCTTTTGGACGATATCCCCTTGCGTCCAAGGATTTTACTCGTCCTTGGCTTTTTCGCCTTCCGTGGATCATTTTGAATCATAGAAAATGAAGGATTCCCATACATATTTAAAACACATCATATGTATATTTAGAAATCCATACTATGTAATCATTCGTCCACAATCATGACACATGCTTAAGAGCTTGTGCTTAAAAATACATAATACAACATAACTTCGTCCATGAGTAGCATAGCATACACACTTAAAACACAATAGTAATAAGCAAATACTGGAAAATAATAATATTAAGCATTACTTCAAACGTCCAAGGTTCTCGTCCATGTCAGGGCTCGTCCATGACCACCCTTCATTGATAGTATCTCCTTAGATGTTCAACATTCCACGGGTGCTCTAACTTTCGTCCATCCAGGGCTTCCAAATAGTAGGATCCTTGTCTCTTGGAGTTGATAACTCTGTAAGGTCCTTCCCAGTTTGGTCCCAGCTTCCCATGGGCCGGGTTTTTAGTTGCCAAAGAGACCCTTTTAAGGACGAGATCTCCAATGCTGAAGCGCCTGGGTTTTACCATAGCATCGTGTTGTCTTGCCATGAGATTTTTGTACCTTGCTGTTCTTTGCTCCGCGTCCATCCTTACCTCGTCTATAAGATCAAGGTTAAGACGAAGCTGGTCATTGTTTTCGTCATCTTGGTACTTCATCACCCTATGGCTGGCCATATGTACTTCTGCTGGTATGACCGCTTCACTCCCATAAGCCAGTTTGAAAGGAGTTTCTCCTGTGGGAGTCCTTGCTGTTGTTCTGTAAGCCCATAAAACACCTGGTAATTCATCTGGCCATACTCCCTTTGCCCCTTCAAGCCGAGTCTTGATGATTTTCAACAAGGATCGGTTTGCTACTTCTGCTTGTCCGTTAGCTTGTGGGTGGGAGGGTGAGGAATAGTGATTCTTGATTCCAAGCTGATCACAAAATTCTCTGAAGGGGGTGTTGTCAAACTGTCGTCCATTGTCTGATACTAGTACTCTTGGTATTCCAAACCTACATATAATGTCCTTCCAGACGAAGTTTCTGACATTTTGTTGTGTAATTTTCACTAAGGGTTCAGCTTCCACCCATTTAGTGAAATAGTCTATGCCAACTACCAAGAACTTCATCTGTCTGGTTCCAGTTGGAAGGGGGCCTAAAATATCCAAACCCCACTATGCAAAAGGCCAAGGGGCCATCATTGGGGTGAGGTATTCTGAAGGCTGTCAAGGAATGTTACTGAAACGTTGACATTGGTCACATACCTTAACATATGCCTTAGCATCAGCTTGGACGGTCGGCCAGTAGTACCCTGCACGAATGACCTTGTGGACAAGTGACCTAGCTCCTGAGTGGTTTCCACACGCTCCTTCATGAACTTCTCTCAGCATGTAATTCGCCTCGTCTGGAGCTAAACATCTCAGGTATGGCTGTGAAAAACCTCTCTTGTACAACACTTCGTCCATAAGGATGTATCTGGCTGATTTGACTCTTAGCTTCCTAGCTTCGTCCTTCCCTTCTGGAAGCCTTCCGTGCTTGAGGTATGAGACTATCGGGGTCATCCAATTTTCCTCTCCTTCTATCTGCAACATTTCTGGAAGGTCTATGCTGGGCATGTATCGTATTTCATCTAACTCGTTCATGGCTTCATTAGCGGAGGCTTCCTTCGCTAGAGTGTCTGCTTCCGTGTTCTCTTCCCTCGGGATTTGAACGAAATTAGCTTCCCTGAATTTCTTCACAAGGCGTAACACCTTCCTCAAATATTTCTTCATTCTATCTTCCTTTGCTTCACATGTTCCATTTACTTGGCCTATGACCAACTGTGAGTCTCCCAGGACGAGTACTGAGCTTGCTTCTACAGATCTGGCCAACTCTAACCCTTTAAGAAGGGCTTCATACTCCACTTCATTGTTAGTTGTCTGATACTGTAGGCGAGCTTTGTACTTCAATTTATCTCCTTCTGGTGACTGCAAAACAACTCCTATACCTCCTGTATGCAGTGTAGATGATCCATCTACATGGACGACCCATTTTTTACTGTCTTCTTTCTCATCTAAGTCCTCATAGTTTGGAGTGAATTCTGCAATGAAATCTGCTAGGGCTTGAGCTTTTATTGCATTCCTCGGTTGATACCGAATATCAAATTCACTGAGCTCAACTGCCCATTGGATTAGTCGTCCTGCAGCTTCAAGTTTGTTCATTGCCTTCTTGAGCGGATGATCAGTCATGACTATGACGACGTGACCTTGGAAGTAGTGTCTTAACTTCCTAGAAGCTGTTATTAGCGCAAAGGCTAACTTCTCTATTAATGGGTACCTTCCTTCCGCTCCTCTCAATGCCCGGCTGGTATAATACACAGGCTTCTGCACCTTTTCTTCCTCCCGGATTAACGCTGAGCTCACGGCATGTGGGGACACTGCTAAGTACAGATATAATTCTTCTCCTAGCACGGACGGACTTAGCAATGGAGCCGTAGTAAGATAGTGCTTTAGGTCCTGGAAGGCCCTTTGGCACTCGTCCGTCCACTCAAACGCCTTCCTGAGAATCTTAAAAAAGGGTAAACACTTATCAGTGGCTTTTGAGACAAACCTGTTCAGTGCTGCCACTCGTCCAGTTAGTGACTGGACTTCCTTGATGTTCTTCGGTGGTTCCATGTTCAGTATGGCTTGGATCTTGTCTGGATTTGCCTCAATTCCTCTCTCTGATACCATGAATCCTAGAAACTTTCCTGACGATACTCCGAATGCGCATTTACTTGGGTTTAGCTTCATCTTGTATCGCCTAAGTGTTTCAAAAGTTTCTTGAAGATCATCTAAGTGGCTTCCCTCATCTAAGCTCTTCACAAGCATGTCATCCACATATACCTCTACATTCCGTCCTATCTGTGGACGAAACATATGATTCACCAACCTTTGGTAAGTTGCCCCTGCATTCTTCAAACCGAAGGGCATCACCTTGTAGCAAAACAAACCTTGACTTGTAATAAAAGATGTCTTTTCCTGATCTGCCTCGTCCATCTTTATCTGATTATATCCAGAGAAGGCGTCCATGAAGCTCAACAGTTGATGGCCAGCCGTAGAATCAACCAGTTGGTCAATACGAGGCAAAGGATAACTATCCTTAGGGCAAGCTTTGTTCAAGTCGGTGAAGTCGACGCACATCCTCCACTTGCCATTTGCCTTCTTTACCATTACTACATTTGCCAACCAATCCGGGTAATAAACTTCCCGGATAAATTGTGCTGTGGTTAGTTTCTGAACCTCTTCCTTGATAGCTTTCTCTCGCTCAGGGGCGAACACCCTCTTCTTTTGACGAATAGGCTTAGAAGAGGGGGACACATTCAGTCGATGAGTGATTACGCTTGGATCAATGCCAGGCATGTCGTCATGACTCCATGCAAAAACATCGGCATTCTTTTTGAGAAACTGAACGAGGTCTTCTTTCGCCTTTTCCTTCATACTTGTTCCAATTCTAGTGAATTTCTCAGGATCATCTTCTTGCAACAAAACATTCTCTAATACTTCGGTAGGTTCCGCAACAACTCTTTTCTCTTCTATATTCATAGTCTGCATCTGCTCGTCCATAGCCAACATGGCTAGATAACACTCTCTAGCTGCCAATTGATCTCCTTGTGCTTGCCCAATCCCACACTCCGTAGGGAATTTAACTGATAGATGGTAGGTGGATGTTACCGCCTTCCAACTGTTCAAAGTTGGTCTTCCAATGATGGCATTGTATGAGGATGAACAATCCACCACAAGGAAATTTACTTCCTTAGTTATCTGCTGTGGGTATGATCCTACCACTACAGGCAAGGTAATGGTACCTATAGGCTGCACTTTCATTCCTCCAAATCCGATCAGTGGCGAACAAGCTGGACGAAGCTGATCTCGTCCAAGCCTCATCTGCTGGAAGGCAGGATAATACAATATATCTGCTGAGCTTCCATTGTCCACCAACACCCTCCTGGTTCTGTAATCTGCTATGAGTAGGGTAATGACGATTGCATCGTCGTGTGGATGATGGATTCTCTCAGCTTCCTCGTCCGTGAATGAAATGGTTGGCTCGTCCGTCCCCCTCGTCCTTGGGGATCGTCCAGAGAGTTGGACATTTTGCACTGCTTTGAGATACGTCTTCTTTGCCTTGGAAGATTGTCCTGTCGATGTCCCACCAATGATAACCCTTATTTCTCCTAGTGGGGGTCGTGACGACTCTTCCATCTTTGCTTTCAACTTTTCATCTTTATGATCCCTTCCAACGAAATGCCTCAACTTTCCTTGTCTTATGAGATTCTCAATCTGCTGCTTCAAGTCGTAACACTCGTCCGTGTCATGCCCATGATCCCTATGGAAGCGACAATATTTATTCTTATTGCGCTTGTTAGGATCTCCCTTCATCTTCTCTGGCCACTTCAAGGAAGGATCATCCTTGATCTGCATGAGCACTTGGTCAAGTGGGGCATTCAAGGGTGTGTAACTTTGACTTCTTGCTGATGGGCCTGCCTTCCTGTTATCCCTGTCTCGGTCCTTCCTATCTTCCGTTCGCCCCTTCTTTGGACGAGGGCCTTGATCAGAGTGACGCGGGGGATGGACTTCCATTCTTTCAGCTCTCTTCCTCTTCTTGGCTATGATGGCGTCTTCTGCGTTCATAAAGTTCTGGGCTGAATGGACGAGTTCAGCCATGGATTGGGGCTCTTTTTCATACAGCTTGTGAATGAACAAGTCCGAGTTCACCCCGTTGTGGAAGGCTGCCAAAAGTAGTTTGTCGTCCACCTCGTCTACTGTCAAGGCTTCCCTGTTGAAGCGTGTGATGAAAGAACGCAGGCTTTCATTCTCCCCTTGCTCTATGGTCAGCAAACTGGACGAAGAACGTTTGTGTCTCTGTCCTCCAATGAAATTATTGACAAATAATTTGCTTAACTCCTCGAAAGAACTTACGGAATTCGGAGGTATTTTGCTGAACCACACTCGCGCTGGTCCCTTGAGGGTGGTAGGAAAGGCTCTGCACATAATCTCGTCTGGTACTCCTTGGAGATGCATTGTTGTTTTGAAAGTAGCAATATGATCAAAAGGATCACGTGCTCCATCATATGAATCCAGGGAAGGCATTTTGAACTTCGGAGGCAAGGGATGCCCATTGATGGAAGCCGTGAAAGGGGAATCTGTTCGGTGAACCAAATCCTCGACGGGATTTGCCCTTCTCATGTTTTCCTTCATCTCGTCCATGACCTTCCTCATCTGGTCCATTTCTTTCTCCAAATGTGGCACCCTTCGCGAAGTGGTGCCTCTTGACTGAGCCTCGGGCTCAGCATTTCCTCCTCTGTCTTCCTGACTTTGGGATTGTCTCTCAGCATGTCCTTCACGGCGTTGCCTCTCCATCTCCCTAGTCAATTCTTGATTCTGGCGAGTTAACTCCGCCATTGCGGCCGCCATGGATTGCATGTGTTGGATGGAAGGCGACGGCATGACAGGCGCTGATTGGCGATCGCGAAGGGGGTTGCTTGAAGCGTCTCTGCTTCCCTGATGGCCTGGGCTTGTAGCCCTCGACCTAGTTCGAACCATTCAACCTTTTTTGTTGCAGAAAGCCAAATCGTAGAACAACTTACGCTTCCCACAGACGGCGCCAACTGATGATGTGTGAAATCAGTTGGTTGAACGCTTCGGCTTCGGTGGGCTACGGCGGTAGCGAAGGCCTGAAAAGAAGAAACACTGAAGGAAGTGTCCGGGGTGGACCGGTCAAATGCTCTCCGATGATAAAGTTAGTCTTCTCAACAAGGAAATGTAATTCCAACTTTTCGGGAGTAAAATTTCAGTATTTCATCATACCTTTGCATGTTTCAGACCGGTCCTTTATATAGGGGATCTTGGGATGGTTACTCGGTTTAGTAACCTCCCCAAGATTTGTGGAATAACTGGTTTTACGGGGATAACTTCCCCAACGGCTATAGAAGCAATAACCGCTGATGGAAGTTACATACTTAGAAGAAATTGTTGGCGATAAACACAAATTGGTTACCTGCTCAAGAATTGGTTAAGTGTTGTATGGTCGTCCATGTGCAATGTCTATGGACGACCCTGTGGACGACCCTTTGTCATGTCGTTATTTGGTCGTCCATCTGCTTTGCATATGGACGACTCTTTCGCCTTGATTATGAGATTTATTCAATTGGGTCAACTTCTCATGGACGAGATCTCTGGACGAATAAGATTGTCTTGGATGCTTGGCTAACCATTGGTGATGGACGACCCATCTGGACGAGCCATAGATGTAATTTTTTGGTTACCCCATCAAACTGTAAACCCAAACATCTTAAGTTCAATCTTCAATCCTCACTAGGATTTTCCCTAGATGAGGACTTTCCCTAGATTACCTAATACACGATTTTGGCAGGGTGGGCGATGCAAACTATTTTAAGGCTAGGCTAAGTTTTAGACAGAGATTGGGTTGTCACCTCTAAGTTGTGTTGAATGGAATGAAAGAAAATCAATTCTTCGAGATTTTTTTTTTTTTTTTTTGGAACAAAGCTTTCAAGGCTTATTTAAAAGGTTATCATTTAGAACTACTGTACCTTTATAATAGCGAGGCTATTTATAGATGAATAGCCTTTGTTTAGTCTCTAATCTCTAAGAACTCTGACTAACATAGCTAATATGGCTATTTATAGATGCATATTCTTAGTTTAGTCTCTACTCTCAAAGCATTCACATTGGTGGAGGCAAAAATTTAGCAATTTAACACCGTAAAAAACTACTTTATCTATTTCACCACCTTACTTTAAAAAACATCTAACATCAGTGGTTTTATTTTAGCATTCAATACAATAAAATAATATATTTACTACAATAAACAACAACTATCACTACTAACAAAATAAAATAATATATCTTTTAATAACAAAATTGTTTTTTTTTAAACCTTCTTAGCTACAATACACAGTCATCTTTGGTTGTGCAATGTAGTGCAACAACCAAATGATATGACTATAGCTCCACCAATGCACTAGCTTTTTGTGCCACTTTTGTTATATATAGTTGCTAATTTTGCATTTTAACTATATCTGTCCACCAATGCAAATGCTATTTTATCTATTTAATAATATGGCTCCACAAAAAAGTTACTTTTATTAGTGTGGGGCCCCAAATATTTAGTAACCTCGACCCACTTCACATCGAGCCCAAGGTCCATGCAGAGGAGAGATAGAATCCGAGGGTAAGCGGACGAGACCCAAATCGTCAAGGGACCTCGCTGAGGATTCCTACGTCCTCGGCGAGGTGGCGTTGAAGAATGGAAGCTGTCACTCGCTCATTAAATGCATGCTACCAACACTCTGGCCACATTAATGGTGAATTGACCAGTGAACAGTGCAGCCTTGGTTACTCCAACTAATAGAAAGCTTGCAGAAGTGACTAATAGGACGAATCCTCAGACATAAGTTCAGATGACCGACAAGTGGACGGCAGAGATCAACTAAACAAGACTATATAATAGATAGAACCCCCAACGTAAGAAGGGGAGAGGGGGAGGACCCAAGAAGAGAAACGAAAAAGGGATCTCCAGGGTGTCCGAGGACAACCCTTGTGTATGTCAGTTCTAAGGAAATAGATCCTCGGATTGAGCCGAGGATGAACTTTCTTCACAAACACTTAGCAAAAATCATTGTTATTATCCTCTTAAACACTTAGTCAAATTCCTTTATTATTATTCCTATGAATCTCACGTCGACCATAGTTCGCTTTACTGGTGCTTAGCCCTTCTACCCATGCTCTACAAATTTTATTGTTTAGGTCCAATTCAATTTGAGTCCTCACAGTTAGGATATATGTGGATCATGTTAGGAATATATGTCAATATTTTATGTAATTGGCTAATCCTTTGATAAAACGCACTTTACTTATAATTGAGTAGATATAAGATGTGTTTAATACTTCAAAGAACAAGAGTTCAAGTCTAGTATTGAACCCATGCAAATCTATGCAAGAAACAAGTGAAGAAGTGCTAATTTTTTAAAGTTCGATAGCTACTTAACACCTCTTGACAGCTAGGCTATTTATCGAGCTCTTCAATTGCTTTTTATCACAATCTCGACATCTCTTGATAGTTAGGTGGATCGGTCGAGAATTCTCCTGTCCCCTCGATAGCTTCTCGACACCTTTCGATCGATTGAGCAACAGGTCTCGACAGATAGGTATCTATCGAGAATTATGAAATTTAGATTTTCAGATATGATTTTGGCCCAAATTGACATGTATGTGTAGGGTTTCTTTTCTCACAACCCTAAACACATATAAAGCTTATTTTAGAGGCCGTAGCATAAGAGAATACAAGGAGAACATATGTAAAAGGTGACCGATGCCTTATTCTCTCTAAAAGAAGCTACTGCGTCTTAGAGTTTTGTAACCAAGTGCTTCTTGATCTTCATTGTTGATAAAGTGAAGAACTTTGCAGCCAATATCTTCTTCAAGTTGGTGTGTTAGTCATGTATTGGGAGCCGTGCATAATTGGTTAGTCACGTACTGGGATCCGTGCAAAAAAGGTGGCGTTCATATATTGAAGAGTTCAGAGGTTCTGAAGCGGTAGAAGGTTTCTGCTATAAGTTCATCTACAGGGATTGTAAAGTCTAGGGACAAAGGTTTTGTACTAGATCTAAAACTTCTCTTTACTATAGTAGATTGTTTTTCGGGAAGGTTTCTCCCCAAATTTTTTACTGTGAAACTAGTTTGTTTAATTGGTTTTCCTGTGTCATCATTTTTTTTTTCGCTGCATAATTTTGACATGATATTGATGTTTGTTTATTTTAAAAAGTTTTATTCACAATAAATCTAATTAACAACTTGGGTTTAAAACTTGTTAATTCTATTAATCGGGGTCTAAATTTCCTAACAACTTTATCTATTTTATTTTCTCAGTTTACAATACACCTAACATCAATGGATCTATATTTTTAGCTATTAGATTAAAATAATATAAAAAAATTCATTATAGAGCAGTGTAAACACAACCAAAAGAGATTCTTTTATTATTAAAAAGGAGTGTGAACACAACAATTTAATAACCTTTTTTTATTATTATTATTTTTATATATGAGTTATAATGCACAGCCAAAAGTGGCTATGCACTATAGCTGTGGAGCCATATTTTGGTATTTGGTGGTGCTAAAAATAACAATATAGCTTTTTAGCACCACCAATACTAGTGCTCTAAGCTCTAACTTAGCTAATATGGCTATTTATAGATGCATATTCTTAGTTTAGTCTCTACTTTCTACTCGCTAAGAGTTTGACTGGCACAACCTACCAATATTGGTTCTGTATCAAACTACAATAACCTCTTTAACTAATTTGACCCTATTTTATCTAGTACAACTTGTTACAAAGTGAAAATATTTGTCTATTTTAGCATAAGAACTTAATTTTTCTATTTAACGTAACCATTTTTCAAAACACTTAACGTTTTATTATTAATTTTAAGCTCTATTTCATTAAAATATCAATTTGCTTGGATTTTTTTAATTGTTTCACCCTCTGCACATATCACAATTACCATTCACTCTCTTTTTTTGTTCTCGAAAAACACAAAGAGTAAAAAAAAAAAAAATGCACAACAAAGTTTGTGTACATTTACACGAGTACTAAAGCAAAAAATACACTCTGCATAAGTCATAACGGATGCATAAACTAACTTGTGAGATTTTTTAAAAAAAATGGACAAGAAGTGAATAGAATATAACTTCAAAATGACATGTCTAATAAAGGCGCCCACCGAAAATCCATTTTTTTGGAGGAAAGCCCACGGATTCCTTCTGCACAAAGCTCTTTTAAAATATAGCCCAAACGGCAAACCAAACCGCCCCTTCTTCTCTTCGCTTTCTTTTCTCTGCAAATCTCACGCGCTAACCAAAAGGATCACCGAACCTCATAATGCGTTCCTTTGCATCCTTCAAAAGAAACCGACCTTCCCTCCATCAACTCGCCCTCATCCAACGTTTCCAGCTCCGCCAATCATCATCACTCCCCCTGATCAACGCTGCTTCAAATCAAACCGCGACACCAGTAACCAAGAGAACCCACTTTGGGGTTCGTTTCTGAAATGGGCTTCGGCGATCACAGTCGGGTCGGGCCTAGGGCTCCTATACTGGTCTCACGATAAACCCTTGTTGTCTTTCGCTGATTTCGCTTCTGCTGAATCTACTGTGGATGCTGCTGCTGCTTCTTCTTCTTCTTCTTCAGTTTCTGCATTTTTTCCCAAATTTGCATTGCCTCAAACCCCTAAGAACCTTTTTGGAGGTATTAATACTATAAATTGCTATTTTGAATCTCAAGGAATGTTTGTGTGTTAGTTTTGATTTGTAATTGTGGTTGAACTTGCAGATGCATATAGAAGAAGAGTTTTCTTTAACTATGAGAAACGCATGAGGTTGCGAAGTCCTCCTGAAAAGGTATTCTATAGAAACTCAAACCCATGTTGTTTTTATTTATTTGGATTTAATTCTTTTTTTTTTTTTTTTTTACATCTTATTAAGGAAGATTGGATTCAAGTTACATCTGGTGTAATTTATTGAATGTAAATTTTAACAAATCCCACTGTTTCGTTATATATTCTTCTTATATCATTTGTGCTTGCAAAATTTCAAGTTGATCAGAGACAATAAACTATCTCATCAATATTATGTTTAAATTTTTTAAGTTTGTGTAATTTAAAATGGATTTTGTTAATGGATGTCTTAAGGGCATTTGTTAGTAAACAATTTCAAGAAAGATTTTATGGAGAAAAAAGAAAAAAAGCAACTGATTTTTTGACAGTTTTCCCATTAGCGTTAATAAAATGGTTCATTAACAAATGTCCTAAAGGCACCTGTCAATGGGACTCGTTAAAAATTATGCATAAAAGATGAGTTTATGGATTGAATAGTAAATAATATTGATTGACTTGAAGACATGCGTGTATAGAATTTACTAATTTAGAGAACATACATGCAATCCAACAGTGGTATTTTTCAAAAACAATCTAATGCAATAAAAAGAAAAAAGGTTATTTAGTTACACTAGGTGTAACTTGATCTTGATCCTCTTATTAATTCACATTACTAGCCAACTACATTAAACTGCAATATATGGTCTCGTGTTCTTTATTATGTTCTTTACCTTTGAGGGCTTGAATTCTTTGGCAGCAGGTTTAGGGTTCAAACTTTATAAATTTTGAAATCTTCAGTTCTGTCGTGAGGCGAGATGCCAAGCCGTTCCGTGAAACAGATAAATACTTCTCATGTAGCCGTTCTACTCTTCTGCATATTTGGAAGTTTTGAAAATATCTGTTGTAGTATAAATCAATATCTTGTCGTTAGTGTTGATGTTGATGTTAATGTCAATGTTGTTATCATCCCTGTCATCATTGTGCTGTCTTTTATCAATTTTTAAAAATCAGCTTGAAAATCTTGAAATATGGATATTTATGTTGCCAAACCTGTTGCTGTGTCGTGAGCTACATGGGATTTCATTCCTAGGTATCATGGTTTCATCTATGAAATTATACATTTTGGATTGCTTGTGTGATGATACTTAGTTAAGACATCATTTTGCTATGTAGTGACCTTTCAATATAATCCTTCATGGCAAACCACAACACTAGTTTAGTTCTAATATTAAATTCAGACTAAAATAAAGCAGATTGATTTCAAACTGCTTTTATTTAATATCTAGTCTGTTTACACTTAATTATTACCACTTTAGGTTTGTATACAATTTTCTTAGTGAGACTTGTTTTTGTTTGCATTCTATATGTCTAGACTATATATTGTACTTAAATTTTGAAACAAACATCTGTCTGATGCAAACCTAACTGTTAAAGCAAATGTTTAATATGTTGAAGAGCGAAAACATATTAAATACAATATTTTTCTTCTATATGCGACTGAAAATTGTCTGCCATAATTTTTGAAGCCATCTTGGGATGTCTATATTCAAAATTTTTGATTGGTAAGTTACACAAACACCCAATGGGTCTTGAACCCACGACCTCATCCTCCACTTAGCACTTTTAAGGGTAGGAGGTTCTAGTTGAGTTAGAGCTCATTTGCAGATGTCTATTGGCAAATTATTGTCAATCTCATGTCTTTCAGATTCTAGGATTTCTTCATTGTGCAGTGACCAATTTCTCATTGAAGCTTTATTAAAAATCAAACTTTTGTGCTTGATGCAAACCTAATTATCAAAGCGAATATTTAATAGATTGAATGAAAAGAAAATTTAAAACTACTATTTTGGAAAGCCAAAACATATTAACTACAATCTTACTTCTCACATCCAATTTGAAATTATTTTCCTAAATTTTGAAGCTACTTGGGGATGTGTATTTGCAAATCATTGCTAGTCCCATCTTTTCTTTGAAATTCTGCGATTTCTTCATTGTGTTGTGACAAATTTTTTGAATGAAAAAGCATCAACATTAGAACCAGTTTTTAAATAAAAAAATTTACCAATCTGAATAAGAAACAGCTATACTATTTTTGCTGGACTGGTGTACGTCATGCCAAACACTCCTTGATATAAACCTGGACTCTATGTCTGTTTGAACCTAGAGCCTATACATTATATTAAGTTAATTAAAAGCTTACCTATTTCCAGTTGTATTTTTTAGTTAATACAAGTCCCATTAACGATGTCCTGTGCCTTTCTTGCCTGAAGGTTTTTGAGTACTTTGCATCTTTTCGGTCCCCAGATGGAGAATTACTTATGAAACCAGCTGATCTAATGCGAGCAGTTGTTCCTGTTTTCCCTCCATCTGAATCCAACCTTGTTAGAGATGGATATTTGGGAGGGGAAAGAAATCCTGGAGAGTTACATTGTGCTCCTTCAGATTTCTTTATGCTTTTTGATGTAGACAATGATGGACTTATATCTTTTAAGGAGTGAGTAATCTATCTATTAGTCTTACATATGTCAATATCTTGTTCTAAAAGGAGGATCTTGGGTTTTCTTTTTTCTTTTTCTTTTTTAATTAATACGATTTATTAGTCTGTGCATTTTAGAATTTTGCTTCTTTTGGAGTTTACAGTTCTTATGGTTTGCTTTGTAACAGGTATATCTTTTTTGTGACACTACTCAGTATCCCAGAATCAAACTTTTCTGTGGCTTTCAAAACGTTTGACATTAACAATAATGGGTACAATTTCATCCTTTGCACATCGATTGATTTAAACACAAATTGGACGTGTCATTTTCTCTGTAACGTTAATATGGTTCTTATATCTTGTTGCTTTTGCTTTTGTGTCTTGTATGGTCAACTTTCTACCTTTTAAACTTCATTATTGGTTAAGTAGTTCGTATGATGCTTAGAAATGCTTGGAATTTTGAATTGTAATAGTTTTCCATTTCTCTAAAAAATCTTTTTATTTTATTATTATTATCAAATATTTAAAAAAAAAATATTTCCATAGAACAATTTTAACCAGCAACAGCCTTCACAGGGTTTTACTTTGATCAGAGAATGCATTAGAATACCCCCCTCCCTTCCCTTTCATTATCACCTGCCCTTCTATATTTTCTTTCATCACCATTCACCAACTTGTATTAACATTCCTCTGAAGGAATTCTATTCCCTCTCTTCATGTGTAAAACTTTTAATAATACCTAAAATTTTTCTTCAAACCATGTTTCATTTGGCTCCCAGGGTACAACCGGGGGTTGAGGGCCTGTATGATCAACAAGGTTTGTGCTGTCCCTTAGCCCATCATCCATGGACTAAAAGTCCAGTTCTTGATGTAATGGGATTGAAGGCCGATATGTATGGGGATTGTGTTACTTTCAGCTAGTTGATGATCTACCTCTGCTCCCACCCCTCTTCTTGCTTCCTGCTGTTTTCTGTTATGGATGGTACCTTGTCTGCCCTTTGGCTCTTCATTGCTTTTGTTTTGAAATCTGCATCTGCAGTAAATAATTGTGTTTGGAGTTGAGGTTGTGGAAGGCATAGCTGTAGTCAGTTATTTGCTAGCATTTTCTTGCGAATAAAAAATTTATTTAAGTTATTTATTTTTATCTGCGACACAGTGGGTTGTTAGTTGATTACTGTTTTTAGTTATGCAGTAAAGGCCGGATCTTTATATAATTGATTAGGTAAATAAGGATAGTTTTTTTTTTTTTTTTTTTTTTTTGATAAGTAAAATAATAGGTAAATAAGGATAGTTGTTCCTATTGTGATTAATTGGCCCTTGTGTGTATGTTTCTTTTGACTCAAAAGTATTCAGAGTATGATATTCTTGAGAGATTTTCTTTTCTTTTATATATGATATATATTATTCTTTGCAAGGTGGAACGGAAGTGATATCAGTGAGCGCTGCAAGGCAGTCCTGATATACTCCTCTGCTTTACCATTTTCTTCCTTTGAACTCCTTTTAAATGCATTTGAGGTAGAACATCTTACTTTTGTTACTTGTTACTTGTGATGTGTGAGTATATGCATATTTTGATGTGTGAGTATATGCATATTTATCTAATCCCCAGGCAGTTGGAATAGGCTTAGTTCAAAAAAAGTAATATGCATGCAGATCTAATTTATGGCTGCATCTTGTATGAGTGGTATCTATCAATAATTTTAATTATGGAGGATATCTTTGAACTTTGACCTGCCAAATTAGTACAGCAGTATATGACCTATATGTATTTTACAACCCCCCCCCCCCCCCCCCCCCCCCTTTCTCTTTTTCTCATATTATTCCTTCACAACTCCTTTGAAATTCAATGAGTTCTAGTTTAAATGGGCACTTCCTTATCTTGTGAGAGTAAGATGACAGCGCAACCACTACATGGTTAGAGAATATATCCTCTTTGATAGCCTAAGATTAAGGCAAAGCCAAGAATAAAGTGCCTGTGTTAGTTTTAGGTTACTAGTATTTTATTATGTTTTTATATAGAGTCAAGGATATTTTTATAATTCCGTAATTGTTAGTTGTGAATCATAGTTGTGTGCCTTGGGTTTATTTAGATAGGTGGTATTTAGTTTATGGGCTTTTATGTGTGTGGTTTGGTTCAATTCAAGATGGAGTTAATTAATAAAAAATATTGTGTCTGGAATATTGAGCCACATTGGCCTTATTATGTTTATCTTATGATTCATATGTATTGTTCACGGATTGTGGGCATATTCTTTTAAAATTTCTAAACCCTAAATCCACAAATGCTCTTAACCCTAAGCGTATCAAAAGTAGGAGTGGTCACAAGTTGGGTTTGGTCAGGTTGAGGATCAAACTGCCACTCAACCAGATCAGATCAGGTTTCAAAACTTGCACCCGTTGTCAATTGAGAAGCCTATGCTCTCTGGCCTGACATCCTTTTCAAATTTGTGGTTGGAACCATTGGTTCTGTTGGGTGGCTTGTTGACAAAATCTTGTTACAATTTCTTTACTAAAATTATCTTCCAATAACCGCTCAGCAAAATTCTTCATACAAGATAATGGTGACTAAAATGGAATTAAATCTGAAATTCAAGGATTTTTCTACAGACTTTTAAAGGAACAAAGAAGAGTTTGAATCAGTTGACTAAGAAGGTAAATTCAATAGAACAAAACTTTGGGACAAGCTGTTGGACATTGTTCTTGGTAAAAGTTCTACTGAAATAACCACAGACCCCTCCTTTAGATCAGTTTCTGGTTCTATCCCAATGTTTCACTCAAACTCAATACATTTTTCTTTCTTAGACTCCAATGGACCTAGCACTAGTTAGGGGCCTCCACAGAAAACACAGTAATACATATGGATCATCGCGTCATGTTCTAGCTTTATGGAAGGAAATCAACCTTATCTTCTAACATTATTACAATTTCGAGGAGAACTTAGATTAGCTTATTTGGATAGAGTTGTTAAACTAGAAATTAGTGATAGTTATAGGGAGAGCAGTCCAGAGGTGTTTTTTGACTGGTTGCGTAATTTGGAAAGCCTTTAAATAGTATAGCTCAAGTGAAGAGTGTAAACTCTTTTTTGCAGTTGCCAAACTCAAGGAGGCAGTTTGAATTTGGTGGGAAAATATCAACAATCTAATTATGCAGCTATTATGTATATGGAAAACTTGGGGTAACATGCGAATAACTATAAGTTGTTACTTAGTGCTATCTAATTACAAACAGAAAGCTAATTTGCAATCACACAGATGGTGCAAGGGAGTTATTTGATTAAGTACACCCAACAAGTTCTATACCTTACCTAGCTAAGAAAAAATTTTTATTCCTTAGCTATGAGATTTGGATTTCCATGGATTGAAGCTGTGATAATATCTATGCATCACCAAGGATTGAATAATTTGGCTACAGGTAGACTTTATACCATGGTTGATGTATTGCAAGAAGAGTCTAGAAAGAAAGCCTTAATGAGAGCTATGATATACTAGTAGTGAGAGTAATTGTGGAGCCCTGGGACAAGTCTCAAAGTAATTCTAATGTCTCTAGTACTTCTAATTTTTGTATGAAGTGTCAAACGTCATGATTTTGGCTATATATCTTTTCAATGTCATTCAACATCAGCTGTTATGCTTGAAAAGGTTAGTGAACCCCTTGATTCTAACTGAAAAGTAAAGTTTGATGACCTAGATCTAGATGGTGAGGGTATGATAGGCATCATTTGACCACTTTTTACAACTATTAAGCCAGATGTTCATGTGGAGAAGACAACCATTATAGGGGAAAAGCATTTCAAACTTTGTTAATTTTTTTTTTTTAATCATTTTTTTATAACTTTGTTCTTCGGTAATGTACACTGCAAGTTGTACTGATGCTATTTCCAAGATAGTGCTGAAGAAATTGGGATTAAAAGTGGAGTCCCATTTAATCTTTACCATGTGACAGGAATCATTAAAACACAGTTGAAGGATGATAAACAGTGTTTTAGTCATATATGAAATTGGCTAGTTTAAAAAAAAGTGTTATGTGATGTGCTGCCTTTTAAGCTTTTTCCTGCACTTTAGAGTCTCACATGGATATGGAATAGTAATACATACCATGTTGGACATTCCCTATATATACATATATATATATATATATATATATATATATATATTATGGGAACAAGTATACTCTCATGTTTGCTAAAAGACAGATGCTGAAAGTTGATGAGTTCCTTATTTAGAAAGTTGTGCTTACCAATTGGGCTAAAGACATCCCAACCCCTAACGTCGATGAAGTTGAGCTCTTTTTAGAGGGATTGAGTTGATTGTGCAACCGACTGCGTAATGAGAAAAAAAAAAAAAAAAATCCTCTTTAGAAACTTAAAGACAAGGCAAAGTTCAAGAATTAGTGTCACCTTGTAGATAGTTAAGTTGGTTTTTTATTTTATGTTTTGTCTAGAGTCAACAATATTTTCGTAATTCTATACTTTTCGGTTGTGGGCCTTGGGTTTTTTTTTGTCTATGGGCTTTTGATGTGTGTGTTTTGGTCTCATTCAATTAGGAGTTTGTTTACTAGTCAGAATTAAAATCCTATATCATAAGGTGGAGGTCAAAGTCATGGGTTCAAATTTCCACTGGGTACAGGTGTAATAAAAAATAAAAATAAAACCAACTTTAACCACAATGGTCAAAGAGTACAGGTTATGGTTATTGTTTTGATTATGTTCTGAACAAGATGGTCCAAAAGTGAGCTGAGTGCTTCCCTTTAGAGCCTACACGCCATTAGCGAGGTGCTTGCCTGTAGAGCCTAGGCAAGCAAGGTGATTGCCTAAGCCAAACAAAAGGCACTGAGGACGAGAGCCTTAAGTCTTTTAGAAGCTTTTTGTAAAACTATTATTAGATTATTAATTTATGGAACCTTGCTCGCCTAAGCTAAACAAAAGGCGCTAAGATGAGGACCTTAAGTTTTTTTAGAAGCTTTTTGTAAAATTATTATTAGATTATTAATTTATAGAAGCTTTTTACAAAACCTGTTGTTATATTAATTAATTTATAGAAGCTTGTTGTAAAATTTATTGTTAGAATGATTTAATAGAGTCTAAAGCATTTTAAGCCTATTTTGAAATCAATTAATAGACCTAATTTCTTCATGCTGACACATTTCAAAAAGCACTTGATTATAATATTTGAATACATGAGATTTTTTTTTTTTTTTTTGAATAGGTAAACATATAAGATATAAGAATACATGAGATACATATGATTAAATTTTTATATGTATAATTATATTTAGAATTTGTCGCCTCACTTAAATCGGGCTAGTCGCCTTTTTGCGACCACAATTTTCAGATGCTTGACTTAAAAAATGAATTTTAAACTGATTGAGGTCATACTAACAATGTTTCTGTAGCAGATTCCAATTGCACCATGACACTAATTCTTGTACTTAAAACTGCTTTAGTAACCTTGGATATGCAGGCTGGAGTGAATTAATTAATGATGTTATTTTTTTGAGCAAATTTTAATGATTGATATTTGAAATATTACTAAAAGAAAAAAATATTGATATTTAACATATTATTTAATGTGATGTGGCTAAGAGTCATTTCAATCTTTTAAATTATACCACAACATCAAAACTTTGATGTATTATTTTATGCATGCTGATGTGCAGATTGGTTTTCTTTTACTCCATTTTTGTACTCTTCATGCAGCTTTTCTTTTCCCCTTCATACTTTGACCTTAATATATCCATATTTTATAGGGAGATAGATAAGAAAGAATTCAAAAAAGTGATGGCTTTGATGCGAGCTCGTAATAGACAAGGGGCTCAGCACAGGGATGGGCTACGAAACCTGGGTTAAAAGTCCATGGTTCTGTAGAAAATGGAGGCCTGGTGGAGTATTTCTTTGGTAAGGACGGAAATGAACACCTCCAACATGATAAATTTATCGATTTATGCGAGATTTGCATGATGAAGTAAGTCCTTGCTCCTTTGCCATACTGCTTTGAAACCTTATTTTATTTCATTGGTGGCTATTTTGTTAGTTGCCAACCTAAGATTAGCAATCCTAAATTATGTAAGAAAGAGGTTAAAGATTGGGCCATTATTAGGGATCTAAAACCGTAAAAGAGGGAATGTACGTTATTTTGAATTGGGCCTGTGGCAGTAACTGATACTGAAATCTAGAGATCGGAACAGATTTCGTTATATGTTTAATATTTGTGCAAATTACAAGGAATTGGGTTGTAGCTTTACATCATGATGAATGGGTGATAATCTCAATGTTGTTGTAGTAGTAGTAATACTTGTAGCAAGTCTAAACTTCCAAACTAAAACCATAAATCAAATTACATTTATTATCAAATGGCAATCTCCTTTTGTACTCAATTGTACTCGTATGTGTTGACGTACATCACCAAGAAAGGGAATAAATACTGATAATGTCTAGAAAGTAATATTAGGAATAAGATGAACATTCAGAATATCACACATAGGTGAACAGATACTACTGTCGTTTTATACAATTCCTAAATTCCTCAACCCAGAAAGGGAATATACTTTCTATGTGGAGAAAAAAAGCAATATGGTTAGGGATTTTTGTCAATCTCACTGTGTCTAGATTGTTATGCTACGGTAGTCTTATTATGGCTATGATTATTTTAATTTATGAATCAAAAGAAAAGGCATTGTATACATCGCAGCTATCAATTAAACTGTGCCTAGTGCAATTCTTTAAATGATTTTTGGGAATGCTGGGTGAGTAATGGCTTCCCATGAAACCTTTTCTTTGATAGGTGGCTTCCCAATGTAGAAAATTTTATGTTGGAATTTTATTCTTTTCTTTCTTATAAAAGGTTTCCTTAAAAAAAGGACGAGGAGTAGTTATAGTGATCTTGTTTATGCATCAGAACACCACCCCCCCCCCCCCCACCCCCCCCCCCGCCCCCCCCCCCCCCCCCCCCCCCTCTTCTCTTTCCATAGTAGCATATTGATTTCATTTTCAATCAAGTTGTCGTGCTTGCACTTATATAAAGGTTACTTCAAATGCATAATTAGTTTTTAACTAGTTACTATTTTTTATGTCGCCACTCTAAATCCCATTGTTTTGATTTTCTTTAGAAGTTGTTTAATCTCCTAATTGCTGCCGTAATTCATCATATGTGAACATACAATTTAATTTGTAGATTCTGAAGTTGGAATTTGATCATTATGACTACAAATCACGAAGATCTATATCAGCCAAGGACTTTGCACTGTCCATGGTTGCTTCTGCGGACATGAGCCATTTAGGCAGGCTGCTTGATCGGGTCGATGAATTGAACAATGTTCCCCATCTTATGGATATGCGCATTACATTTGAGGAGTTCAAAAATTTTGCTGCTACGGAAAAAGTTGCAGCCTTTTGCTTTGGCCCTTTTCAGTTTTGGAAAAGTGAATGGCCTGTTAACAAGAGATGACTTTTCAACGAGCTGCATCTCAGGTACGTACTTTTACCTGTTTCCTTCTTTCTTTTTTTTTGCTTCTTACTCCCCCCCCCCCCCCCCTCCCCCCCTGCTTTTTCTCAAAATTCCTTTCATTTTGATTGAGTTGTTTATGCAATATCAGGTGTGTGGTGTATCCCTCTCTGATAACATGGTAGAAATCATTTTCCACATGTTTGACTCAAATCGTGATGAAAATTTAAGCTCAGATGAGTTTGTAAGAGTGTTATACAATCGGAAAGGGATATTGCTCAACCTATACAGGAAGGGTTTCTGGGAATTTTTTCTTGCTGCAGGTACTGCCAATGATTGTTCCTTTTCTCAGTTGCTTTCTTGATACATACCTGGGTCTAGGATACTTATCATAGCTGGAAAGATTCCAACCTGTTGTGAAATAGGTAATTTCCATTCTTAGGTTTCACTGTTGTCTTCTTGATCCCTACCTGGGTCAGAGAGTGCATGGACCCTTAAGGATGCTTCTTGTATGATAGCTCAAGGTTCGACCTTGTAAATCAAACAGGTAACTTCTTTCTTAGGAAGTGACTTTACTTGGGGGGGAAAATCACTAGCAAGTGAGTGTATCAAATTATAGATTCTGACAATGAACTATACTACAGATTTTGTAGCATAATGTACATTTGCCCACTTTATAATAAAGAATGTAATGTTTCAGGGAGTACTAGCTCATTGTGTATCCCTCTTTTGAACAAAAGATGAAAATAGTTACGAAAGTTTTTTTAGGAAGAATTATTCAAGTGTAGAGCGTGTCTATGCTTTCCATTTTTTCCCCATCTAACAATAAAATGCTACATTGTGGAATTAAAATGGTATTTGGCTGAAGATTTTGGCAAAGTAAATTTATATTTTTATGCGTTATGCATAAAATACCCACCAAATTTGAGGTCATGTTGTACAGATATTCAAATGAACAAACAAATATAATAATTCTTTTTGCAAGCCAATATAATAAACAAGCAACTATGGAGCAAAATCATGAGGGATCCGTGTAGTTTACAATTCAACTCTTTAACCGGATTCCACATGATAATTTTGGTCAGAAAACATCACTACATTCACTTGCAACTTTTCTAAAGTTTTACATTTGTCATCATTCTTCTTTTTCCTTTTTGCTATAAAGTCTGAATCCCTGGGATCGAACCCCTAAAGAGAGGGGGGGGGGGGGGGGGGGGGGGGGGGGGGGGGGGGGGGGTGGGGTTGGGGGGTGGGTTGGGAGAACACAGTCACCATTTTAACCGAAGGCTAGGTACATTTGTCATCATTGATATACTTCGTGGGTTGATGGTTCCTCTCTCTCTCTCTCTCTCTCTCTCTAAAAAGTTGGTTGGGGTTGGCATAATTTTCAAACCAAAATAGACCTGAACCAAACCTACATTATTAATAATTAAAAATATATACATTTTAAAATTGTTAGTAATGATTTATTTGGATTTTGAACATTATTTAAAACTTAAAATTTGTTATGTTTATTTATTTTAGTATTTGTTAGAAAATTAAGCTTAATGAGTTTAATAGTTGAATGAAGGCTCAATTTTTTTATTAGATCTAAAAAAAAAAAAAAAGAAGGATTAAAACCCAACAACTTAACCCAACCCAATGGGGTGGTTCTTAAAAGTACTATGGATTGGGTCAAAAAATACTTCGTAAAGTCCATACCCAATCTAGTATGCCCCATCCACAATGATAAATTTGATGTTTTTTTAAAATAAAATATATAAATCAGTTGCTATTATAACCCGTGGGAAGGGGGATTCAAACTGTGATTTTCACACAATGCTATTGAGTTATAAAACTTGACCCATTTGGTTGGGATGATTATTTGGAGGATAGAAAATAGAGGAAAGAGAAGTTTAGAGAAAATGGTATGGGAAGATGTTGGTTGAGGGGGAAAATATAAAAGAAAATGGTGGGGCTTAGGTGTTTTTCTCTGAGTAAACAATTTAGGAAGATTTTGGAATCTCCCAAAGGATAAAATGTGGGGGGAAGAGAGGGCTTCATGGGAAATTACATACCTACCTCCCATCTCCTTGCACTTGTACTTAAGGTTGGTGTTTGTTTGTTTGTTTTTTCAAAAAATATTTTTTTAATATAATAGGAGTAAATTTATATAAATTACATTTTTTATTATCTCATTTTTCTTTTCAATCAAATAAAAAAAAAATCTTTCCACTTTTTTATGCTTTGTTCTAGGACTACAACTTTTTTTGTCACAACTCTAATGTGGAAAGTGTCGCTTATCACTTTCATATTGGTCCCATCATTTTGTCTCCACCACTCATAGTTTGCCACTCTAGAGTTGTGGCAAAGTTGTGGTATTAGATTTTCTCATTTTGCATCTCTCTAACCAAACACATATAAGAGAAAATTAAATATTTTCTATCTTTATTTTTCTATTCCTCCTCTATTTTTCTATCCAATTACTTTTTCATCACAACTAAATAAACCCTTAGGGCTTGTTTGGATTAGGGGGGGGGAGGGAGTAGAGTAGAGTAGAGTTAGTTAAAAAACAAGTTAATTTTGAGCAAAATCCACTCTACTCTATTTTACTCTCCCCTCCCTCTTCTCAATCCAAACGGACCATTAAGTATCCATTTTCGTTTAAGTTTTAAAAGTAAAATCTAATTTTCCCTCTTTTCTTTTTGTCTCATGCTGTCAAACATTCATACTGAATAGTCTTAGAATGGACGGACCATATAACAACAAATCAAAAAATTAAGGATACAGACCAAAACGAGTATTTTAGGTCCCAGGAATCAAGGGAATAAGTTTCTTTTTATTTTCATTTTTTAAAAACAAAAAATTTATTAATATAAGTTGCCTTTTTTTTTTCTCTGTCGCTCTATAAGGGAGAAATTTTCCCTTACCTCTTTTCTTTTTCCTTTTTAGCCTTTTTCTCCCATGTCATCAAATATGGTGTTAATTTTTTCACAAAAATAATAATAATAATAATTGTAGGGACTCAATTTGTAATGCACCCTAAACAATAAAATTTGTAGAGAGCGGGTAAAAAAGGCTAGGTACTAGCAAGGGTAAACAATGGATGACTAGAAATTCATAGGAATCATGGGAAAGGATTTTAACTAAGGGTATTTGAGGATAATCAACCTCACTTTTATTAATGGTGTTTGAGGATCTTTATAACGATTGATGGTTAAGTATTTGTGAAGATCTTTGTGATGATTTTGGTCAAGTATATGTGAGGCATGCTTGTCCTCGGCTAAGTCCGAGGACCTTTTTCCTTAGGACCTGACAAACTCTAGGGTTCTTCTAGGATGCTCCGCCCTCCCCTTCTGGTGATTCGATCTGTTATATATTCTTGTTCTAGTTAATCCTACCGCCGTCAACTTGTCGGTTATTGGAGCTCTGTGTCTAAGGGTTTGTCCCATCGTCTGCCTTTGCAGGCTTTCTGTTAGTTTCTAGCCGCCTTTGCAGGCTTTCTATTAGGTTGAAGTGACCGAGGCGTCTGGGTTTGCTGGTCACTTCACCATTAAAGTGGCTAGAAGGTTGGTAGCGTACGTTAATGGGTGAGAGATATTTTCTCTCTATCAACGTCGGTAGGGCCGAGGAGGTGGGCATCCTCGGCCTCTACATTCTCCTCGGCGCGGGCCTTGGGCCGAATATGGAGTGGGCCGGGGTTGTTTAAATGTTTGAATATCTGGGGGCCCCACAATAATAATAATAATAATAATAATAATAAGAGAAGAACTTATAGTGTTAATATATTGATTTTCGATGGTGTGAAATAGAAAAGGTATTTTGATAACCAATCGATTAGTTTAGGATAAAACTTTTGTAATTAAATTAATAATTCAAAATTATTTCGTGGTTAAAGTGTTAATATTTTGATTACTGATGTGGCGAAACAAAACATGTATTTTGATAACCAATTGATTAACTTAGGATAAAACTTTTGTAATTAAAATTTAGAAGAAACTACATTGTTGGTTCCTGAAGTTTGCTTATTGAGCACTTTTTGTCCCTTAAATATCAAGTGAGAACAATTTTTTTTTTTTTGAAAAATAATTACAACATGCTGCTAATCCGGCAGCTCGAACTCCTTTCCTCCCAAACCCCCAAGCACTTTGTACATGGGGATGGTGCCAATTCAGCTACAAGGTCTTTGGCAAGTGAGCACAATTAGTTTTTCAAATTAAAAAAATGAGCAGAACAGATCCTTCTATTAATGGTCGTTAGTCTCATGGCTTATGTGACTAACAGAACAATAGCGTGATATAATTTGGGTAACGTGGCATCAATTTTAATATTAAACAATTAAAAATCCATTATTCAGCCAAAAAAAAAAAAAAAGAGCAATTAAAAATCCATTGCTGACTATTCAGATCCTCTAGAGTTCCTAGGGTACTCTACCAAGTAGATTTCCTTAAATTCTAACCGTTCTTTAATGATTTAATGGTCTAGATTTTGCCATGTCAGCATTCCATTAATAATAATTTTACTTGTTTTGTTTTCAACATTATTATATTATTGGTAGAGTACCCTAAGAACTCTAGATGATTCGAATCCTTTACTAGGACCATTTTGCTCAATCTGTGTACAAATTTTGAAAAGATTGATTATGGTTTGGGCCTTAGGGTTATGAATTGATGAAAAATGGACATAATATTAGTGAGTTAGCATTGACTCGTTTTTAATATTAAAATTGATGTCACATCACCCAAATTTTGTCACGCCATTGTTTCGTTAGCCACATAAGTAATGAGACTAACAATTATTAATAAGACCAACTATGCTCATTTTTTAAATTTAAGGGATTAGTTGTGCTTACTTGAATTTAGAGGAATTAAAAATCACAATTTTAACAATTGAACCAAACCGGCCGGTTCCACCAGGAATCGGGCACCAATTTGGTCTGATAAAAAACTGGTCAAAATTGGGTTGAACTCAAAATTGGGGGCAAAAACACTTTTTGAATGTTCCAATTTTTTAAAACCATGCTAAGAATGCTCAGTAAGCAAATTTTAGAGACCAATAGAATAGTTTTACTTAAAACTTAATAATTCAAAATGATATTGAATTAATTATCAGTTTCATTTAATTGTTTGATTAATTACGAATTGAACCTGTGAATTTCTCTATTTATAATTATAGGCTCAAGTGATAAATATTACTACTAAATTGTAGTGGAATTGTTGGTGGTACTCCAAATCCACTCACCATTTTCCCATTATTTATACCTAACCTATAAAACAAAACAAAATATCTTACTTTAAAACCGCCATTGTTATTTGGGCCGACGACTTTTCAGTGTTCAAAATTTAATCAAGACACACGTTTTTTCCGAGGAATTTATTCATTGGTTAAAAATAAAAGTGAAAAAGAAAAAGCAAGAGCGCGAGAAATGGAGCGTAAAACAATGAAGCTGTCTTTTGGAATATCCGTAGGTTCAAGGAGATCTCGGGCCTACTCTCACTACAAACCTTATACGTTAAGAATAAAAACATTAATAAATAAATAAATATAATGCAACACACCACAGGTAGATATATAAATATAATAATATAATATAGATTATCAAAAAATATAAATATAAATGTAATACTATAATAATTGTTTTTGTGGAATATATTGTCTTGTCCCGCCTCTCTGGCGCTTTGGGCAATACTCCCCCAATCTCTCTTTTTGGCGCTTCCAACAGACGCACACACTTCAATCCAATCATTATAATATGCCAAATTGCCAATAACCAAAAACGTTACTTTTGACTAAGTTGTAAATTATTTAGCAAAAAATTTCGTTTAAATACAACTTATTTTGTTGAAAATTAAAAATTAAAAATATTGTAACAAGATAATTTTTTAATGTATGAAAAATTACTATCCACTCTTTTTTTATTGTTCATATGCCTTGGTGCATTGTTCATGTCCCATGAACAGTGCACCAGGCATTGGTCTTAAAAAAAAAAAAAAAAAAGCTGAAAACGTGCAAACCTTACAAATGTGGACGCTGGACATGGATCCAAACTAGGCTAAACTTTTAGGGCCGTTGTTTGGTACATAAACACATATTTTTAATTTTTAAACAATATTACACATATTTTTATATACTTTTTTATCTATACGTATTTTTAAAAAAATTAAAAACTATTATTTAAATATATGTACCAAACAGGTTCTTAAAATTTTATATTTTGGAGTCTTAAAATTTATATTTTACTCCTTAGATCAGTAGTTTTTTTGTCTACATTTTTAGTTAAGTGCTACCTAAATTTGTCACAAATATTTAATTTATTTAATAAAATAATGTTATATTGCATAATAAAAATAAAATAATAATATTATTTTTTTAAACTAACTAAACAAGCGTTACAAACTTCCACGAGACTTAAACTAAAAATAACTACACAAGTTTAAAAACGGGATGTAGTTTGCATTTTATTCTTCCATTTTTGTTTGGCAAAGGAGCGTTAGTTTTCACGCGCTTCAACGGGTGGAGGCATTGGGAAACGTTGACCCTTTTGCCACGAAAGAAAAAGGCCGGGGGAAAATTGTCTGTCATTTCCCATACGGTGCCTTTAGGACGAGACTACGCCCACAGCCGAGCCCACTATCCAGAAAGTTGAGAAGAGACATCATTTTTAAATCCCCCGATTGATTGGGAAATAGTTTTTCCTCTTCTCTTCTTTTCATTGTGGATTGACGCTCAAGCTCAAGCTACATACAACCAGGTATTACTTTTTCTTTCTTTCTTCTTCTTTTACTTGTTATTTATTTTTACTACCAGCTTTGAAATTCGGTTTGTCATCTTTTTTTTTTTTTTGGGTTTTAATATTTGCATGAATTTACGTATTGGGTTTTTGTTCGAATTCAATCAGACTTTTTCAAGCGTTCTTTTTTTTTTTTTTTTTTTTTTTGGGATTGTTTTTCTTTATATATGTCAATTTTTTGTTTGTATGAACTGGTCAACAAGTGGGTTTTGATTGCAAGGGATTTTTATACAGGGTCTTTCTTCCTTGTGTAATATATGATTGTATTAGTTGGTGAAGAAGGGTTTGAATTGGTATAAAAATCAGAGCTTGTAGACGGCTTTGGTTTGAGGGACTGCTTTCTTTTTTCGTTTGTGTGTTCAGATTTTTTTTTGGATTAGTCAATGGGAAAGCCAACAGGGAAGAAGAAGCATCAGGTAGAGCACAAACCTGGCAATGCAAATGGTAAGCCAAGCAAGGTTGCTGACCGAAGTCCTAAAGCCCTGGATGAAGACACTGCAATCTTCATCAATATGTCCCAAGAGTTCAGAGAAGAAGGTAACAAGCTTTTCCAAAAGCGGGACCATGAGGGTGCCATGTTGAAATTTGAAAAGGCCATCAAACTATTACCTGGAAATCACATTGATGCTGCACATTTGCGTTGCAATATAGCTTCTTGTTATATGGAATTGGGTCTTGGTGAGTATCCTCGAGCAATCAATGAATGTAATTTAGCATTAGAAGTGTCACCGAGATTCAGTAAAGCACTATTAAAGAGAGCGAAGTGTTATGAGGGTTTGAATCGATTGGATTTGGCATTTAGAGATGTTAATACTGTTTTGAGTATGGAACCTAATAATACTACAGCTTTGGAGAATATGGAGAGGTTGAAAAGGACGATGGATGAAAAGGGTATCAGTGTTGATGAGAAAGTAATTGGTCTGGTTCATGTGGAGCCAATGGGTGCTTCAAAGGTGCATAAAGTGGTGAAAGAGAAACTAAGGAAGAAGAAGAGTAGGAAAGGTGAATTGAAGGCAGAGGATAAGGTGGTTGTGGAAGAGAAAGTGAGTGCTGTAAAGGATAAGGAAATGATCACAAAAACAGTTCTGGAAGAAAAAGTGGTTACGAAGCCTGTTAAGGAAGAAAAAGTGGTTACAAAGACAGTGAAGTTGGTGTTTGGGGAGGATATTAGGTGGGCGCAGTTACCAGGTAATTGTAGCATGAGGTTGGTGAGGGATATAGTTGGGGATAGGTTTCCTGGACTTAAGGGTGTTCTTGTGAAGTACAGGGATCAAGAGGGTGATTTGGTCACAATCACTACTACAGATGAGCTGAGGTTGGTCGAATCATCTGGTGATTCACAAGGGTCTCTTAGATTGTATATTGCTGAAGTTAGCCCTGATCAGGAGCCTGTCTATGAGGGGATGAGCAATGAAGAGGAGGTGCAGAATGATGATACAAAATCAAGTAATTTTGTTGAAAATGGGGATGTGGGGAAAGCTAAAGAAGTTGAAAGAGGGTTGACCACTGTTGAGGACTGGATTATGCAGTTTGCACGACTGTTCAAGAACCATGTTGGATTTGATTCTGACTCGTACTTGGATCTACATGAGCTAGGGATGAAGCTATACTCGGAGGCTGTGGAGGATACTGTGACAAATGATGATGCTCAAGAACTGTTTGATATTGCAGCAGATAAGTTCCAAGAGATGGCAGCTTTGGCATTGTTTAATTGGGGGAATGTTCACATGTCCAGGGCAAGAAAGAGGGTGTTATTTTCAGAAGATAGTTTGAGGGAATCTGTACTTGAGCAGATTAAGGCTGGATATGAATGGGCACATAAAGAGTATGTGAAGGCAGAAAGGAGGTATGAAGAAGCTCTGAAAATCAAACCAGACTTCTATGAAGGTTATCTTGCACTTGGACAACAGCAGTTTGAGCAGGCAAAGCTCTGTTGGTACTATGCAGTTGGGAAAAAGACTGAATTAGAGACAGGACCTTCCTCAGAGGTCCTACAGCTTTATAACAAGGCTGAGGACAGCATGGAGAAGGGCATGCTGATGTGGGAGGAAATGGAGGAGCAGCGTCTAAATGGGCTCTCCAAATCGGAGAAATATAAAGAAATAGCGCAGAAAACGGGGTTAAATGAGCTATTTAAAGATATTTCTGCTGAGGAAGCTGCAGAGCAGGCTGCAAACATGAGGTCGCAGATATACCTCTTATGGGGAACCTTGCTTTATGAGCGTTCAATTGTGGAATATAAATTAGAACTACCAACCTGGGAAGAATGTTTAGAGGTTGCAGTTGAGAAGTTTGAACTTGCAGGAGCTTCTCCAACAGATATAGCTGTTATGATAAAGAACCATTGTTCTAATGCTACTGCCTTGGAAGGTAATACAAATAAATGTGCAAAAATGATGCTTCTTAGATTGTCTTGTATTTTCTTACAGATTTAAGCACTGTTACTAGAAAATATTTGAATACTCTGCAACCATGCAGGTCTTGGGTTCAAAATTGATGAGATAAGGCAAGCCTGGAATGAGATGTATGATGCTAAGAGGTGGCAGTTTGGCACTCCATCTTTTCGGCTTGAACCATTGTTCCGTAGGCGGGTTCCAAAGCTTCATTCTATCTTGGAACATGCTTGATTTTATCTGTTGATGATTGCTTATTTTGGGAGGTGTTGAACAAATGCTTCAACTTGCTCTAGTTCATTCTCCAAAAGCTTTGTCTTTTTGAATTAAGAGAGGTAAGCCTACGTCTATCACTTGCTTATTGAATTTGAGAATTAGCCAATTCTCTAGTTATTGGGCGTTCAACTATGCATGCTATACACTACCTTGCTGTTATTCATACAGAAATGAAATCAGATTTAAACATTTGAGAGTGTATAAAGAGACTAGGTAAAATTTTGAATGCTCATCTTTGACTACATACGTGGTTTTTAGCAACCATGGGTTGGATGGAATGGATTTTGACCTTTTAGGTACTTTGAGAGCATTTTCTCCATTTAATTTCAATCGTGGCAATACAGATATCCTCAAATAAATTTCACTTTTGTAAAGCAAAATTTATTACATTGTTGAATGGGGTTTTATGAAGCATTCTCTTTAAGAATATACATGTATACATATGGAAAAAGTTTACCAATAAACTGATTTGGAGTAATATTCCTCATACCTGCTATGTGGCTATTCATAAGATCATCCACGTGTACTTTTAGTCACATTATCTATTTAATGAGGCAGGTGGCTTGTTTAAATAATACAACGGGATAGTTTTATGAGCTGCCACGTAATGGGTTGGAGAACTTTATATACTAGTCAGTAATCCATGCTAAGTTTATATTTTCTCTTTTATTTTTTGTCTAAATATGAAATTAGATAATTATGGTGATTATTAATAGGCATTAATTATGACTTTGTTTGTATATAGAACTATATCTTTTTTATTTTATTTATTTTATTTTATGGGATCTATCTATTCTATCATCTAAAGGAAATGTGACATGGTAAGAATCTAATAGAAGATTAAAATAAAATTAATTAGAATATATATATATATATATATATATATTATAATGACGTGTAAAAATTATAAGGAGTCAAAAGCTTATGTGACAAAAAATTAATGAGGTCAATCAAAAGTCAAATTGCTGTTTTATACATATTATCGGTATGAGAATGGAGAATGGCTTGGTAGCATCAATATGCAGTATGGATTCTCTCTTTCAAAATATTATTTTGACCTTGGAAATTTAATTTTCTTTATAGTTACTTATATTAACTGTATACTTATTTATCTATCAATAATTAATAATAGGTGTTTATAAAAAAAAATAAAAAAATAAATTAATAATAGGTAGCTTAAAATCTTATATGTCAAACTACTGCTGAATGTAATTGGCAGAATTACTTTTGGGTAAATGAACATAATAAGAACAGCAGTTGATAGGCAGTAAAAATTGGAGACAATGCTTTCCTGTAGAAATTTAGTTTGAGTATCCAATGATTAGCATGTTAATCATTGGATTTTTAATTTTTTTTGTATTTAGAATATGGAGCTTCTTGCTAGTACTGACATGATATTAGTGGCAGACTCTAAAAGGGAAGGCTAAAGAGGACTATTTGAATCCTCTCTGATTAAAATTGAGTACAGATGGAAGTTCCTGTAGCATGTGCAGAATCCCTAGATATAAGTTAGAAACTTGTGTAGATATCCTTTATGATTTATGATTCATTTGAGCTAAGGCAACATATGGTAGAGATTCTTGGATGGATCTCACTCTGTTGTTGGAAGATTAATAGTAAAATGAGTACTTTTATTGACTAACCACTGCCTGTTATCAATTCTTAATTCATTTGTTTTAGTTTACTCAACATTTAAGTAAAATGTCGAATCATTTGAGTTTTGCTTTCCTCAGTACCCTTATATCTTAGTCAATGATCATTTTTGTTCTTTTTTTAATAATTTTTTATGTGTTGTAGAATTCATTTTATTTTATAATTGCTGTCAATGTATATGTTGATGCCAATAGCAAAAGTAGCATTATTGTACTAAGCGAAGCATATTTTCTCTGTCCTCTCTGTCATTGCAGGTTTTTGTTTGGATTATTGTGTTTAGCTCGTTGTTTGCCATGGGAGCAAAGGACGACTGTGTCTAAGTGTTGGTTTTGAATGAGAGCAAGTCAGTTATTAGGCCATGAAGCCGATTTTGTCATTCACTTTTGGGGAATTCTTTTTTTCAGAGTAATTTCCGTTGTTCAGAGTTTGAGATATCCGGTATATGATTGAATTTGTTTGATTTAAAGAATAAAAGGGTAACACGGTTACTCAAAGGTTTGCCATTTTTTATAAAATTTATATTGTATTTGTCAGTTTTGTCACTTCTCAGTTGTAAACAAATTCTGGTTTTTATATTGTAGAAAAGTGTATTCTTTCAAGGTGTATTACCAGCTCTCTTCCTTTCTTCTTTTGCTGAACTTGTCATATCTTATTCAGATGAATGAGACAATTGGACACCCAAGGAAATAACTTGGGACTCTTGTGTGTCTTGACGAGTCTTTTATGTTTCTTCAATGCATTTTGCGGGCAATTTAGAATCTTATTGGATTTGTTGAAAGAAAGAGAATCAGGTCTAGTTTGGGATGAAACTGGCGGTATTTGGGCTGTGTCCACAGCCTTGTAAAGTTGCAATTTTTTTTTGCAAGCATTTCTCTTTTGATGTGTTTTAATTTAGTATTATTACCCTCTCTTCATTTCCTTCATCTTTTTGATTAGTAATTGTATCCCTTGCTTAGCCACTTTTTCTTCACTACACTCCTGCCTTATCTTTCCTTTATTCTTGCCCTACCAGGATACCATGGGAAGGAGGATTCTAGATGTTTGAAATATTTTATGGGAAAGCTTAGCTCTAGTCCTCCACTGCACCGGATGCAAGCCATGCCCATATTTTATGGGTTCTGTTGATTTCATTAGTATTTTGAGTATTTTGATTTTTTTTCCATGAAAAATAGCATTATTTATACTTCATCAACATTTACAATGGGAAGCAAGAAGTCAGGACATTTCTCAAGCCACACCAGAACACACCTCTGGATTTAAGCTTGCTGGACAAGAACAAAGCAGCTCTATTACAATTCCTATTCCTATAGGAAAAGGTAACCCCTCTAAACCCCCTAACTTCATTTCTGATATCAGCAAGGATAAGAGTATAAGACCCAGAGGAGCATATCATCAAGGAAGGTAAGGGTGTGGGAGGATCCTTGGATTGGATGATTTCAAACCAAGGGCTAGTGATGGGGAACAAGGCTACATATGGAATATGGCTCAATATATCACCGAGGAGCCTGACAACTTGCCATGGGCACACGAGAGCAAGTTTACTGTTAAGTCTGCCTATTAGATAGATAATCATATTTGTTTTGATTGTCAAGCTAAAGCTTCTTGGAATTCCATCTGTGATACAAGACTACATAAGAGGCAAAAGACGTTCTTGTGGGGGTAGCTGTGGGAGGCTTGTCAACAAGAAAGAAGCTGTTTGAGGTATTGCATTTGAGTGACAAGATGTGTCCTTTGTGTCATGTTGAGGAGGAAGATGAAGTTCGCTTGTTCCAAAAATGTGTTTTCTCCCAAATGGATTGGCTTGGAAACAATTGGGGTTTTAGGATCAACTCAATTCAAGCAAGCTCAAAAAAGGAGTTAATGAGCATCTTCATAAATCCACCTCCACAGCTACTGGGGCATAGAGTCACAAAGGAGCAAATTCACCTTATTGGCAGCTTTGACACTAGAAACTGTGTGGAATATAAGAAACGGAGTTTGCATGGAAGGTGATATCTTCATGACTTGGTCCTAAACTTGGTACATAATTAAAGCCTACTTAAATTTCCAATTGAGCACGGAAAAGTCTCAAAGAGCCTAGGTAGTCGAGAGATGGTTCCCTTCAAAAGTTGATACCATCAAAATAAATGTGTATGCAGCTGTTGAAAACAATCATTGCTTCTTGATTATCATTGCAAGAGACCAACATGCCAAATGAATCAAGGCGTTAGACCTCATCATAGATCACCTTCAGTGAGAACCATGATAGATAATTGGCATAATAGACATAAGAACTGCTTAGTAAGTACTGACAGACTTATAAACATGACATGTGAAAATAATGAAAGAAATGACTTAAAGACGACTTTGACAGAAAGTAAAGAAGATAGTTACATAGTGCAAAAGAAGTCAAGAATGATAGAAGTAGAGAAAGATAGTAGTTCTATAAAAAATATGCAAGAGAAAGATGACATAGAAAGACAAAAGAGTAATAATAAGAAAGATGGCCTAATAATGGAAAGAACAACACGTATAGAAAATAATGAAAAGAATCTTAGTGCTATAGAAATAATACAAAAGAAGAAGCTAGACATAATTGATGAAGACAAAGAAAAAGGAATGATAAGGAAAGACATAGTAAAAGAGATGTTAGAGAAAATTGAAAGACAAATGATAACACCCTAAAACTAGCCAACATAGAAATTCTACGTAAGAAGTTACATATAGAAAAAGACATAGAAAGAAACATGTCAAGGAAAGAGATAGAAAAGGAAAGACATAATAGTGATAGTTTAGAAAAAGTAGTCAACAAAGAAGAGAAAGATAATAGTTCCAAAAAAAGAAATAGTTTAAAAGAAGAAATTGATAAAAAACTAAAATCAATTGAAAGATAATCCCTTGGTTTTTCTTGAAAAAGAACATTGTAAAAAGAAGGATTTTAAGAATCAGGGACCAAAACTTTTTGTATTTTTTTTTTGAAGTGATGGAGGGAGATTCAAATTATTAAGAACACCACTTAACTCTATTTAGTTGCAAGCCTCCGTTTAAAAACACTAATTAACACTATTTGGCTATAAGACTCTTGACAAATTAGAAGCCAAAGCCCATTGCCAAGCTCGTGAGTTAACGTATCTGCAGTTCTCCTTACCAATAATAGTTAATATATGCCATCCTGAGTCAGCTTCCTTGCTAGTTATGGCCTCTACCACCATTGTTGTTTCCCTGATGTTCTTGTCTTGCTAGTTTCAAAGACCACTTCATCACTTGGGCTTCTTCCATTTCCACTGAGCTAAAATTATTTCTTTTTGCCCACGCCTTGATTCATTTGGCATGTTGGTCACTTGCTATGATAGTCAAGAAGCAATGATTGTTTTTCACAGCTGCATACACATTGATTTTGATTTTGATGGTATCAACATTTGGAGGGAGTCATCTCTCGACTACCTGGGCTCTTTCAGGCTTTTCCGTGCTCAATTGGAAATTTAAGTAGGCTTTAATTATGTACCAAGTTTAGGACCAAGTCATGAAGATATCACCTTCCAAGCAAACTCCGTTTCTTATATTCCACACAGTTTCTATTGTCAAAGCTGCCAGTAAGGTGAATTTGCTCCTTTGTGACTCTATGCTCCAATAGCTGTGGAGGTGGATCTTTGAAGATGCTCATTAACTCCTTTTCTGAACTTGCTTGAATTGAGTTGATCCTAAAACCCCAATTGTTTCCAAGCCAATCCATTTGGGAGAAAACGCATTTTTGGAATAAGTGAACTTCATCTTCCTCCTCGACATGACACAAAGGACACATCTTGTCACTCAAATGCAATACCTCAAACAGCTTCTTTCTTGTTGACAAGCCTCCCACAGCTACCCCCACAAGAATGTCTTATGCCACTAATGTAGTCTTGTATCACAGATGGAATTCCAAGTAGTTTTAGCTTGACAATCAAAACAAATATGATTATCTATCTAATAGGCAGACTTAACAGTAAACTTGCTCTCGTGTGCCCATGGCAAGTTGTCAGGCTCCTCGGTGATATATTGAGCCATATTCCATGTGTAGCCTTGTACCCCATCACTAGCTCTTGGTTTGAAGTCATCCAATCCAAGGATCCTCCCACACCCTTCCCTTCCTTGATGATATGCTCCTATGGGTCTTATACTCTTATCCTTATCCTTGCTGATATCAGAAATGAAGTTGGGGGGGTTTAGAGGGGTTACCTTTTCCTATAGGAATAGGAATTGTAATAGAGCTGCTTTTGTTCTTGTCCAGCAAGCTTAGATCCAGAGGTGTGTTCTGGTGTGGCTTGAGAAATGTCCTGACTTCTTGCTTCCCATTGTAAATGTTGATGAAGTATAAATAATGCTGTTTTTCATGAAAAAAAATCAAAATACTCAAAATACTAATGAAATCAACAGAACCCATAAAATATGGGCATGGCTTGCATCTGGTGCAGTGGAGGACTAGAGCTAAGCTTTCCCATAAAATATTTCAAACATCTAGAATCCTCCTTCCCATAGTATCCTGGTAGGGCAAGAATAAAGGAAAGATAAGGCAGGAGTGTAGAGAAGAAAAAGTGGCTAAGCAAGGGATACAATTACTAATCAAAAAGACGAAGGAAATGAAGAGAGGGGTAATAATACTAAATTAAAACACATCAAAAGAGAAATGCTTGCAAACAAAATTTGCAACTTTACAAGGCCGTGGACACAGCCCAAATACCGCCAGTTTCATCCCAAACTAGACCTGATTCTCTTTCTTTCAACAAATCCAATAAGATTCTAAGTGTGCGTTTGGGAAGCGCGTTTTGCGCTTCCCAGACGCGTTTGCGTTTTGCAAACCTTCTTTTTTTTTTTTTTTTTTTTTTTTACTTTTCAGCTTTCCCAGGATTTTTCTACTGTTTATCACTTGAACAGTAGCCGCAACATGTGATTTTTCTCCCAGCATTTTTTACTGTAGCGGCTACTGTTTATTGAACAGTAGCCGCAAACCTTGACTTTTCAACCCAAAATTACTGTTCACGGACCCACAATTTTCACTTTTCAGCAATTTTTTTTATTAAAAATGGGTCCCACGGTACTATTTACACATTTAAAAATTATTTTGCTACAGTGTTTCAGTTTTCAGTTTTCAGTTTTCAGTTTTCAGCTCTATCCAAACGGACCCTAAATTGCCCGCAAAATGCATTGAAGAAACATAAAAGACTCGTCAAGACACACAAGAGCCCCAAGTTATTTCCTTGGGTGTCCAATTGTCTCATTCATCTGAATAAGATATGACAAGTTCAGCAAAAGAAGAAAGGAAGAGGGCTGGTAATACCCCTAATCGAAAGAATACACTTTTCTACAATATAAAACCCAGATTTGTTTACAACTGAGAAGTGACAAAACTGACAAATTCAATATAGATTTTATAAAAAATGGCAAACCTTTGAGTAACCGTGTTACCCTTTTATTCTTTAAATCAAACAAATTCAATCATATACCGGCTATCTCAAACTCTGAACAACGGAAATTACTATGAAAAAAAGAATTCCCCAAAAGTGAACGACAAAATCGGCTTCATGGCCTAATAACTGACTTGCTCTCATTCAAAACCAACACTTAGACACAGTCGTCCTTTGCTCCCATAGCAAACAACGAGCTAAACACAATAATCCAAACAAAAACCTGCAATGACAGAGAGGACAGAGAAAATATGCTTCGCTTAAGTACAATAATGCTACTTTTGCTATTGGCATCAACATATAGATTGACAGCAATTATAAAATAAAATGAATTTTACAACACATTAAAAATTATTAAAAAAAGAACAAAAATGATCATTGACTAAGATATAAGGGTACTGAGGAAAGCAAAACTCAAATGATTCGACATTTTACTTAAATGTTGAGTAAACTAAAACAAATGAATTAAGAATTGATAACAGGCAGTGGTTAGTCAACAAAAGTACTCATTTTACTATTAATCTTCCAACAACAGAGTGAGATCCATCCAAGAATCTCTACCATATGTTGCCTTAGCTCAAATGAATCATAAATCATAAAGGATATCTACACAAGTTTCTAACTTATATCTAGGGATTCTGCACATGCTATATGAACTTCCATCTGTACTCAATTTTAATCAGAGAGGATTCAAATAGTCCTCTTTGGCCTTCCCCTTTAGAGTCTGCCACTAATATCATGTCAGTACTAGCAAGAAGCTCCATATTCTAAATACAAAAAAAATTAAAAATCCAATGATTAACATGCTAATCATTGGATACTCAAACTAAATTTCTACAGGAAAGCATTGTCTCCAATTTTTACTGCCTATCAACTGCTGTTCTTATTATGTTCATTTACCCAAAAGTAATTCTGCCAATTACATTCAGCAGTAGTTTGACATATAAGATTTTAAGCTACCTATTATTAATTTTTTTTTTGTTGATAAACACCTATTATTAATTATTGATAGATATATAAGTATACAGTTAATATAAGTAACTATAAAGAAAATTAAATTTCCAAGGTCAAAATAATATTTTGAAAGAGAGAATCCACACTGCATATTGATGCTTCCAAGCCATTCTCCATTCTCATACTGATAATATGTATAAAACAGCAATTTGACTTTTGATTGACCTCATTAATATTTTGTCACATAAGCTTTTGACTCCTTATAATTTTTACACGCCATTATATAATATATATATATATATATATAAATATATATATTCTAATTGATTTTATTTTAATCTTCTATTAGATTCTTCTATATAGTCATGATGAAGTTTGTAAATGTCAAAGTGACTAGAATTCAAAAACTTTACTAAGTCTACCATAATTCTATCCGTTTTGTATGTCTTACTATATACCTCATTCTGTGAGAATATGTGAAATAGAGTTTCTCCATAAAGTCTTTTATCAACCACTATAATAGTCTAGAAAAAATTTGCTAGGGACTTATGATCAACTCTTTCTGTTAAGAAATTAAATCTATCTTTGTTCAAGAAATTATCACAATTAATGATTTCTTTAATGGTTAGTAAAGGAGAAGCTGTTAAGACTTCTTTTATTAAAACATCTGTGATATGGGTATTTGAGATTACTACAAAGGATGTAAGTATGTCATCTATTATAATTTTGCTTGGTACATCTGTTAAACTGTTAGTCCATTCATATTGACTAAAAGAAATTGTAAGCATAGTTCTATTTTTTGCATGTTTTCCACTAAATTCTTTTTCACCAGGTGTTTGGACTATATGTTGGTGCCTATGCAAAAAAGTAGTGGGAGGATGAGAACAAATCTCTGTCACTATATTTTGTTTAAACTTCTTTATGTTATTATCTGTCAATTGGTCATCAAGTGATTTTTCTGTCAAATGTCCTTTTGTTCTACGGATTCTTTCTTTATTAATATCTTTTAGGATAGTGACTTTATTAAGGGAACAAATTTCTTAAGGGAACAAATGTCCTTTATGTTACTTAAAACAAAAACAGTTTCAAAAACATATTCCATCATTACATATGTGAACATTAGATATTTTGTAATTAATTATGAGCTTTCCTACACTTAATATAAGCAATAGGTATGTTTATAGAATCTTTTAATTTTAGTAAATAGTCTTTTTTATCTTTTAGGTGACTAAGTAGGCTGTCTATCAATTTCACTATTATGTCTTTTTGTTTCCTTTTTCTTTTATTGACTTTGAGTGGGTTGGTTGATCTTAATTCTGTCTTTGTCTTAACTTGATCAATCTCTTTTTGATGAACATTAAATATTCCCATTAATTCATCTATTATATCTTTTTCAAATTCTAATTTATTGATTTGTGTAACAATTTTATTATGTCTATCACATTGTTTTTTAGTATGTCCATATTCTTTACATTTATGACAAATAATATTTCTAATATGTCTGTCATTTTTCTCATTATCTGATGTCTGAGTAAGATCTAAAACTGCTATATCTCTTTCTATCTCTTTTTTCTTTAAGGGTGAATTTAAAATTTCTATCTTTTTAATTAATTATGCTAAACCATCATTTTGGGTATATATCATAGATCTTTCAATTGATTTTAGTCTTTCATCAATTTCTTCCTTTAAACTATTTCTTTTTTTGGAACTATTATCTTTTTCTTCTTTATTGACTACTTTTTCTAAACTATCACTATTATGTCTTTCCTTTTCTATCTCTTCCTTGACATGTGTCTTTCTATGTCTTTTTCTAGATGTAACTTCTGTAAGATTGAATTTAATCAACCATTTTTTTGGTTTTATTCCGTGCCCATTTGCTTGTAATTCAGTATTTAGAAACCCTGTAATTAGGTGGGAATTCTATAAGAGTAGTGTGTGAGAGAATATGAAGAAAAGCTTAAGAGTGTGCAACTCAGCAGGGCCTCGCGACTGGATCTCGCGATTGGCTCGCGGCTTGCAAGTCGCCAAATGAGGCACACGTGTGAAGCATGCAGAGGAGTTGAAGAGTCACGCTAGCTGTTGCACTACAAGACAAAAACTTCCTGTTGGCCAGGCCGTTATCTCGCGGCTTAGACTCACGACTTAGTCAAGTCGCGAGGCCAAGTCATTAGTTTACTCTGTTTGGGAAAAACTGACCTTTCGCATTCTAAACACACACCAGTATAAATACCCTTTATACCCACATATTGTAGATTCCAAAGAGAATTTTGAGAGAGAAACCCTAGAGAAAAACAAGATTAACTCATCCACAATCTTCATCATCGTTTCTCCAAATTCCTCTACTCTCTCACCCTCTCTATTGATACATCCTTGAGAGGTACATTAGCCAAAACATTTTCTCACCATAACCATATCTGTGAGGAGGCTATTTGGTGCTTGGGAAGCAGTTAGGAAGGGACTAATTGATATTGGTTGATGCTATGGGCTATAGCGGAATTCGGTAAGCTAGAGAAGACAAAGGTTCGGTGCAACCTTGTTGGAGTAAGAAGTTTGGAGGGCTTAGGTACACTGGGTAGATTAGGCTTGGAGGGTCTTCTGCTGTTCATGTATCCCAACTTGATTCTCTAGTGGATTATTGGCTGCTTGGAGGGTGGTGGAGAGGTTTTACGCCGAGAATTTCGATTTCCTCTTCGATAGCACATCGCTGTGTTGTCTTTGTGTTTGCATCTCTCTTCTCTTAATCTTTACCATTTAAAATCTACTGTGATTGTGATTTTATTTGGTTTAGATTGTGTTATCAATTCTGATTTAGCTTATTTACATTTTCCGCAAGTACATTGTTTGTTAATAAGCTTGAATTGATTGTTTATAATTTGAGGGTCTAAACGTTTAAGGTGTTTTATACACATATTTGAACATTCAACTTCTTACGTAGAGTTCCTATGTTGGCTAGCTTTAGGGTGTTATCATTTTGTCTTTCAATTTTCTCTAACATCTCTTTTACTATGCCTTTCCTTATCATTCATTTTTCTTTGTTTTCATTAATTATGTCTAGCTTCTTCTTTTGTATTATTTCTATAGCACTAAGATTCTTTCCGTTATTTTCTATACTTGTTGTTCTTTCCATTATTAGGTTATCTTTCTTATTATTACTCTTTTGTCTTTCTATGTCATCTTTCTCTTGCATTATTTTTATAGAACTACTATCTTTCTCTAGTCTCTACTTCTATCATTCCTGACTTCTTTTACACTATGTAACTATCTTCTTTACTTTTTGTTAAAGTTGTCTTTAAGTCATTTCTTTCATTATTTTCTCTATGTGTCTTGTTTATAAGTTTGTCAGTACTTACTAAGCTATTCGTTTGTCTATTATGCCAACCCACAGCTATTGGAGCATAGAGTCACAAAGGAGCAAATTCACCTTATTGGCAGCTTTGACAATAGAAACTGTGTGGAATATAAGAATTGGAGTTTGCATGGAAGGTGATATCTTCATGACTTGGTCCGAAACTTGGTACATAATTAAAGCCTACTTAAATTTCCAATTGAGCACGGAAAAGCCTCAAAGAGCCTAGGTAGTCGAGAGATGGCTCCCTCCAAATGTTGATACCATCAAAATGAATGTGTATGCAGCTGTGAAAAACAATCATTGCTTCTTGACTATCATAGCAAGAGACCAACATGCCAAATAATCAAAGCGGGGGCAAAAAGAAATAATTTTAGCTCGGTGGAAATGGAAGAAGCCCAAGCGATGAAGTGGTCTTTGAAACTAGCAAGACAAGAACATCAGTGAAACAACAATGGTGGTAGAGGCCATAACTAGCAAGGAAGCTGACTCAGGATGGCATATATTAACTATTATTGGTAAGGAGAACTGCAGATACGTTAACTCACAAGCTTGGCAATGGGCTTTGGCTTCTAATTTGTCAATAGCCTATAGCTAAATAGTGTTAATTAGTGTTTTTAAACGGACACTTGCAGCTAAATGGAGTTAACCAATGTTTTTAAATGGAGAGGATAATAATTTGAATCTCCCTCCATCACTTCAAAAAAAAAAAAAAAGTTTTGGTCCTTGATTCTTAAAATCCTTCTTTCTACAATGTTTTTTTTTTTTTTCAAGAAAAACCAAGGGATTAGGTTCATTTCAATTTTAATGTCAGAAAAAAATAAAAATAATAGAGGGTATGGCATGAAGAAGTAGAAGCAAACACTTTATCACCAAAAGGACAAAGTTTAGCTACAAAAATTTTTGTAGCCTAAGGCTACAACCTTAATTAATAAAATAAATATTATTATATATTTTGAAAATCTAACTGTTGAATTGTATGTTCTTTACGCTCTTAATATACATGTCAAATTTTGTGTTAATCAAATATTATTTATTATATGATCTATAAGTTTATATTTTATACATAATTTTGAACTACAAAAACTTGCAATTTAAACAATTTATTGATGACATAGCTGTTGATTTTTAATTTTCTAAAAATTTTGCAAGCATGGAGGATATAAGAAAAAGATGTAATCCAACGGTGAATCACCTCTAATAAAAAGATATTAAATAAGGTTGAATGCTTGATAGCTAAACTTTGTCCTTACCAAAATTGAATTCAAACTCTGTTTTTTGTTGAGGTCTTAGAATTGTAGCAGTAGCTTGAATGCTTGATAGCTGAAGAAGTTTAAAATTGTGCAACCATCATGGGAGTTGAACTTATATGCCCTAATTTTTTTTTGGGAAATGCAATTTAACCATAGTAGGATCATAAGGGCTGCATGGACCAATGTATAAAAAAGTGAAAAATTTTCTAGGATAATTTTTTTTGGGTTCAATGATGAACAATTAAATTCAATTATGATATTCTTAAAAAGAAAAAGAAAAATCGATAATATAGTTCATTGATAAATATAATGTGGTTCATCGATCAATGTAATCACATTATTAAATTTAATTGGAGAGCCTATGATACTACACATAGTGAATGATTCGAAGAGAAGATAAAGGAAAAAATAAGATCGACATGGTATCCCAAGGAGCTGGCATAGTGGTTATTAATGGTCTTGGGTTAGTCATCTTTAGACCACCTTGAAGGGATTACTTGTTCTAATTACATGTGTGTTTGATGCCCGGATGAGGAACTTCAAATACTTCGAGAATAGTCAAGTACTTAAACAACTCTTTACACCTTCCCTAGAGCATGAAAAAAAAAAAAAAAAACAGGGTTAGCAAGTTTCGGACCAAGTCATGAAGAGTTCTGATCCAGTGTGAACCTCTATTTGCCACGTTAGTAAGATTTATTTATTTATTTATTTTTGTCCCTTTTGTGGGTCTTCTACCGTTTTTCACCATTCCTTTAATGGGTTGGTAGTCAAGTTGACCCCAAATGCCCCTAGCATGGATTGGTTTGGATCTAAGCTCCTCTGCACCTAATGGTTGGATCTTAAGGCTGAAGAAACTCTTAACACATGATGGTTTCCTCCTCTTGCCTGTCACGGGGTGGGTTTTCTCTCCTAAATCTGTTGTTTCCCTGATTAGTTGGTGGCTTTGAGGTGGATTGTGTAGAATATGGGCTATTTAAGGCGTTTGAGTATTATTGTTTAAAATGATGTGAAAATTGTAATTTAAAAAGTGTTGTGAAAACACGTATTTAAAGAACTCGTAATACAAAAAAATATGTTTAGTACTATAATTTTAATAATGTCTTTTTAAAAGTGAAAAAAATATAATTGTGTGTTTGGTATATGTGTGTGTGCTTTTAGTGGGACTTACAGTTTTTTACTTATTTACAAAAGTGTCATTGAATAACGTTATTTGAAAATTGAAAACTAGTAAGAGGAATTTTCTAAATTTAGTGTTTAAACGTCCTAAAATGAGAAACATAACTCAAATACTTTTACAAAAAATCTCTTACCAAACTCGTTATTTTTTTTTTGGGCCCACAATTTTCAGTGTTTAAATATTGAAAACTGTTGTTTAAGTTGCCTTACCAAAAATGAGCCACCCTTTTTCGACTCTCCAAAAAAAAAAAAAAGTTGCCTTACCAAACAGGTTAATTTCTAAAATTGTATTTGATGTCTTTTCTCAATTTTTGTAACATTCAATTTGTAATTTTATCTCAAAGAGTTTAGATGTCTCCCAGTTTATACTATAATGTATTTTTTTTCCTTATACTTGTACCTATATATATATTTTTACTAATAATACTATTTCTACCAATATCTCCACACAAAAAAAAAAAAAAAAAAATTCTTTTTATGGGCATAACAAAATTTCACAACATTTTCACAATAAGTTAAGTTGTTTGCTCATCAAAAGTTAAAATAAAATGAGGTAAAGTATAAAAATAGGATAAAATATTATTTTGGTTTCTAAATTTTATCAAAAATTTAGGGATAAAAAATGATATTTTTTTTAACATTTAGGGATGAACTTAAAAAAAAAATAAAATAAAGATTAAAAACCAAAATAATATATTAACCATAAACATAATAGAGATTCACCGCAACTCTTTTTCTTTTAGATGAATTGTCCCACCACAACTCAAACAAGGGTGAAGGGTGTTGTGAATATTTTGGGATTTTATTGTGTGCCTAAACTTTATCATATTATAACTTATTTTTTTTATAAAAAGAGCTATTCATTTGTGAGATACAGGCGAGCTAACATAATCAAACGGACAAGAGAAAAACACGGAAAACGTACAGTCTCTGCAAATAATCGCAGGAGATAATAACCCAAAAAAGAGTGAAAAAAAACAAAGTGGGTTTGCTCAACTTGAATAGAAATCGAATCAAAGTGGGCTTTCTTTTCATTGTTGCTGTCTTGTACACTCCTTCCCTTTCTAGTTTTCTCTCTCTTCCAATCTTCTCAATCAATTATACTTCTACTACTATTCCATTCTATTCTCTCTCAATATATATAAGAAATTCAGGGTTTTGAGTTTTATTTATTTCCATCAGGTCCCAAATTGTTTTTGTTTTTTTTTATCATCATCTTCATCGACATCATCAAACATGGAGAAAGTGAGGAGAGCATCTCATGCTGGTTCATGGTACACTGACAATCGTAAGTCCCAATTTTCATTAACTTCCCCAAACAAAACCAAACACAAAAAGTTGCGTTTTTTTTTTTTTTTTTTTTTTTTTTTTTTTTTTTTTTTCTGTTTGTTTGTTTGTTCTTTTGTGTTTCTTTTGCATGCACAGGGGTCTATTAGTTTGATTTTGCTCTGATTTTTGTATTGTTGTTATTTGCATTGGAAGATTACTACTGGGTTTTGTGGTTATACCGTAATGTCGTTGAATTTGGGATTGATTTATTGAAAAAAGATTTTTTTTTTTTTTTTTTTTTTTTTGGGGAACTAGTAGAGTGGAGAGCCTTATTAGGAAAATTTTGATTTAGTTGAAGAGCGTTTTTGAGTGTTGAATTTAAGGGTTTTTGAAAGGGGTCTGGGTTTGGTTCGAAATTGCAAAGCTAGGTTTGATTCGAGAAAATTTGAGTGAAAAAGAAGATTATCTCTATTCATGCTTTTCAGGCAAAAATTTCAAGTTGTGACTGCTGACTTTACAGTTTAATGTTAACAAACTTTCAAAGAGGTCATTGCAATATATTTTTCGTGAGTATTTCAAAATTCTAGCAACAATGAGCTCCAGCTAATGAAGAAACCTATCCTAGCAATCTATTAGCTTAAGTGGAAGAAACCCAGAAATCATAAAGTGGTAACGATTCATTGCAACACTAGTGTTAGAAGTACTGTCTTATTGATAAGAATGTGAAATTTCCCTACTTTTTATTTTATATTTTTTGGGTGCATGTAATTTTCCTAATTCAACTGTAAACATCGTTGATGTAAACTATAGGACTGAATTCAGGACAATTAATGTTATATATGTAAATGCATGGTAGCCTCCATTGTTTGTTTATTTCTATTTCTTATTTTAGCTAACTTGCACACCTGCTTGGTGCACTTTGAACCCACGACCTCACCCTACACCTCACTCTTACAAGGGAATGAGATGTCGTTTGAGATGGAGCTCAATGGCTTTATTTGCTATTAAAATTATCTTACAGTTGAACACTTCATCTCACAGTAGATAATTTCACTTTATTGTATTGAACCTCTTGATATTATCATTAAAAGAATCTTGTGTGCCAAGAGCCTTGAAGCTCAACTAGCATTTTCTAGCGTTTCCAATTGGGATGTCTAGGGTTCAAATCCTCCCTCCACCAACTATGGATTTTTTTTTTTTTTTTTTTTTTTTTGAAAAGGAAATTTAAAAGAATCCTGTGTAAATAATTTTGATAATTTGTATGCAGCAGCTAACCATGACAAAATGAATGCTTTTTACTGTTGTGTATGCAGAAACGTAGATTAGTAGATGTTGAAATATTACACTACAAAGAATAGTTTGTGCATGCATTTACCTTTACATAAGTTTAAATATGCTCTAAAAGTTTATTCATTACATTACACACATGTTCTGAAAGTTATTCATGTTCATCATAAAGGAGCACAAATGCATTCTTGTATGTGCTGGAAGATATCAAACATTTTTATAAATGATCTGGAAAGTGCTTCTGATATTATTTCTTTCCCTTTCTCAGCTAAGAAATTAGCAGAAGAGCTTGAAGGATGGCTGGGGGCATCTGGCCTGAGCAAATCTTCTGATGTACGAGGTGTGATTGCTCCGTAAGTTATTATGGACCTCTGATGCTGTGTTTATAAAAAATTAATAACATTTCCTATTGTATTTCATAACTATTTTTGTAATACTGGACCCACAGGCATGCAGGTTACTCATATTCAGGTCGAGCTGCCGCCTATGCATTTGGAAACATTGATCCAACAAACATGTGTGCTTTCTTCTTGCTCATCCCCTTCCCCTCTTTTCTCCTATTGTTTTGCTTTAGCTGTACATAACATTAATGTTCACAACCTGTCTAAAAACCTGTATCTTAACAAGTTGAGAGATCATGTAATCATTAATTATACACTATGATTATTATTCAAAAAGGTTAATTAGTTTTCTGCCCATTTAGTTGCTAATATGAGGTTATTTAGAGTTTCAGTTCTCGGGTATTTCTTCTCGGTCCATCTCACCACTATTACACACCAAAATGTGCTCTTTCAACAGCCACAGTTTACAAGACACCCATTGGGGACCTACCTATTGATTTGGAAGGTATTCTTATGCTCATTTTTAAATTTGGGGGAGTTACCCCTTGTAGCCAACACACACACACACACTCTGTCTAATGAGTTTTTGAATAGTTCAATTTTGTTTGAATTTTATCTTTTCATTATCATTTTCTTGTCATTCATTTATGATTTTTGTTTTATGAAATGAATATTTGTTTTCATCTATCAGTCATTGAGGAGCTAAAAGCTACTGGAAAATTTGAACTGATGGATATTCGTGTTGATGAAGCCGAACATAGCATGGAAATGCACTTGCCATATCTTGCTAAAGTATTCGAGGGGTAAATTCATCATTATATATATATATATGTGTGTGTGTAACTTCTATTTTCCAATCTTCTTTCTTGAAGCTCACTTTTGGTGATACCCACAGGCACCCAGTAAAAGTTGTACCTATTTTGGTCGGTGCTCTTAATGCTGAAAGTGAAGCCCTGTATGGACAGTTGCTTGCCAAATATGTGGACGATCCAAATAATTTCTTCTCCGTGTCCTCTGATTTTTGTCATTGGGGTTCTCGGTATGTTTTGTTCAAAAGTTTACTAACATATTTGCTCCTTTAGCCTTCATGATAGTTTGTGAGTCAATGTTTTTGATTTAGTTACTTCTTGAAGTGCTACCCTTAGGCCTTAGACATGCATATAAATCTGCATGCACACACACACACACTTTTATGATGAATGTCATGTGTATATCATGGTTTTTATTTATTTGAGAAACATATCTTGGGCCTTGTTCACTCTCTCTCTCTTTCTCTCACTGCCTTGCGAGGAAATGTGACTATATTTAAGAATCTCAACTTAACAGGCTGTGTGAACCTTTTTTCACAATTCAGCCTTACCTTATTCTTTTATGCAATCAATTGTTCAAATGCTTGTTGCCAGTGTAGCTCATATCTGGGATTTACCATTGCATCATTATATTGGCATTGTTGTACTTGTGAGATAATTAGTTTAACTATTGTAAAATGCCTCATTGAAGTGAGGTTGTTCATTTATTATATGTGTTCTTAATTTATAGGCAAAAATGCAAAACTGACCCTCTAACTTTTAACTTTTGTCATTTCAGTCCTTTAACTTTCAGTTTTGTCATTTCAGTCTTCTAAATTTCAATTTTTGTCAACGTAGTATTCTGTTAGGTTTCAGTTACTGCTACCGTTAAGTTTGACCTTTTTTTTTTTTGAAAATAATTTTTGTAATTAAAAGAAAATAAAAATAAAAAAAGCTTGGAAAAAAAAAACATGTTTTTTTTACAATAAAACATGCCATTGCGGATTGTATGATATCGTCTGGTTATGGAAGAGAGTGCGTCAAGATTTACAAGATAATTCGGAAATCGATTGTTGATGAGTCACTGTATCATCTCGGTGTTGAGAGGCAGATTAGTCTCTCACACTTGCAAAAGATAGATTGGGAAATGGTGGAGTTGAAAATCAAAACCTGGTTGAACGCAGTGAAGGTCGCCGTGAAAACACTTTTACGGCGAGAGAATTCTCTGTGACCACGTGTTCTCAGCCTCGAATTCTATCAGTGATCTAAGGTTTGTTGCTCTGATTTTTCCAAGCAACAAAAAAAAAGGTTCCATGGTTTTTTTTTTCCAAGCTTTTTTTATTTTATTTTAATTACAAAAATTATTTTTTTTTTAAAAAAATGTCAAACTTAACGGTAGCAGTAACTGAAACCTAACAGAATACTACATTGACAAAAATTGAGACTTAGAGAACTGAAATGATAAAATTGAAAATTAGAGGACTGAAATAACATAAACTAAAAGTTAAAGGGTCAGTTTTGCATTTTTGCCTAATTTATAATATGAATGTTAGAGTTAATGTTAGATTTGGTTTTTGAAATAATGAAAACAGAAAAGAGGGGTACATTTTATTTAGAAATTATTTTCTGGGTACGTATTGTACTGGCTCTCATCTAACAGACATGCTTAATGAATACGTGTGTGCATGAAGTTAGAGCTGATTTTCCTTTAGCCTACTTCATCAGTTAAATTGCATGTAATTATCTTTACATATCTTGACTTGTCTATCTGTGTCAGGTTCAATTACATGCATTATGACAAGAAACATGGGGCCATATACAAATCTATTGAGGCCTTGGATAGGATGGGCATGGATATAATTGAAACAGGAGATCCAGATGCATTCAAACAATATCTGTCGGAATATGACAACACCATTTGTGGACGCCATCCCATTAGTGTTTTCCTCCATGTAAGTGCATCAATTTTTTTGAGAAGTTTCCAAATGGATTGATGAATGAAGCTTGGAACCATTTTTAGTGGCAATTTTTATTTTTATTTTTATTTTTTTTATTTGTATTCTGAAATGTTTGATCATCTTGTTAGAGAGTTCAATTGATTTTCCTATATAGCCAAGAGTAAATTTTCTTGATCTTTGTTTTATATTCATGGTTTCTTTGACTGTATGTATTTGTTGCAATTAATGTTTTACTTCTTTCACTTCACTGCAACAAACAAGTTCTAATATTTTACCATCTATCAAATTCATCAGATGCTGAGGAACTGCTCAACAAAGATAAAGATCAAATTTCTACGGTATGAACAGTCAAGTCAATGCAAAAGTACGAGAGACAGTAGTGTAAGTTATGCATCTGCAGCAGGGAAGGTGGATGCTTGAAGCTTAATTGTTGCCAACTTACTATATATTCAGAAATTTAATTTCTTTAAATTGGCTGTAATATTTAACTTAATCACTTGCAAGAACTGCTGATTGATGGTACTCTTTTCCCTGTTTATATGTTTAATACGTTATCACTCACTTATGCATTGAGTTAGACTGTTATTTCTATTTATTTTCTTTATATATTCACATTGAGGTGGCAATCCACTTGGGCTCAAATTAATAACGGGGTATGCATGATGTTTGATTTGCTCTGGCTATTGCCATGAAAGTAGACTGATTTTTTAGATTGTGATGGTATGATGACGGTGTGCTTTGTAGTCATGGTTGTGGGGGTGTTGTACTGATGGTGGGGGCGGAAATGATAATAGGAGCTTAGTGTAGCTAAATGATGATGGGAGCTAGTGTAGCTCAATTATGATAATCAACTTGTACCATCAATGTTATCATAACTTCGATTAGTATTTAGTAGGGTGTTGCAAGAGAAGAATCTGAGACAACCAAGGTGGTGGTGCTGGTCCTTGTATCAAGGAATGGTTGTGGATGGTCCAAAGAGTATTCCATCAAAAGTTTTCTATCAGTTCATTTGGTCCCTAGTATTCCATCAAGAGTTTCATGTGTAGAGTCTTTGTAACTATCAAACAGTTGTATAAGTAAAATTTATGTAGTAAGTTTGTAAGTTTTGTATAGTAAAATTTATAGTACCTTTAGCATTTTTTTTTTTTATAAAAATTTTAAACTAAGGTGTCCGTTTTAAATATTTGTACTTTCAAGTTGATATTATAAAGATAAAATGAGTCCATTATTTAGGAAAATATAACAGATAAGCTACAAGTATTTCAAGGCAATACCATGCAATTGATCTGTGAAAGAAAGCAAAGAACCATAAGATGATGGACATACTCATCAATGCTTAATATCTATAGTTATAAATGCCCAGGTTTCACAGCTGGTATATTATCTGGGGATCATAGCTAACTAGTTAGTGTATGCAAGTCCATTTATCTACACAAGTACATTCTTTAGGTATGTTTTAATATTTGGTCAAGAAAGAGAGTAGAAAGAAAGGTGGCTAAGAATATGCTCAATTTAGTACTAGTCACGTTTCCTTCTCTTCCTTTCCCTATCTCCTTAACTCGGCCATCTGTATGACTGGGTTGGATTTTGTGGATATGCAGCTATAGCAAGCGGGTAAACAATGTAACTGCACATCAAAATATATGATTAGTGTCTGGTTCAAGATCATAGGTCAGTTGTAAACATAGGCTAGAGGATAACTTTGGGAATATATTAAGAGTTAAGATATACCACTTACAATTATTTGAGTTGATAATAAATTTAAGGAAATAAAATATTGCAACTAGATATCACAAAAAAATTAATATTATTTTTATTGTTGATAATTTCGATAGTTGGGAGGGGAAAGAAACATTTAGGAGTTAAAAAGCTAGTAGTATGATGAAATGAAAATTTTCACCTGGAATGTGTTTTAAGAAAAACATTTTCATGATAACAAATAAACTAGTTACTAAAGAATTATATGGAATAAGTTGGATTAAATGTTCATAATGTGAACCAATAATTTTACAATATATTCTGAACTGATAAACAAAATAAACTGTAAAATTTAAATACGATATGTAAAGAAAAAAGAAAAATAATATAGTGTTTCCGAGTGCATACATTTAATAGACATTATCAAACTTGGTACATTTATTTATAAGAAAACAAATGGCTTGCATGCACTCCACATATGGGCACATTTCTATTCTCTAGATCACTCTTGAGAGTGGTAAACCGTCCTAATCTCTAAAGGACATGAGATTTAAGTTTTTGTCTAAGGTTCACCTAGCACACAATTAAACATGATCACAAAACTACAGTAAAGCCCTGAGTTCTATCAATAAAGCTATAATCCAACATGTTTTGTTTTGTGTAAACCAAAATTCAATATATCGATAAATTGAATTTGGTTAATGACAGCTCTTGCTATTTATATCGATGATACTAAGTAAATGATTGAAAATATATTGAGCTAGTGAATTGAAATAAAGGACATTGGAGAATTGAAATATTTTCTAGTTATTGAAGTAGCAAGGTTCAAGCAAGGTCTAATTATATTCCAATTGAATTATGACCTTAATCTCATAGGAAAAAAAGGAATACTAGGCTGTAAGGGCTGTGATATCCCACTAGGGCAAAATCATACACTATATGAAGATCTAGAGGGTGTATTGGTTGATAAAGGGAGATATCAACACTTACTTGGGAGATTGATATATCTGTCTCACACAGGCTCAAATATTGCTTATTTTGTTAGTGTGGTTAGCCAGTTCATACATGCCTAGTATCTCATATGGAATTATAGATGTTGTTTATGGTATTCTTCGACATTTAAAATAAGCTATTCGTCAAAGATCTTACATGGATGTAGTCTACTATATCTCATATGGATGTTGCTCTAATCACGGCTACTTATCAATAGAATTCTATACAAATGCAAATTGGGCAGGTTCTATTAGTCATAAAAGACCTACCTCAGGTTACTATAACAGGCAGTTGTGACCAAGTCCAATGCAGAGGCTGAATTTTATGTAATGGGTCATGGTATGTTAACTTCTTTGGGTGTAGATGAAATTGAAAGAATTGGAGATTAACATGCTAGAAACTTTGAGATTACATAGTGACAAGAAGCCAAGTATTCATATTGCTCACAATCCACTACAACATGATACAGCTAAACATGTTGAGTTTGACATACATTTCATCAAGGAGAAGCTAAATGATGGCATTGTCAAATCTTCATTTATGAAGACTGAAGAGCAACTAGCAAACATCTTAACCGAAAGAGTCTCATGATAGTAAAGTTTTTTCATACTGCCGTAGGCATTTGTAGTATTTTTTCAGGAGTTTCAGAGAGAACCTGAGAGGCACTCCAGCACCATTTTCAGGAGTTTGCAACAACTGAAGACCACAATCTGTTGCCAAGATCTTGATTCTGTTTTCATTTGCAGAAATAGCCAATAATGTTCCCTCCTTGTTGAAGCGAATACGTGGTTTATCCTAAATCTCAGAAGAGATGTAGAACAGTTTAGATCACCAGTATTCTTGTTTAGCACATTTAATTAGATTTAATAACCCCAAGGGGTAGGACAATTGGTTGGGACCATGCCTCAAGAATTGGAGTTCACTTGTTCAAACTCATATACCCTCTCCCTTGGGGCCAGAACTCACTTATTTAAAAAAAAAAAATTAAAACTATCACTAAAGCTTCTATAAAAACACAGCAGATAACCAAGACTTCCATCATCAACGTCCCTTAAATGAGTTAACATCTAAAAATCAATTCAGTACACTAGTGAGAAACTTACAGGCAGGCCTCCCTCCACATCAATAGTTCCCAAAAGCTCAACTTTGTCCATATCCCAAAATTTAATAATGTGATTGTCACCGGCTGCCAAAAACTGGTTCTTGGTTGTATCGAAATGCACAACAGACAAGGAATTTTGAGCAAGTCCTTGGTAAGTTCTCTTTATCGTTCCTTCACTTTCATCCCATTCAACAAGGAAGGACTGTCCATTTATATTGGTCCCACATGAAAACAACCTAGCAAAGTATTCCATGACAGCAACATTAATTTCCCCTAAAAATATGAATTGGACACAAAATAGTTCAGTGAAAGGGCAACTCTAACAGATCAAACCTTTGACCATCAGTACTGTAAGCCAGTTTTGTGCATCCAAGACCAGGCGTTTCATAATCAAATACAGCTATCACAGATTTATTAATATTATCATATAGCCATCCCTTCATTTTGCCATCCACGAATGTCGAGATGACATACTAAGGCATTAAAGCACAATCAGAGTTACATAATTGGCAAGAAACCAAAAGTACATTTTAAAAAAAAAATTATATTACCACAATCAGTAAAACCTTACATGAAAAACTTTCTTGGTATGAGGACAGACAGAATACACAGCAGCACCACGATCACCAATAGTAAAAACATTGGTACCATCATGTACATCCCACACCTTACACAGATAGTAATGAACATGTCAGTCTCTCTATAAGATATAAGTATATATATATATATATATATATATAATTTGGCATAATGAACCAACCTTAGTTTTATTGTCACTTCCACAGGTTATGACCAACAGTTGCCTGTGATGGACAGTGAATGCGAGATCATTTACATTACCAACATGAGCATCAGTCTGAAAGAGGAAAATTATGTATTAGATTTAAAATAAATATTTAAACCAAGTAGCTCATGAGTAGACCACTTTTCTTTTTTGTTATAAAATAACCTCCAATTTCAGCCACACTTCATGTCCCCCAGAATAAGAAAATACTTGCAGAATATGCTTTGAATATGCAACCCCTGATCAAACAAACAGTAATGATGCTTGAAATTATCAAAAAGGAAAAACAAAATCAGTGGCTGTCAGTACCACCGGAGCATTCCAACATCCATGCCCTTACCAAAGAACAAACCATCAGGACTCCACATGATACGATTGACAGAAACGAGTGGATTTTCCAATAGGGCTTCCTAAATATAGTTGACATCAGTTCAGATTTTAGATCATGATAACAATTTGCTATTACAATATCATAGTCTGGAAAGGAACATACCTTGAATGTTGTTGAGCACGCTCCAATATCCAAAACCTTAAAATTTGCTGAAAGCAATTTTTCCCCAGAACTTACATTCCACAGCCCTATGCTTCCAGCACATGTTCCAACTGGAAAAGCAAGTACTCCATATGAATAAATTCCTTCTTAGAAGACAGTTTGCTCAAATACACCATATGTGCAGAGAATCACAATTGGAAATAAAATTTCATATAAGTCAACCTAGCAGAAGAGTTTGCAAAACAGGATGAAAATCCATGCTCATTGGAGATAATTCCTCGTTCAGTGTCCTTGCAAGAGTCTTGGGAATGTCATCTGGTATGGGCACTGAGATGTGACTTTGACCAGGATAAGTGACAAGCGATGTTGCCTACACAAACATATATAAATACGAACTTAAAAGTCACATCTCAGTGTTCAAACCTTATCCAGAAGCAAAATGCAAGAGTTCAGTCCTGTATATATATATGCGTGTGTGTGTGTGTGTGTGTGTGTGTGTGGCTTTAAAAAGACTAAAACATAAAAAGTTTGAGTATTCTTAGGAGAACAAAAAGACTATAAAGAAAATCCAGCTGTTCTGGTCAGAACTGTACAAGAATCTAGCAGTAATTAACGAGGAATACTTAGGGAAAATTTTCAGCTTTCTGTACAGATCTTACAATTGATTTCTTCACAGCTGGTTGGGCGATTGACAAGTTGTATTGTGGTTGACAAACATGATCCACAAAAAGGGTATTTATAATTGGATTTGGATGTATACAGTGTCGATGCTGCCATTTCCAGCTGTTAATTCAAATACTAAAATCAGTTCTCTCTCAATGAACCCATAAACTATAAAAATAAGTTATGAAGAGTATTCAGGTATCCAAGAAGCTGAATAGGTCTATCCAAATTATCTATAAAAATAAATCACTTTTAAATTTTAATACAATTTCCATTTTTCCCCCCATATAAAATGTTTAAAAAATGTATTAGTAAATATTACCTTTGTATAATGAGATTGAATAACCTGCTACTTTGGTTGATAGGAAACCTCAGTTTGCCACTGAGAAGAGAATCTGCCTCAATATTTTTCTTGACATGATCTGTCGTCAGTATCCTTCCAACCTCTGTACCATTATATTGAGAATACAATATATGTTCCCTGTCAGCCGCACAATGAGATAAAATCATCTGAGCATCTATAGTCACCAAATCTAAAATCAAAGCTAGTGATTAAGTCGTACTTTTTATTTTCAGATTTAAAAAGCTGTTCCATTGACTCGAACAGGCCCTTACGACGCGAGGCAAGAACTTTCAAATTGTTCATGAGGATACCTGAAGCCTTGTCACTATCATCACTGTAAAAGAATCAACAAACTTCATGTAGAAACAAGCTTCCGACCATAGTATATAAAAACTGAAAAAAAAAAGGGGATGAATATGTCAAGCTTACTTTTCAATTGCCTCAAAATATTCCTGCATCCTGATCCATAAACAAACATCGGAGAGAGTATTGCAGCTGAAATTTGTGAAACCAGAAAGATACCTCTCAGTCTCATCCCATTTCCCCCTAAGCACCATATCCTCCAAATATTTCATGTCGAAGTAAAATCCACTTTCACACTCAAGTCTATACATTAAACAACAAACAATTTGCTGAGTTTTTGATGGGGGTGTGAACACAGTTGCGTGCATGTGTTTGAGAGAGAGAGACAGAGAGAGAGAGAGAGAGAGAGCATACGTATGTGCAGTTTCATTATAACCTTGCTCTTTCAAAAACTGCAAGACTAAGAAGACAAGCTCTTCATTTATTGTAGACATTCCCAGAGAGCCCATTTTTTGCCTCAAAAACCTTCAAGTACCACCAAATGAATCCATAGGTGATTTCCACAAATAAAGTACAAATCTGTTTGAACACCATGTCTTAAAAAAGTAAAATCTGGCTCCATTATGGTGCTCAAAAAATTTAAGGTAAAAAACAGAAAGATGAAAAAGCAAAAGAGAACACAAGAAAAAAGGAATTATATTTCCACTACTTCCTTAGCAAACAGATGAAGGATATAGTTCTTATCAAGCACAAATAATGAACCAAATAAAAGTAAAAAATATTCAATCTGATTCAAACAGAACCCTTTGTTAAGGTTTTATCTTATTTGGGATCAATTATCTATAAAAAGAACAAAATGTTAGTCACGGTTTGGCTGTAGAAACATGGGAAATAAAATAATTAACAATTCAAGTCTTTGATCAGAAAACAAACAACAAAAGGCAAAAGATCCATACTGTATACATTTTCACTTCTATCCTTCATTTTTTTGTTCACCAAACAAAGGATTCAATTCTTTCTAGAGCAAGTAGAAAATTTAGGGACTGTCTTAATTTCTAAACACATCTCTACATTAGTATCATCACCAGAATAATTGCAGATTTGAAAGATACTTTTTCGAAACAGCTAAGTTGATCATATTGTGGTTTTGAACCATACAGGATTTTTTTCAAAGGAATATGAATATCTTTCTCGATTTGGTTTTTTTGGGGAAGGGTTGTCAATTGGCGCATATAAAGATTTTCACTTCAAAAAGAGTTGTTTTCATTATCATTTCAAAAAGGGTGGTCAATTTCTTTCTTTTCCATCGTTTTTTCAGAAACTAATCTGAGTATATGGTTCTTGGTTATGCACTCATGTATAAACCAAAACCGGCCAAAATTAACCCTTTGAGATTACTATCAAATAAAGACATTTAAGACCTATTATTGCCTAAAAGAACAACTAAATAAGCTAAATGTTAGTGCAATGCTCTAACACTAATTGTGTTCAACAGTACTTACTGATAAAAGTTATGACTTTCTGAGAACAAAACCACGACAAAAATAAAAACCCCAAAGCCTGAGACTATTTTACTAGGCTTAATGCAATCAAACAAAGGGTTGGTGTCTTCATCAATTGAAAATGAACCTTCTTGGCCATAACTAACGCCAAATTCATTCAAGAAAAAGTTCAAGCAAAGTGAGCAAAAATCAAGAAAATGCTAATGAAGCAATCAAGAAATCAGGATTCTGATAAACTAAGAGCGAACTTGTAGCAAACAAATGATGGTTATTAAACAAAATCAAAGAAAGAAAGTAAAAAAAAGGAAAATTTGGCTTCGGAATCTGAAAGAACAACTAAATAATTGAGCTAAAAATGTTAGAGCAATGCTCTAGCACTAATTGTGTTCACCAGTACTTGCTAATAAAGTTATGACTTTCTGAGAACAAAGCCTATTATTTTACTAGGCTAAATGCAATCAAAACAAAGCCACGAAGGGTTGGTATCTGATCAACAATTGTAAATGAACCTTCTTGGTCGTAACTAGCACCGAATTCATTCAAGAAAAAGTTCAAACAAGTGACAAAAACCATCAAGAAAACAACTTGCAGAACTCAAAAAACTTTAAAACAAAAAATGTAAGTGAATTTATCTAGAAATCATGATGCTGATAAACTAAGAGTGAACTTGTAGCAAACAAATGATGGGTATTGAGCAAAACCAAAGAAAGAAGCAAACAAAAGCAAATTTGGCTTCTGAAAGCATACCTGGAAGAAATCAAGAAAAAGTTTCTGAGTGATCAAAATCAAGCGATTTTAAGAGCACAGAAAAAAAGATTGAAAGCTTGTAGATTTAACTGCCAGCTTTGAGAGCGCGAAACTTTTTTCTTTTCTCTGTTTGTTAGTTTGTTTTTGGTTTGGGTTGGGACTTGGGTCTTGGCGGTTGTACTTAATAGTTATAATATTATTGACAAGAAAATAATTACATAAGTAGATATGCTTATATATATATATATATATATATATAAGCTATCGTGATTTGATAAGAGACGCTACTTATATTAAATCAGATGCGGTCCAAAAAGCAGCGGGTACCCTGTCAAGTGGAAATTTAAAAGCATCTATGTACCCGTTTGGTTCAGCTTTTAGAGCCTAAAAGCTGGCTTTTCAAAAATGCTGAAGACTAATGTGCGTTTGGTGAAGTAAAAAGCCAACATTTTGTAAAAAGCCAACATTTTAGTTTGTTCAGCATTTGCGCGTTTTGGAAATGGATCACCGCAACTCCATAATTGAAAAGCTGGCTCCCAGCTTTTATGTTATATCCGTTGGGCTGTGGAGTTACAAAACTGCCCTTGACTAAAGGGCAAGGGGTTAAGCACTTCATGCAGCTCCCTCATCTCTGTCTTTACCCTTCAAGAAGTTGCCCTCTCATCTCATCACTCTCTGCACAACTCCCTTGTGAGATCGGCTCCTCTCCAAACCCAACTCAAAATCAACCCAAAACAAAATCAACTCAAAATCAAACCCAAACCCAAAATCAAAATCAAACAGAAAATCAACTCAAAATTAAACTATTAACTGAAAATCCATAACCCAAACCCAAAATCAAAATCAAATACAAACCCAATTTTTCAATCATCTTCATCTTCATCATCATCATCTTCTCTCTTCCTCCCGGTTTTCGAATTGTCAAAAAAAAAAAAAAAAAAAAAAAGAGCTCACCGCACCGGAATGTTCTGGAGGAAGTGAAAGGTTTCAATCATCTTCATCTTCATCATCATCTTCTTCTCTATTCCTCTCGGCTTTCGAATTGTCAAGAAAAAAAAAAAAAAAAAAAAAAAAAAAAAAAAAAAAAAAAAAAAAAAAACCCAAGAGCTCAACTGACGTTCCGGAAGTGAAAGGGAAAAAGGGAAAGAATGATAAGACAAAAAATGAGAAGTGAATGTTCTGGAATGGTAGGGAAAAAGGTATAAGAAGGAAAAAAAGAAAAAGAAAAAAAAAGAAGACAAGGGCACGTGTGTGGAGGTGAAAAAAAGAAGGAAAAAGCTGAAAAAAAAAAAGAAAGAAAGAAAGAAAGAATGAATGAAATGTTACTACGATATTTTCACAATAAATTTTAAGGGGTAGGTTATTATTAGTTAATATTGGTGAGAAAAAAATAATTTTTTTAGAAAAAGAAAAAAAAATATTTTAATAGTACGTTAAAATTAAAATCAGTATCAATTTTTATCACAATATTTTTACAATAAATCTTAAATAGTAGGTTATTATTAGCTAATATTGGTGAGAAAAAATACATTTTAGAAAGAGAAAAATTGATTTAAGTATAAGAAGTAGTTGATTTAAGTATGAAATAAACTCACATAAAAAAAAGTATGAAATAAACTCCCTTATATATACATTGTCCTTTTTGGTAATTTATTCTTCAAACTGCCACTTTTATAAGTGTTAGCCAAACACTCAGCTTTTTCAAAAAGCACTTTTTAACAGTTTTACCAAACACTCAGCTTTTTGAAACTCAGCTTTTTCATTATGCACTTTTTGAAAACTCAACTTTTTCAAAAAGCCCAACTTTAAAAAGTTGAACCAACAGAATAGTCAAATTTTTGTACTGTTTGGTTAATAAACACTGATATTTAGTTTTTACCTATCAACTTTTTCAAATACACTTCCAACAGATTCTCTATCTCATTTAAATATTATTTCTTCATTCATTCTTTATCATTATTTATTCTTTCTATATTTATTCCCAACAATTATATTTTTTAATGAAAAGTGTTATATTTACAACATTTTTTGCAATACTTTTACAACAAACTTTATGTGAAAATTTGTTATTAGTTCTAATTTGAACTCACCACTGAAATTATTTTTTTGTTCTCACCAATATTAACTAATAACAATTTGATACTTAAAATTTACTGTGAAAATATTGTATTAGAATTTCTTAATTAGGATTTTTTATTTTTTATATTATTTTTCTACATTTCCATTCATTTTCATCCACGTTTTTTTTTTCTTTTTTTCCTTTTTTCTTTTTCTTGTTTTTCTCCTCCACACAAGACGCACAGACCTTTCCTTTTTATTTTCTTTTTCACCTCAAAAGAACATTCCAATGAAGCACATCAGAGAGAGAGAGAGAGAGAGAGAGAGAGAGAGAGAGAGAGAGAGAGAGAGAGAGAGAGAGCTTGGGCCTCCACCACTCCAACACTTCACCGCCGCTCCAGCCTTTCATCACTGCTCCAGCCGTCGCGATAGCATCTCCACCGCCGTTCCAGCCACCGCTCGTCGTCCTCCCCACCGATCGGCTTGGGTCAGATCGGCCTTTTTTTTTTTTTTTTTTTTTTTTTTTTTTTTTTTTCTGATTTCGTTTTGTTTATGAGAAAAAAAAGAAGCAACAGCAACGGAGAGAATGAGAGGAAAAAAAAAGAAAAAAAAAGAAGAAGCAACGGAGAGAATGAGAGAGAAAGAAATCTAGAGGAGAGAGAAAGAATTAATATAAAAAGGAGTGGGTGTAATATTTTATTCAAGATATTCAATGGCTAATGAACAGTAGCCCATCAAACTTGATGGGCTACTGTTCATAAGCCAAAAAAAAAAAATTGGGTATGCCTAATCTGCTGAAGGAGGTTTTCTTGCTCATATTCTCTATTATAGCTAGGATTTGGGGGATGCCTCTACTGCTGGAGATGCTCTAAGCAAGTTATCAACATTTTTTTTTATGGGAGAAATAATGGTGCTTACCCAAAAAAAAAAAAAAAAATCACAATTTTTGCCACAAATCACTAAATTTAAGCGAATTATCAACATTTATTTATGAGATAAATGCTAGAAAATGTTTATTTTTTATTTTTTTGATGGCACTAAAATTTCTCTATTTATGGAAGAGAATGGACATTGATAGGCCCAACAAACCTCATTGCCTAGACGAACTTATCAAGCACCATCGTCCACTCTTCAACCTTGTGGATGAAGGAAGGTAAGCCATTAAGAAGAGAATTCAATATCTCGGACAGTTACAAACTAGCTGTCAGACTGTTGGAAGCTCATCAAAACCCACATTAATGAGCCCAGAGGCGTTACAAAAGAAGCACTAAAGCCACAACGACTAGAAGCAAGGGAGATATATACATATATATATATATATATATATATATATATATATACACCTTTGAGAACTAGACTAGGTACATTTTTTTTATATATACACATGGTAGCACTGATATTTCCTAGTTCTCAAAATCTCTCTTAGCTTCCATTCACTAACTTTATTATTGGAGACTCTGTGACAGGCACCACACCAATGACCACTTAAAGAAGATTCCTTTCACAACCTTGTAGGTATAGAGACGAAGTACATGCCGACCTATCTAGACGAACCTACTTGACTGACGATCATAGCATCATCAGTTTGGTGCCGTTTGTGGGGACGACATTTTCGTACTTAGGTTCAAGAGTGTAGTTCCATTCAACTCTAGAGTTCAAATGGAGTCCAGCACACCTCAAGATTCTGCAGTATTAGCCCTACAAATCCAAATACTCACAACCAGCGTGGAGGAGCTTACAAGACAAAATCAAGAGATGAGGTTGCAGCTTCAGCAAAATAATCGTTCTAGGACTAACCGGAACGGGGATGGAAACAGCTAAAGAAGGAATGACCACCGACAACCATCTACTCCTCAGGGAGTGAACTCAGACCTCCTTAGGGAAATGAGAAGGGAAATGGACAAGCTGAGAAGTGCATTAAGAGAAAAAACATATCAGAACTTAGAAAGGATGGTCAGGAGGATAGACTTGCTATTCACAACAGTGGTCCTGGAATGCCCAGTGCCTTCGAAGTTTCGTCTCCTACAGTTAGAGTCGTTTGAAGGTCTGAAAGACCCTCTGGACCACCTCAACACCTTCAAGACAACTTTAAGTCTTTAACAGCTCCCTAACGAGATACTATGCCGTTCCTTCCCCACCATTCTCAAAGGAGCAGTACATGAGTGGTTCACCAAGCTACCAACGTTGTCCATCAAAAACTTTGAGTAGTTGGGCAACACCTTTTTACTCTATTTCCTCGATGAACAATGCCCAAAAAGGCTAGCGGACCACCTGCTCACTTGCTCACCATCAGACAAGGGGAGAAGGAGACTCTGAGGTCATATATGAAGCGTTTCACCAGGGAAACCTTAGAGGTAGATGAAGCAGATGATAAGGTGTAGTTGACGACCTTCAAAGCCAGATTAAAGTCCAGAAAGTTCACAGTCGCACTCACGAAGAGCCCTCCTAGGACAATGGCAGAAATGCTCCTGAAAGCGTAGAAGTATAGAAATGCCGAAAATGTCCTGACAGCAATCAGGGACAAAGAGAAGCCTAGGGAGAAGGAAGGAAAGGGAGAAGACCGGAAGGGAAGAAAAAGAGAAAAGGGAGATCGTTAAGGCACTAATGGGAACAAGCGAAGAGACGATAAAACCCCTTGGACGATAAAATTTACCCCTTTAGTTATGCCCATTAACAAAATTTTGACGCAGATCAAGGATAAGCATTACCTCAAATGGCCAAGGCCGTTGCACTCGTCATCTAATGTGTGTGACAAGAAGTATTTCTGTTTCTACAAGGATCACGACCATTACACAAAAGATTGCAGAGACTTGAAGGAGTAGATAGAAGAGTTCATTCGGAAAGGGAAGCGGCAAAAATTAGTGAAGAAAAGGGACTCTAGTAGATCCAGAGGTGATAACAAGGACAAGCATGAAGCTGTTCCGAGGGATGAGGACCACACGTCCTATCGTCCACAGAGCGTGATAGGGGAGATAAAGACGATCATAGGAGGACCATCCACAGGTGGGTCGTTTAGATCTCTCAAGAAGTTACAACAAAGGTAGGTAAACAACATCCATAGGATACCACCCCTGAAGCAAATGAGGACGGATAAGGACATCCTGTTTTCAGAAGAAGATGCCAGAGGGGTGAAGCAGCTGCACGACGACCCCCTGGTTATAATGCTTATGATGGAAGGGTTCAATACTAGGAGAATCCTCATAGACAACAGTAGCTCTGCAGACATCATCTACCTCTTTATAGCTGAAGGTAGATCCCAAAAGATTACAGCCTTTTGAGTCTCCCCTCATTAGCTTTAGTGGAGATAGAGTGTATACCAAAGGCATAGTGACATTGACGGTCACGATGGGATCTTACCCCTGACAATTGACTCGCCAGCTCAACTTTCTGGTGGTAAACTGTTCCTCCTCGTACAATGTGATAATTGAAAGGCCTACGCTCAACCATTGGAAAGCGGTCACATCCACCTCTTGCCTGAAGGTAAAGTTCCCGACGGAGGAGGAAGTGGGCGAAGTCAAGGGAGATCAAGTACTGGCTAGGGAATGCTACCAAGCAGTATTAGCTGCAAAGGAGAACCATACGTGGATGATTGAGGAGAAAGAGAAAGAGAAGGTGGAAGCCTTGGAAACTATGTAGCTGGTAGATGAGGAACCAGCAAAGACTACAAGGATAGGGATGACTCTGAGCGAAGAGATGAAGAAGAAACTAGTCCAATTCCTTAAAGGCAACTTGGATGTTTTCGCATGGAGTCACGAGGATATGCCCGACATATCCACAGAGGTCATCCAATACCAGTTGAATGTAGATCCTGATAAGAAGCTCGTCTAGTAGAGGTGACGAGTCTTTGCTCCTAATGAAACCAGGCAATCATGGATGAAGTAAACAAATTGCTGACAGCGAACTTCATTCGTGAGGTCTATTATCCGAACTAGTTGGCCAACGTTGTCCTGGTGAAGAAGACAAATGGAAAATGGAGGATGTGCGTAGACTTCACAGACCTAAACAAGGCTTGCTCAAAAGACAGTTTCCCCCTGCTAGAATAGATCAGCTGGTGGATTCCATAGCAGGACACAAACTCCTTACATTCATGGACACATTCTCGGGATACAACTAGATCAAGATGTCAGAGGAAAACTAGGAGAAGACCGCCTTCATCGCAAGCCAAGGGCTCTACTGTTACAAGGTAATGCCCTTCGGACTAAAAAATGTAGGAGCAACCTACTAGAGGTTAGTGAACAGGATGTTCAGCAAATAGATTGGGAGAAACATGAAGGTGTATGTAGATGACTTGCTCGTCAAGAGCAAGGAAGAATCTGCACACTTAGACGACCTTGAAGAGATATTCCCTACTTTCAGGCAGTACCAGATGAAGTTGAACCCCAGTAAGTGTGCCTTCGGGGCAGCATCTAGGAAGTTTTTAGGGTTCATGGTGTTCTAGAGGGGGATAGAAGCAAACCCAGAAAAGGTTCGAGCTATATTGGAGATGGCATCACCCAAAACAGTGAAAGAAGTCTAGAAACTAATAGGAAGGCTAGCAACACTCAATAGATTCGTCTTTAAGGCAATTGACAAGTGTCTGCCCTTCTTTAAAACTCTGAAGTAAGCCTTCACTTGGACGGAGGAGTGCGAAAAGGCATTCTAGGAGCTTAAACACTACTTGAGCAATCCATCCCTCCTAAGCCCATCAAAAGAAGCAGAAGACCTATATTTATACTTAGTAGTATCGGCCACAACTGTGAGTGTAGCCTTGATTCGGGAAGAGAACATAACACAACTCCCGGTTTACTATGTCAATCAATCATTTCAAGGAGTTGAAGCCAAGTACCCATGGATCGAGAAGATTGCATTCGCCTTGATTGTAGCTTCACAAAAGTTGCACCCATACTTTCAGGCAGATCCTATCCTGGTGATGACAGATCAACCCATAAAGAAGTCAATGAACAAGTCCGAGGCTGCAGGTAGAATGGTCCAATAGGCAATTGAACTTAGCTAGTTTGACATTGAGTACCACCCCAGAACAGCTATCAAAGCGCAGGCATTAGCAGACTTTATCGTCGAGTTCATGATCTCGGACGAAGACGAGGCACTGGACAAAGTGAAGAGATGGACGATCCAGATTGACGGGTTGTAAGTCCGAAAGAAGGGCAGAGTAGGGATTATTATCATCACCCCAGAAGGAGATACGCTTAGGTATGGAGTTCAGCTGATGTTCACTGCCACTAACAACGAATCTGAGTATAAAGCAATACTAACGAGACTAAGGGTCGGAAAGGCTTTGGGTGCTAAAAACTTGCTTCTCAAGAGTGTTTCAAAGCTGGTCGTGGGACAAATAAAGAAAGAGTACGAGGCAAAGGAGGAGAGGATGCAAATTACCTAAGGCTAACGAGGCATTTGGCCCGAGAATTTGATCGGGTAGAGTTCATACAGGTCCCTAGGAGCCAGAATATAGGGGCAGACGAGATATTGAAGTAGGCATTGTCAAAAGTAGGATCGACATGCCCAGATATGAAGATGGAAGTTCAGAAGCATCCCAGTATTAAAGAGATTCACACCTTTATAATTTAGAATAAAAGCAGTTGGATGACCCCAATTCTATCTTTTCTTCAAGATGGACAACTTCCACTAGACGTCAAGGAGGCTAGGAAAGTCAGGAAGAGAGCAGACAGGTTCACTATCTTGAACGATGCCTTGTACAAAAGAGGCTTCTCCATGCCCTACCTGAAGTGTATTGACGAAAGTGAGGCTAAGTACATCTTGGAGGAGATCCATGAAGGAATATGGAGAGACCACACAGGCCTAAAATTCTTGATAAGTAAGATCATTAGAATAGGTTACTTTTGGCCTACCATGCAGAGGGACGCAAAGAGTTCATTGAGCGTTGCGACAAGTGTTAGAGGTTTGGAAATGTTTAGCGTGTCCAAGCGGAGAGGTTGACACCAATAACCTTTCCGTGGCTGTTTTCCCAATAGGGAATCGACATCATGGGCCTACTACCCTAAGGTAAAAGACAGGTAAAGTTTTTACTGGTCACTATTGACTACTTTACAAAGTAGGTTGAAGTAGAAGCATTACCAACCATCACGGAGGAAAAGATCCAGAACTTCGTGTGGAAGAACATAGTTTGCAAATTCGGGATACCACGGACGATTATATCAGACAATAGACGACAATTTGACAACCAAGAATTTAGAGACTGTTGCTCGAGATTGGGAATCAAGAACCAATTCTCATCTCCAGGACATCCATAAGCCAACGAACAGACGGAAGTGACGAATTGGACGCTACTAAAGATCATCAAATCTCAGTTAGAGGAAGCTAAAGGTGCTTGGCCAGAGGAATTGCCTAATGTCTTATAGGCATACAAAACTACGGCCAAGACCTTAACAAGAGAAACCCCCTTCAGGCTCACCTATGGCATCGAGGTAGTAATTCCAGTTGAAGTTAGAGTAACCAGCATTAGAAGAGAAGCCTTTAGTGAAGATAGCATGAGAGTCAGCTTGGATTGCCTGGATGAAGTAAGAGATGGAGCATCCCAGAAGATGACAAAAAACCAGCAGAAGATGGCCGAGTACTACAACAAGAAGGTGAAACTTAGAAGACTCAAAGTAAGGGATCTTGTCCTACACAAAGTCACGCCAGCTACTAAGGATCCAACTTAAGGGAAGCTTGGTCCCACCTAGGAAGGACCTTACAAGGTCATCCACTACTCAAGACAAGGCAGCTATCACATGGAGACTATGGACGGGAAGAAACTGCCACGTCTATAGAACATTGAGCATTTGAAGAAGTACCAACAATAAATGTAATAGACAATTGTATTCACATTTGAAATAAAGCAATAAAAGTGCTCTTTAGCCAACATTCCAACATACTGTATGCAAGCCTAGAATAAAATTAAAAAAAAAAAAAAAGGTTGAGTGATAAGATTTTGCCTAGACGGATGTAAATCACTGACGAATCCAAATGACAAAATTCCTTAACTGGATGTAAGTCACCTAAAAAACGGTTAAGTGATAAGATTTTGCCTAGACGGACGTAAATCAATGACGAAGTTAAATGACAAAATTCCTTAATTGGATGTAAGTCACCTAAAAAATGGCTAAGTGATAAGATTCCGCCTAGACGGATGTAAATCACTGATGAAACTAAATGACAAAATTCCTTAACTGGATGTAAGTCACCTAAAAAATGGCTAAGTGATAAGATTCTGCCTAGACAGATATAAATCACTGACAAAGCCAAATGACAAAATCCCTTAGTAGGATGTAAGTCACCTAAAAATGAATAAGTGACAAGATTCCGCTAGACGAATGTAAGTCACTAACAAAGCCTAAGTGGCAAAACCCCTCAGCAAGATGTAGGTCACCTAAAAAATGACTAAGTACCCATAGATGGGGGCAAGCAGACAAAGATTTTGGCACAAGCCACACATCAAACATATCAGGAAAGGAACCATCAAAGGTGTGAAAATAAGCACTAGCATAAACACATCTTGTCCATAGATAAATTAAAAGCCTAAAAAACACTAGGCAAAGAACATTGTTTTAAAGTTAGAACAAAAAGCCCAAAAACACATTGGGCACCTAAAAAAAAAAAAGGAAAAAGAAGGAAAAACATGTATGTATGTGTTGGACAGATTCAAGCAGCAGCCTCGTCGCCACCAGCAGGAGTAGGCTCTGGAGCGTTTTCCACGGGAGCAATAGTAGCAAACTGAGAAGCCTTGTTCGCCGCCATCTCCTTATCCACCTCTTCCAGATCCAGGCTTGCTAGGTCCGCACCAATAGGGTGCTTGACGAGGTACGGCCGTAGGAGCTCGAAGCCCTTGTACTACTAGCTGAAGAGTATAGCGTTGTACTCGTCAGTCTGCTGAAAGGCTTCGACGGACTTAGCTGCAATAGTCTTCACTCTCTCTTTTGCAGCTTGGATTTGTTCATCTTTCTCTAGGGTCAGCTGCCTCTCAACCCTCAGGTCATCAGCTAGAACATTCGCCTTTTCCTTGGCAGTGTTGGCCTTGTCCATGGCAAAGATGAGGTCCTTCCTTAACTTCGAATTCTCTGCCTCTAGAACCTTCACCTTGGACGCTGTTGATGTGGCCTTTGCCTCCTGGCTTAGGTACTTTGACGTAATGTGGATGGTTTCCCCCAGTACCTGAGAAAAAAGATCCAACTTTCAGACCCATGCAAAAAAAAAAAGAAAAAAAAAAAAGAAAAAAAGAAAAAAAGAAGAAGCGAAAGGGGAAGGTGAATTGTACAAGTACATTACCTAGATGAGCTTGTGGATGTGACGACCCATGATTTCATTGGAAGGCATGCCAGATAGGACCTTGAGCTCCTCAATAGTGAAGGGATCCTACGCCCTTATCCGCGCCAGGCCAGCATCGTCCTACATGCTTGGCGAGCGTGAGTCGGCCTTTTCTTTGCCCTTGTTCGCTACACGCTGCTTCTTTGGGCGAGGAGTAATTTCTTCCACTGAGGTGGCAAGAGATGCGGTCCTCGTCGCTTCAGGGATGGAGGTAATCAGAGTAATGGGAGCCCCTTTCTCCACGGCTCACACCACCCTCTTCCCAAGGTTGGAGAGAGGCTCGTTCTTCTTAACCCTCATCTTGGCATACATCTCCTAGTTGAACTTCGTCGTCATCTTTGCGAAAGAGAAACACTTGTAAAAAAAAGAAAAAGAAAAAGAAAATTCAAGTCAATGACGAACCAAATGAACACTTACTCTTCTTTTCAATCTTAATGGTGTGCAGGATGTAGGAGGAAGGCTCTGGACCTAGGTAGTGACGAGCCAAGGTTCTCAGATCAACTAGATCTTCGAAGTTATCGATTGTCTTGGCGTATTCAGTAGCTACTTCTTCGCGCCTCTTATACTTGCTCTTGAGCTTTGGACGCTTCTTAACTGTGCAAACACAACAAACAGAAAGATTAGCAACAAACCAAGAAAAAAGAAGGAAAAAGGACTTGCAGAAGGACGACGAACCTAGACTTGGGGCTCTCCAACAACGGAGCAACCTAGGAATGTCACCCTAAAGTTCATCGGAAGGAGTCTCCCATTCATCCCCAGACACAAAAAAGAACCTTGATTTCCAATATTGGAAGGACGATGGCAGATCGGTGATGATCCTAGCCTTCCTGACCTAGGGCACGAGTTCATAGTACCCATACTCTTTTGACTCTTTTAGACGATATAAGTATGTGAACTCGTCCACCCTAATCATATCCCCTTCAGTGACGGCCATCCATATCTCCATATAACTGATCATAATCCTCCATGAGTTTGGCATAAGTTGCCTAGGAGCAATATTGAAATGGCTTAAAAGCTCCATAATGAAAGGGTGGACGGGAAACCTAAGACTGCATTGGGAAGTGGCCTCATAGAAGCACACTTCCCTAGGCAAAAAATGGCAAGCTCGTTCCTCTTTCCAAGGAAGATGAACTCTAACCCTCTGGGGGAATTGGAACATGTCCCTAAACCTGGAAAGGGTTTCAGCATCCAGACCACACACCTTTCCGAGGGCGTGGAAAGCCCTAACCTCTCTTGGGCCAGAAGCTGCGGTATCCTCCTCCATCTCAACGGGGTCATTGCTAGACGACAATCCTGTTTCTAGGTCACTAGACCTCACCTTCTACATAACTCTTCTCTCACCCACCAAATCCTCAAACCAATTGATAGATTGATGAAACAAGGGAAGCAGATCGGCCAGCACTAAACTTAAGCCACTGCCCTCAAACACAAAATCTTCAACCAAAGGGCAAAAAGAAAGAGAAAATCCTAGAGAAGCCCCTAAAAGTGCAAAGAAAAATGAAACGGAAGGGCAGAGTCTCCTAACCTTAGAGCTATCAACCATGGAACCCAAAAGAAGGGAAAAGGGGGGAAAACTCCAAGTCCCAAAATGAAAAAGAAAAAATCCAGTAACTTTTACAAATAATCTTTGCTACAAAGAATAAAGAAAGAAGGAAGAAACTGTACCTCAAAGGAATAATCCCAGAAAGGAGAAACGCAGGAAAAAGAGCTCGGAGATGAAGAGACGCAGAGCAACAATGGCAAAAGAAAGAAAGTGGAGAAGAAAGAGAAAAGAAAGACAGTTTAAAAGAGCTGGGCACGAAAAACTAAAAATCAGCGGGTAGGGGTGTGCAGCCAACCCGCCAAAACCGACCTAACTCGACCCATTGGGTTGGGTCGGTTTTTAGGGCTTGGTGGGTTTGGTTGGGTCACAAATTTTTTTTTTTTTTATGGTGGGTCGGGTTGGGTTCGGGTCATAAAATTCCAAACCCGCCAAACTCGACCTGACCCACCCATATATTTAAAATATATTATATAATTAATAATTTTTTTTAAAATAACCAGCTCTTCTTATCCTATATAAAAGTCCAGTTCACACAAACCCTAGTAAATTACTATTGTTGTTTAGTCATTAGTGTTGTTTGCCTTTAAGGAGTTACATTAATACTAATCTTTGGATTTTTTAAATATATTTATATTTATATTTTTTTTGCTCAATTTAATAATAATAGTAATAAAAAAATTGTCCAACCCATAGGTTTAACCTGACCCAACCCGACCTATGTGGGTTGGGTTGGGTTGGGTTAGGTTGGACTTATGTGATGGGTTGAATTTTTTTTAACCCATCATGGTGGGTTGGGTCAAAAAAATCCCCTTAACCCGACCCATGCACACCCCTATAAGCGGGAAACCCAAAGGACACATGAGTGGAGCATTAAATTCCACCAATCAGAATGTGCCACGAGGCCACGACGCGTACAGTGCCACCACTATGCATTAAATGAGGAACAAAACACCAATGGTCTCGTCTAAGCAAGAAACCTTTCATCTTCTGGTGATCGTCATGACACGTAATGACAACCACAGAACCTAGGGTGGGCAACTGATAGGCCCAACGAACCTCCTTGCCCAGACGAAGCATCATCGTCCACTTTTCAACCTTGTGGACGAAGGAAGGTAAGCCATTAAGAAAAGAATTCAATATCTCGGATAGTTACAAACTAGCTGTCAAACTGTTGGAAGCTCATCAAAACCCTCATTAATGAGCCCAGAGGCGTTACAAAAGAAGCATTAAAGCCACAATAAAAGCTACAACGGCTAGAAGCAAGGGAGATATATATACACACCTTTCAGACCTAGACAAGGTACATTTTATTATATATACACACAGTAGCATTGATATTTCCTAGTTCTCAGAATCTCTCTTAGCTTCCATTCACTTACTTTACCATCAGAGATTCCGTGGCTGACACCATACTGGTGACCACTCAAAAAGGAGTCTTTTCACAACCTTGCAGGTACAGAGACGAAGTACGTGCTGACCTATCTGGACGAACCTACTCGATTGACGATCATAGCATCATAAGACATGGACATGATGTTTTTTACAAAATTTTTTTAATCATTTTACTCTTGAGAAAACACTTCTTCGGAAATGAACTTTGAAACAAAGCCCATTTTGGGTAAAGAAACTTATTGGAAAATCATCTGATTTTTTTTTTCTTTTGTTGGGGGGGGGGGGGGGGGGTTTGGGGGAGGATTTGAAGTGCTTTTTGAGATGTGAAACTATGTTGATGGATTGGTTGCATGAATTTATATCACTAAGTAGAGAGTTTTATCTTCTCAAAAAAAAAAAAAAAAAAAAAAAATTGTGTGAAACTATACTCAATGAAGACAACTATTTAACCATACTTTTTTTTTTAGAGAATTTCAATCTAGAGCATCTACTCCTAATGATAGCTCTTTATCATCAGATCAAGACACCAATCAGTTTTTGGTATAGATGTGGATTAAACCTCAGATCTCTTATTCAACTACTAAAGACTTTACTAGTTAAGCTAATTGAAACCCACTTTAACCATACCTTTCAAACATGCATATAATCATAATCATCATGTAGCATGCATAAGTTATTTCATAATTAAAATTGAGTCTGGTTAGTGGATGCCCTTAAGATATTTGTTAATAAACCATTTAAAAAAAAAAAAAATTAATACCACTTTTGTGGTAAATATACAAAAAAAGCCAATTATTTTTCTTTTACCATAAAAACGTTTCTAAGAAAGTTTCCTAAATCTATGCCCTTGGTGCATCTATTATGTAAGATTCCTATAAGGGAGCAAAAGAGAGATTGAGGTTAGTGAGGGGAAGGAAAACGATTTTGGGTTTTGGGCTGGTGTGAGTGTTTAAGCAAGATAATGAATGTCTTTTATGTTGTGGGTTTTAGGTACTGGTAATGATTTTGAGGTATTTGAGTTTGTCTCAATTTACAAAATTTGGTTACGATGAATTTTTTGGGTTGAGTTTGATTTTTGTGTTTTGGGTTGTGTTTGGCTAACAAGAAAGTGCAAGAAAAGCTTGATTTTTTTTTTCCTAAAGAGAAATGTTTTATTCTGAAAGTTGCTAAAGTGGCTTTTTAAGTAGCAATTAAATATTCTTTTGCTATTTTATTAGCTACCTGTTTGCCAACGATGTGCACCGTTTTTCATGTAAGTATTTTTTGTTAGTGGGTTAATGGTAGATGCCAATTTGACTACAAGTTTAAAATAACAAAGACCCAATTAATTGCTACTAAAACATATGGACTAAATTGATTGTGACTCCAAAATATAAGAGACCAAAATGATATTTTCGTCTTAAAATGATAGAAGATCACCATGGAATTGCTTATCAAATGTTCAAAGACAAATAGACCAAGGCATATTATAGTGAATCATGGCTTAGTACATCAATGCATTATTCAAAAGGAAACTAAAATCAAACAACACGAGATCATCTAAGCAAACAATAATGAAAATTGCACATAATCCTAAGTTATCAAGCATGTAAACCAATCCCTCTAGGAACTTTTCTAGAGGGATTATAACATTATTTGGGCCTTTTGTGTGTGTGTGTGTGTAATTTAAGCTGGGGGCTGTTGTTAAAATAAAAAAGAGAAAATGAGAGCCTCATACCAGCCCTTAGTGCATACATGGTCGAAGCCTGGTCGTTGGGATTTGGCTTGGCAGTCACGGATCCAAGTTTTCATACGATTTTTCTGGTTTGAGTTCCAAAATTTTCACGCTTGGTTGAATAGCTTGCCAAACTCTGTTTCGAGTGTTCTTGGTATCGTTGGAAAGCTTACACCACATGATTTCTAAAGGTACCAAACTTGTCATTGTGTAATTTGGTTCCATAATCAAAGTGTTATTTCAGCCAAGAAGTTGAAATAGTTCAAGCTGGAAATTTCAAAAGTTGGCTTTCTTCCAATTTCTCTGAGCAATTTCAGGCAAATCGGAGAAGATCCGGCAACTCCATTTGAACTAGAGCATAGAAATTAAGTACGCCTAATTTCTTAAAACTACCAACTTTTTTGATCATTTGTGCGTGGTTCACTGCACATTTGCTCGCAAAATGAGCACCTCAAACTGATTTTATACATATATTATGGGTTTTTCATTATTCTTTCCATTTTCACGGACTTGGTTCTTGGCCTTCTTAACCACAATTTGACCAATTTTTCAACGATATTGCGATATCTAGCTAGGTCATTGCAAGTCCATTAATCTTGGTCCATGTGCAATGTTTTGAAGGAAATTTCATTACTTTTCATATATCCTTGATTTACCTCGATCCAATAGTTAAATTTATGGCCTAAATCGATCTTAATCAAACTTTGGTAAATTGTGCTTAATTAAATCTGGTCAACTTTAGTCAAAATATTGCGAAATGCATATTTGGCTATATTAAGATGGAATTTGATGTTTTTGCTTTTGGTTCACGGAATTTGGTTGATCCATTGTTCAATTGGGACAAACCCACTTAATTCATATATATATATATATATATATATATATATATATATTTTTTTTTTTTGCTGAATAAAAAGAGGGACGGGAGCGACCATGTGTGACTCATCCCCTTAGGCGTGACCATAAGGGCACTCTCGCTAGGAAATGTTGGATTGAGCCATAACTACTATGACTGGAGTGTCATAAACCTCACCCTAGCACCCCAAAAGAGCTAGCAGTAAGGCGCAACGCATGATTAAAAATACGATCTTGGGATTTTTTTAGGCCTCACTAAAATAGTATATTTTCACAAAAATCAATGGTGAACAAATTACAATATCAACAGATTCAACATCGTCTATAAGCATGAGCTAGGTAGGTTGTAGAACCATCATAGGTACTGATCCTCCAATTTATAATTTAGAATTGGAATCGAAAAGGAAGAAAACATGTTAATAAGAGTTTTTAACATATGGAAAGAAAATTATCAATATTGGAGAAGTAGACGTAAGTAGTATTTAGGGTTTTGGAAGAATGATAACCATTTATATATTATTGCTAGCCCAAAGCTAGGTCAAAACCAAATTATAAATTATAATGGATAAATGGGAAAAATTGGGCTTTTAGCCTTCCACACCATTCAGTCTTTTGTATTTATACCAAAGAACTAATTACGAAGGGCTTGGTAGTTGAATTGGCACCCCTCATGCACAAAGTACCCAGGTCTAGGGGGGAAAGGGTTCGAGTCTCGAGGTTAGACGCATATTTTTATTATTTCAAAAAAATTATCAAATACTAATTCATTATTATCATGTGTTGATGGGTAAATGTATTTATTTCTATAATTAGTAATAGAAATAAATGCATTTACTTATTAATACATGATAATAATGAATTAGTATTTTGACATAAATGCAAAAGACATTATAATAATAAATTAGTATTTTGACATAAATGTAAAAAACTTGATGAGAATTCTCAAGGAATATATATATGGTAATAGAAATAAATGCATTTACCCATTAATGCATAATAATAATGAATTAGTTTTTTGACATAAATGTAGAAGACTTGATGATTTGGAAGACTAGATGAAGAGAATTCCCAAAGAATATGCCCCTTTTTAGAACCTTAGATCATAATGGCTTAGGGTCCTGTTTAATACACAATCAAGTATAGGTGTAACTATTTTTTTAGGCTCCGCTTGGGAGTTCATAAGGGAATGGAATATATTTAAGTACGAGAAAGGAATGGAAAAGAATGGAATGGAATCAAGTAACCTTGATTGGATGTTTTAAAATAAAGGAATGGAAATGAATGAAAATGAATGGAATGTAAATAATCTTGTTTGGGAGCAATATGGAGGAAATGGAATGGAATCATTTTATGACAATATTACTATTAGATCCTTATTTTAAAATAAATGGTTGAATATATTGGGGTATTTTGGGAGTATTAGTAAAAAAAATCATTAAATTTAAGGGATAATTACACTTTACCCACCTGTGGTTTGCCTCTAATTTGATGTGCCTAGCCGTGGTTTAAATTTTGACACTTTACCTACCTGTGATTCTCACCGTTACTGTGCCGTAACCCACCTCTCCCTCACTGTTACTCTTAACACAGAAATATGTAAAAAACAAAAGCCCCATAGATCAAAAAGTTAGGGTTTTTGATTGCTTAAGAACTTCTATAAGAACATATGCCCAGAAAAATCAAACCTAAGTCAACCACTATAAATATCATATTTCCTTCTCTATGTGTCTCTTTCCTCTCACCTATTCTTCTACAACATTCTCTCTCTCATCTCTTTGCTCTCTCTCTCCGATGGTGGAGTTAAGGAGGACATCGGCCACCATAGCGATGGGTTTCATTTTCCTTCGTTCCTGCTTCATGGGTTTCATTTTTTTGTGGTTTTGGTTGTGGGTTCATCTGATTTCCTTTGTTCTTGTATTTGATTTGGTTTTAATTTTTGGTTGCAGTGGCTATGGGTTTATGTTCAAAATGAATGGGTTTAATTTTTGGTTTATGTTCAAGATTTATGGGTTTTTGTTCAAAAATTCTGGGTTTAGCTTTTAGTTTCTAACTCCTTAATAGAAACTTGATACAAAAGCATGTCTAGAAATGTTTTACTTTGAGCACATTCGGCTTGACCCACGGTCTATCTTGGAGAGAGCCACGAGTCTGATAACGGAGTACCAAGCTCTTATAGTAGCAAGGCAGGGGTAATATATATGTAACACCACTCAAGGATTTGAGCTGGTTTTCTGTATTGAAAGTCAATTGGGATATGTCTAAGATGTTGACAGAATCCCCCAAGCCCAAACAATTTAGTTTTGGCATTACCTGTATAAGTTTTCAGTTTTGTTAATAATAGTTTCTACCATTCGTTCAAAAAAAAAAAAAAAAAAAAAAATGCAGGAGGCGGACAATCCAACAAAGTTTAACAAGCATAATACCAACATGGATGTATCTCATCTTCATTCTTTGCTTGTATTTGGAGTCAAAGATCTGCCACCTAAGTTGTCCATTTCAAAATTATTTTATGCTAAATTCAAGCTGCTCAAGGTGTTGGATTTGCAAGGAGCTAAAGTGACTGAACTTCCACAAATTTCAATAACCCTAACTTTTTGATCTGTTTGAGTTTTTGTTTTTAACATATTTCTATGTTAGAGTAATAGTGAGGGAGAGGTGGGTTACGGCACAGTAACGGTGAGAATCACAGGTGGGTAAAGTGTCAAAATTTAAACCACGGGTAAGCACATCAAATTAGAGGTAAACCACAGGTGGGTAAAGTGTAATTATCCCTAAATTTAATTTCATTCTCTCCCATTCCTCCCAATTTCGAGGGGAATGAAAATTTGAGGTTTTAAGGGAATAAAGAGGAATGAGTATTCCTTCCTACCCATTCCATTCCCTCCTACTTAAACTCTAAAACAAGTGAATGAGCTTTCAATTCCCTCCATTAAAACCCCCAAACAAGGGAAGGGAAGAATATTCTAAAATTATTTTTTTCATTCCTTTCCATTCCATTCTATTCCCTTCTCCCAAGCGAGACTTTAATGTTACATCACTTAATATTATTATGCATGTACCCATTAATACATTATAATAATGAATTAATATTTTGACATAAATGCAAAGGACTTGATGATGTGAAAATGGTAAATGAAGAGAATTCTCAAGGAATATAAATATGGTAATAGAAATAAATGCATTTACCCATATTAATGCATAACAATAATGAATTAATGATTTGACATAAATGCAAAAGACTTGATGATTTGGAAGGCTAAATGAAGAGAATTCTCAAAGAATATGCCCCTTGGTAGAACCTTAGATCAAAATGTGTCTGTCCAACAGAAAAACCCTAGGAATATGGCCAAAAGCGCACTTGTGGCTTAGGTTCCTATTTAATACATGATCAAGTATAGGTGCAATTATTTTTTAATGTTACATGACTCAAATTTTTTATTGGTTTAATATATTCAAAATTTTTGTCCTTAACATGTATGTTGAATTCATGATAATTGGATGTTCTTTAATATTTGATAAAATATTTTATAAATTGAATAATTATTAATTTTTGATCATCTTATATTTTGCAAGTATAAAAAATATAAAGAGGCAATGTAATATTTGACCAACCATTTATATTTTTAAACTATTAGTGACATAATAATAATATATAATTAAATACAATTTTCCTAATATAATCAGTGATTTGTAATATGATCAAAATTTATTTCTCAAATGTTATGATCTATCATACGTGAGCCATAAAATAATTTATTATTAAAATTTTCAAATTAAACTAATAGCATATATGCACACTGCGTGCGACACTGGCTACTTTTTGTGATTGAAAATTCTTTTTACAAATAATAAGTATTGCCCAGTATTTAAACATTTTTGTCTTGTAGTCAAATGATGAAAGAATCATTAAGTAACTTTTTGTTCTCTCTTTTATTTGAAACCAATTAATAAAGAAAAATAATAAAATATAACTCTCTCTCTCTCCCTTCTGTTTTTTGTTTTTCTTTTTTTGGATAAGTATGTATTATTCCAAAAAAATCAAGTTATACAATGAGTTTCGAAACCTGCATTGGAGGACCCTACTCCCCAACCCCAACACTCCCTAAACCTAGCTTTCCTAATTGGAAAGCACCAATAAACTCTCACTCCCGAGAGTACTAATAAGAAGTAGAAACACCACTCCAAGGTCCAAGAGGGTTGAACAGTAAGACCGAGCTTACTAACTACATTTGGCAGCGGATTTTACTACATTAAAACATAAGAAATGAGCTACTATCTATGGGGGCTTAGATTTCGTATCTCCCATTATTTCAACAGGTTTAGAAGGTTGCTAGGAATACCTTTTTCGACCTTTTCCCTTACTAGCTAAAGATCTTGAATTTTTGTTTCTCTTGTACCCATGGTTTTGAAATTCGGACCGTTCAAAGAACCGTAAATGAGAGAAGTTTAAGGTTTTTGAGGTTCGATTGAAGTCCAATCGAGGTCGAATCGTGATGACGTCATAATTAATTAATAATTATTTAAAATATAAATAAATATATTAAATTAGTAAAAAAAATTGACTAAAATAATCTAAATAAATATAAAGACTATTTTTAAAATATATTTTTATATCATTACTTTCATTATATTGTTTCAAAAACCAACTTAACGTCATCAATTGTAAAAAAAAAAAAAAAAAAAAAAAAAAAAAAAAAAAAAAAAACTATAAAACAATGGACCCTATTATAATTCATATTGAGAGGTGCCCAAGACTCAATAAATGAGTTGGGAACTTTCAAACTCATTTTTGTCATTTCGAAGGCTTTGTCACGTGACACGTGCTAGGCTCACCAAACTAAAAAGCAAAAATAAAGTTGAAGCAAGTCATTTACTTAAACTAAAGGAAGACCCTGAAAAACGAAAAAAGAAGCGGAGAAGGAACAATGAAGAAGAAGAACAAGAAGGGGCAACCTTGCGTTGTTTGTGATGGGTTAGGTGGCGAACTACTGCACTGAGGTAAAATATTATGTTTGTTTGTCTTATTACTGGCCGAAATAAATCATTTTAGCTTGCTTTTTATTTTTGTTAGAGAGCTTGGCCTAAACTGTAAGATTCGCCCATGGTTCTTAAACTCGGGCTGTTTAACTTCGGTTCATACGATTCACTGACTTTTTATGTTAAACGGGTTTGGTGGTTAAAAGAACCGTTCGAAGGGACGATTTTTGGTTAACCGGATCGGACGGTAAGGTTTGGTCCGGATTTCAAAACCATGCTTATACCATCAAACATAAGTGTTAATCTATCGCAAAATATAGTGACATGCTGAATAAGGGAGACATTTGTAATTACATAGTAATATATTTTGGCTATGACATGAAGACATTATACTATGAATTGAACATATTTTCACATGTTTTGTAGACATAAAATTTATCATACTTAAGTATTTTTTTTTCAAAAAGACTTAAACTTATCCTAATTTTAATTAGAAATTTTAAAGATTATTAAGATGGGAAATAGTATTAAAATTAGAGGATGATCACATAATAAATCTCAAAGTTTGATCTTGATTTTAAATTAAATTTTAATGTTTCTATTGTATCAAGTTCTACTTTATAGTTTATACTTCTAATTCATTGCAATTTAAAAGTTAAAAAAACTCTACATGGGTCATATTACGAGATATCTAAATACTGCAAGTTTTTTCACAGTCCTAAGTGATATTTTGACAATAAAATTAAAATATCATAAAGCAATTTACTTTTTATTTATTTATTTATTTATAAAAAAGACCAAAAAACACCCATTTTAATTAATATTCCATCCATTTTATGTGGTTTTCTTTTTATTATTATTTTTTTTATAAAGTTTCAACTTATGACGTCCGTTTTTTTTGTAATTTTTTTTCTTTTTATAATCAGACTAAAATATCAATCGATTTTTGGTATAAACTATAATTGAACCTCAAATTTCTTATTTAACTATCAGAGACTTTACCAATTGAGCTAACTGGAACCCACCATTTTATGGGGATTCTTAATATTCATGTCGTCGAGTTTTTGTAGTCTAACACTTTAAATAGGTTTTGGCGTTTCGGTAACTCTTAGGTAAGCAATACTTTAATAGGGTTCATATTGCACTAATTCTAAAACCATAATATGGTGGATATCAATTGTACACTGCCACACCTCTTCTTCTTCTTCTTCTTCTTCTTCTTCTTCTTTTTAATTTTTTTTTTTCTAGCTTTTAAAGTAATGAAGAGTCTTATAAATCAACTTATATTTTGCATAAAATATTATGCATCCAACTTTTGTTATAATTCATACTAAAAAAAAAAAATTGTTGTAACTAAAGATGACAATGACCATCAATTCAGTGCCTTGTAAGTTGTAATTGCTAATATTTATTCAAATTCATATATATATATATATATATATATATATATATATATATATATATATTTATTTATATTTTTGTTGAGGAAAATTCAAATTCATATATGTAAATATGGAAGCTTAGTTGTTGATGCATTGCGGTTCATTAATAATATGGTAACACATGGTTGTAACAATTGACCTTGAGAAGGCTTATGACCGTCTAGAGTGGAGTTTTGTGAAAATGGTTCTGGAACATTTTGGTCTTCCTCACAATATTATCAACCTCATCATGAGTTGTATTTTCACAACAACCACAACCCTCCTTTTTAATGGTAGCGAACTTGAAGCTTTTCAACCTTCGAGAGGGATTAGACAAGGTGATCCAATTTCACCCTATCTTTTTCTGTTGTGCATGGAATTTCTTGGAAGCCAAATCACTAGCATGTGCGAAGCTAAGAGGTGGGATAAGGTCAAAGCATCTAGAAATGGGCCAGGCTTTTCCCATGTCTTCTTTGCTGATGATCTGTTGTAATTTGCTAAGGCTGACCAGAAGAATTGTGAGGCCGTCATTGAAGTTCTAGATAATTTCTGCAATCTTGCAGGATAGAAAGTTAGTCAGGATAAGTCCAAAATCCTTTTTTCCCCAAATGTCATAAGAAGAAGGAAGAGGTCCATTTGTAGGAAGCTGGGAATCCATGCAACAACCAATCTTGGAAGATACCTTGGGTTTCCAATCCTCCAACAGAGTAGAGCCGGGGCTGCTTACAACTTTGTGGTAGAGAAAATTCAAAGTAAGCTTGCTGGCTGGAAGACAAAGCTACTATCAAGGGCAGAGAAGCTTGTGCTTGCCAATATAGCAGCTGTTCCAATAGCAGAATATTATATGCAATGTCAAGCCCTTCCTACCAAAGTGTGTGATGCAGTGGATAAGATTATCAGAGACTTTCTTTGGGGTTCAACAGAGGAAAAGAGAAGAATGCACATGGTTAACTGGAGCACAGTAACATTGCCGAAAGAGTTGGTTGGATTGGGTCTTCATTCCATGAAGGATAGGAATCTTGCTATTCTTGCTAAACTGTGTTGGAGGTTGGCCAGTGATCAAGGGGCACCTTTGGCTCAAATGTTGGCTGCTAAATACTTAACTCCCCAAAGATTAGAACAAGGAAGATCAAGCCCCTGCTCAAGTGTTTGGACTGCCTGCAAAAAGGGCGGTCCAATATATGTCAAGGGTTTAAAATGGGCTGTGAGAAATGGTGAGACAATCAACTTTTGGAAGGATTTTTGGCTACCAATAGGCAGGCTTCGGAGTCTCATTAAAGGACCTTTGAACCGGGCTGAAGAGCAGATTACTGTTAGTCAATGTTTTGATAATGAAGGTGATTGGAGAAGCCAATGCATATCCTTTGAGTTATCAGATCAAATCCTTAATGTAATTAAAGCAATACCATTGTCCCTTAACCGAAATTCAGAAGATACTCTTCATTGGGCTTACTCCAAAGATGGCATCTTCTCTCTGAAATCAGCTTACTTGCTGGCAAGAAATTTAAATCCTTTGAACCTGGAGACAAATCCAATAGCTTGGGTATGGAAGGTTGAAGCTCCTCCCAAGGTTCAGTTTTTTCTGTGGCTATGTCTTCAAAATAGTGTGCCAACTGGAGATGTGCTAGGTTCAAGGGGATTAAACGTTAACCCTATATGTAATTTATGTCAGAGAGCAAAAGAAACAATTGAGCACATGTTAAGGAGCTGTGAGGTGGCACAAAGGTTTTGGCATGAACTGAACTTTCCCCACTGCCTGAGGGATTCTTTTAATTTACCCCTTGAGAAGTGGCTTGAAATCAACTGTCAGAATGAAGTCAGATCTGAGATTTTGGGATTGCCATGGAAAATCTTGTTTGTCATGGGGGTATGGCATATTTGGCTCCATAGGAATGAAGTTACGTTCAGATCAGGTAGGGTGGACAACACGAGCTATAGAAGATGCATTAAAGATAGTGCTAAGTTCTTCTCGTTGGGTATGAATTTAAGGTGCAGAAACTGAAATCTGTCATCCTCGTTGGATGGACCAAGCCACCTGAGGGGTGGGCAAAACTTAATTCGGATGGTTCTGTGATGGGAAGTACGGGTAAGGCAGGGGCAGGAGGAGTGATTAGAGATCATGAGGGGGTTTGGCTGAAGGGTTATGCAAGACCAATTGGGCACACTGATAGTTGCAGGGCTGAACTTTGGGCTTTAAGGGATGGGCTGGTGCTGGCAAAGGAAATGGGGCTTAACAGTCTGGTCGTGGAGCTTGATGCACTGAGTGTTGTGCTTCTCATGACTAATAACAATGCCAACTTGCTAATGGAACCTTTATTGACTGATTGCAGGAACCTGCTGAGAGAAATACCCAATAAACAGATTGTTCATGCCTACCGAGAAGCTAATCAATGCGCTGATGCATTGGCAAAGTTGGGAGCAACTTCTTTGTCTTCGTTTACTGTGTTTTTGTGCCCACCGCCTGTGGTGGATAGTTTATTTCTCTATAATAAAGCAAATATGTGTTGTAACAGACTTGTTAATTTCTAAGTTTAATGAAATATCCTTGGTTTACCAAAAAAATAATAATAATAATAGGGTAACACATAATTGAGCTTTTCCAGAGCATATATTTTCCATGGTGGTGCATTCAAAACGAAACTATTTAATAAATACTGATTCTTTACATGGTAGGCTGGTAAGGTTACCAATCAAACTTTAGTGGGAAAAGATAGATATATACATTACTTCTCTCCATATTCAACTAATCAACGTTTTTTGAGGTCATACATGGTCTATAGAATGCTAAAGTTTGATGACCTAGTGTGATAGCCTAGAAAGGTTAGTGTATGAGAAGACCTTGAAGCACTTTAATCCACAGGGTAAATATTTGGAGTCCATTTAAATAAATAAATAAATAAATAAAGATGGCAGAGAATGACATTTTAGTTTATAATAAACTTCTTATTTTTGTCTTACAACATAAAGGCCAATTTGAGGGCTATGGAAAACTTAATTTTCTAGTGAAATATTCCAAAGCAGTATACAATATCCTACCGTATAAGAACTTGATTTTAAATAAAATACTACTGAAATAGTCAAAAGCAAGCAAATAAAACCCTGCACTAGAAAATTTCGAAAATTACATCAATAATAAGGAAATTTACCCATAATAATATAGGACACCCTACATTAATTTAATATGATAGTATACGACAATTTTGTTGGGTGAGAGTGGGGGAGGGTGGAAGAAATTATTCCATGCACACGTCTACTACACCCTCTCACATAAGAGTAGATCTCGTGTGCAAATCTTAGAGACGGGCATTATCCTTATATGAGGGCAAGACATACGATATACTCTATGTTTACTGTGCATGCACTCAAAAAACATTTGTTCAAGAAGTAAGTGTAACATTTTTTTTCCCTTTTTGGGCTAAATGTATTATAAAAAATGTATTATGAATTTATGATTGACAAAACATGATATATTTTCTTTAACTCATTGTAACTAAAAGTCTAGTAATTTAGTGGGAATTGTCTCCTTACTTGAAAGATGGAACTCTTGGATTAACCCATATATAATGGCTTCAGAATTTAGGGTTAACATTATTTTATAATTTGACCAAAAATACAACAAAAAAGAAAGGAAAAAACACCTACATTTTAGTAACAATTAATTTGGTCCCTGTTATTTTCATCTTGCTGTCAATTTGATCCTTACCGTTAACTCACTAATAGAAAATGTCTACGTGGCTAACGGTGTGCACGTTTGGAACACTTGAATCTTAGGTGGCTTAAGAAATAATTTTTTTTAAATTAATTAAAATAAAAAATGTCTTCTCAACATTTAATAAATAGAAAAAACCATATCAGAAAATAAAATTAAAAAAAAAATTGAACGGATGATTTTTAAGCCAAAAAGAAATGAATTTAGATAAAATAAAACCTCAAAAATCAGAAGTATCTGTTATTTTCTTTCAATTTAAACCCACAATTAATAGAACTCAAATACAGGACACACTGTCACAATGAAACAGAGCATAAATCAGATCCAAAGCAAAATAAAAATAAGACACCCATATCTAAACGAAATCGACCCTGGATCCTCAATCACAATGACAATTAAAAAGAAAATACTTTATTTTATTTAAATTTTTTTTTTTTTTTGTCTTTCTCTTGGTGATGGAAATTAGTAGAGAACCATTGGCCTGCATTTTGTAAAGCCTCTTAACTCCTATGGTTGTCTCTTCCAACCAATCTCCACTTCATCTTATGGTACTTCTTGGGATCTGTCTTCATACCACTCTTCTTTTAGATTTCCTCAGCCTTAACATCCTCATGGATGAGGAAATCAGCTTCCCCACCATCATCAACAATAAGATTGTGACCCTAGTTGAAAGCATGCTTGGTACACCACCAGTACTCTTGGAAGATCTCGCCATTTCAAGTGAAGACCGTGACCAAGTTACAAGCGAAACCTACGGCGGTGGTGTGGTCCTATTTTGAGAAAATATTGCATGAACGCCAATGGACTTGGGTGCCAAGGGTTGTCATGGTCTCATTAAGGACAGATAGTGTGTTGTATTTGAGTTCCATTGATTGTGGGTTTGGTTCATTTTCCAGCAAATTTTTCTTTGTTTGGTTGTGTTTGGATCGAAAGAAAAGGAAAGAAAATAACAAAGACTTTTGAGGTTTTATTTTTATTTTTTTAAATTCATTTATTTTTGGGTTAAAAATCATTGGGTTTTTTTTTTTTTTTTTTTTTTTTTTTAAATTTTGATGTGGTTTTTTTTATATTTATTAAATGTTGAGGTGGCATTTTTTTTTATGTTAATTAAATTTTTATAATATTATTTCCTAAGCCACCTAAGCTTCAAGTGTGCCAACTGCGCGCACCGTTAGCAACGTAAATATTTTCTGTTAGTAAGTTAACAGTAGAGACCAAATTGACTACAATATAAAAATAACAGGGACCAAATTGATTATAATCAAAATGTAAGAACTAAATTGACTGTGCCATCAAAATGTAGGGAGTAAAATGGTGTGTTCGCCAAAAAGAAAAGAAAAACACATGTAATCTTAAATGGAACGGCTAACATTTAGATTGGTAGATTAATGTACTAGACATAATCAGTTTCTCCTTTGGCTAAGTAATTGAAAAAAGGAGACCGAACATGAATATATACCATATTATCCTGGGAATTTTAGGATGGACTTGGGAATTACACTTATACATAAATGCAATTGAAAACATCGAAATTCTGCTAGTCGATGAGTATGCTAAGTAAATACGTTATTAAAGTACTTATATAAGAATCTTCTATTAAAAAAAAGTACTTTATTAGAAAGAAATTGTTGCATAATGGTACTTATCCTGTGTTGAAACTTGAAACTTGAAAGATTGAGGTTTATGTTCCATCTCAAAACTACTAAATCTTCTAAGGTGGAAACTAGATGATATTCGATTCAGGTTAATTGTCAAATGGGAAAGAAGCTAATAGCATTCGTCGCTAATGCAAGTTAGTTCTAGTTTTTTAGGAGTATATCCAAGACTTAAAAGATCTTGATATCAAATTTTATGATATAAACGAATTTGATGGGGTTGATTGGTCAGGCCATATGCGCAGTTGCAGATGTAGTTAAACCCTTGCCATTTTTAGGACTCAATAATATCTGAACTAGGTTTTCCATGGCCGGCCATGTTCTCTATTTAGGACATTCATGTTGATAATATCATAATAAGAATATACAGAGTATTGCTTTAGCTAATAAAACAGACTTCTGGAAACTAGATGATATTCGATTCAACTTAATAAACTTAAAACAGCAATTAAAAGATAAACCCCATTCCTGTATTGAAATTTGGAGAAAACAATAATAAAAAACAAGCACTAAGTCTTGTAAAAATTAAAGACACACAATGTTCTTAGATACGATAATTATGCAGAAAACACTTAAAAAAGACACAAAGCTAGTTTCTCTCAGGAAGGGGATAGCACCACCCATAGGATAGGGCATTCTAGTTTCTCCCAGAAGAGGAGAAGCCACTAATTATTAGGTGGAGCAGGATGACCATCTCCACCAACTTCATTCTGCTGCTGGTTCCTTGAGTTGGCAAGCATAAAGGTACGTTGCAAGGAGGATATAATATCTGGCGGTTCTAGCTTCCCATTGAAAGCTGGATTCACATGGATGCACCTTCGGATCTCATCCATAGCCAATCTTCTTGCTTCGTTGATGTCTCCATTACCAGTACGTATTTGATAAGTCCTGAAAGGGTCACATCAGCAAATTGTTAACAAAAGGAATAACATTCTCTCCATTTCAAATCCTGTCTATTTTCGTTCCTTTCTTAGTTTCAATTTTAATTTGTACTTAACCTTTTAATTTTTTATTACATATAGAGTCTGTTTAGGAATAATTTATTTAGCTAAATTGAAAACTTTTTGCTCCCATAAATAATACTAAAAAATGTAATAAGAGTCATGAATACATAGTAACAAAAATAAGTTAAATAATAAAATAAAAACTGGCTTTTTAAACCAATACTAAACGCAATTATAATATGTAATTCTCGAATTAATCTCTCAAAAAAAAAAAAAAAAAAAAAAAAAAAAAAAAAAAAAAAAAAAGGGGGGGGGACAAACCAAAAGTGGGAATTTTCAATTTTGTGCAGTAGGACGACCTATGTAACCCTTACCTGAAATCATCCACAGTCAAAAGCGCAGCGGCTTGACCGCACAAGCTTCTGTTATAGGGTGCAAAATCGCGGAACTCATGCATGAGCATGGCCAAAGCCTTGCAACGCTCTCCCCTAGCCAATACAACAAAATTACATATATGATTATTAGCCATAAACATTAAATTTTGCGTTGTAGTTAGTAAGGACATGGGAGTAAAAAGTTAAAGTTATTAAGTTTAATTACTCTTCCAGGATTTCAAGGAATTTCTGTCTTCTAAGTTCATAGTAGATCTTGGTCGAGAACGAGTTTTCATGGACATCAGTGAAGCCATCGACATATTCCTCGGCTTGATCGAATGCTCCATTGTGCACCAGGTCCTCAAAATGCCTCATGTTGAAGTAAAAGCCTGATTCGCGTTCAAGGCTATCCATGAAAAAACCAAGTAACATGTTATCTTATATATTTCAAAAGATGGATAGGAAAGTTGGAGACAAATTAAGAGAAAATTGAAAACCTACGTGCGAGCTGTTTCTGTCAGGTTTTTAATTTCAAGGAATTTAGTAATCATAAAAAGGAGCTCTCTGTTCGGATTAGAGTTAAGGTCAATGTTCTGGATCTGGGCAGCCATAATCACAATAGACCTTTCATGTTCAAAACATGCAAATAAAAAAAAAAAAAAAAAAAATATCAGTACGTCAAAATGGTAACAAAACTATGAAAAATTATAACAGATCTATAAGATTAATATTGATTTAATTTACAAGGAAGCAAACACCGGCTGAATCAATAATTTCATTTTTTGGGGACCAAATTAGCAATAATATATAAAGGCTAAATTTGAATTTAGCCTTTATAACGGGTGAAATTTTCTCAGATGAGTAGTAAGATGGAGATTGAGTTTATGATAAATTATCAACTGTCTCAAAAATTTGAAATTTTAGTAAAAAAAATGAATTTAATAATTCAATCTAACAATAACAAGAACCCAACCCATAAAAAACAAACACGCACATGCGTAATTTTCACATGAAATTTGCAGTACTCTTAGATGTACTTTCATAGTCAATCATATATAAATATTATAAATTGACTTGAAATTTATGAAATCAATGGGACAGGACAAAGAAAGAAAATGTAAAACTTGGATGAGAAAAGTAAAGGGCGAAGGAAAATTTTCAAAGTGGCTAAGAAAAAGACTTAGGATTTTTATTATTCCTAGCTCTTTTGTGAAGTTCAGAGAAGAGAGAAATCTCACTCTTTCTCTAGATCTGTCTCTCTTTCTCTCTGAAGCTCAATTAGAGGCTGTGCATGGACATGGTTGGAGGAGCACCCAATTTAAAGAACAGAAACATGGTCATGTTTGGAAGGTTTGCCATATATGTATACGGTTTTGCCTAGAGAAATACATTTGGACGTTACATGTAATTAACACCCAATGGCCCCCATGATACTATGACAGATAATCACATTCACAGCCCCCAATAAGAAATAAGAACTAACCATATATACTTGGGGCGTTTCAGAAACATGCTCCAAGAGCAGTGCTCCAGTTCTCTAACACGAAGCAGTGGTAAATTTCGTGGCGGAGACTCCAAAGTTGTTCAATTTTACTGCATCTTCTGCGTTAACCTTTTACGGTCTTGTTGCACATTGTCTGTGAAATTACTTTTCGTAGCGGTAGTTTTAGTTTGGGAGAGTTTATTTTGGTTGATTTGTCAAGTTTAAAAAATAAGTAGGATAAACATATAGTTATATATAGGGGAAAAAGTTTAACAAGTTTTACCTTCCATTTAAACAAAAAAAAAAAGTTTTACATAAGTTAAATCAACTAGAAATAAGTTGTGATATTGTTCATAAAAAGAAAAAGAAATAAGTTGTGATAAATTAAATGATACTTGAGAATTAAGGTGTTAATATTTTTTTTATAATTCAATGTTACAATGAGAGTAGAAAATCTGAACACTAGATATTTTCTTTGGAGATACCAGGAAGTACCAGTTTAGTAATAAGACTCTAGGCAATTTAAGCTAGTAAGTTATGGTTTGAAAATTTTCACATTGATTAATTATTAAAACTACTTTTGTTATCTACAAATAACGACACACTATCTTAGATTCTCAATACTTGTGAAAATAATGGTACTAGGCTTATTAATAACTTACAGTTAGTGATCCGTTATCTTCCGGCAGTTAGGATTACATACAGTTACTTAACAATGAGCACGTGTACTTAAGTGAGATTTTACAGTTAAAAATAGAGTGGAACCTATATGGAATGAAATGTGCTAATAACAACATGCTATATCAATACTTATGAAAAGTATAACAATAGACTAGTTAGATATCTTAAAGTTAGTAATCAGTTATCGTCAACAGTTAGAATTGCATGCAGTTACTTACCAGTAAGCACGTGCACTCAAGTGGAATTCTACATAATCAGGGAAATACTAACCCTAGACCTAAAATTTTGAAGATTACATAAAAATATCAAAATTAATAAATTAGAAAAATTAAATTGTATATTATGTCCTACATCATATCACTCCATTGGAAAAAAAAAAAAAAAAAAAAAAAAAAAAAAAAAAAAAAAAAAAAAAAACACATCCTTGCATTCATATTGGAGATTTGACATCTTTAATGTCAAATGAATAAATATTTTGAATAATTCAACCCTTTTTTCTTCTTCCAAAACTTGCAATTAATCAATTGAGAAACTTGAAATTTTTGTTTCCTTGATCTTCATGCAATTGAAAAGATTCACCAAATAATAGTTGAAGATCCAATCAAATCTTTCAACCCCTATAATATCTATAAAAATTGATATATTGCCTACCACTAAAATAATAAGATGAGATTTGCAATCATCTTATTTAATTTCATCAAGAATTTTGACAATTTTCTCCACAATTTCTGCCTTATGCGATTTTAATTTAATCTTCATCAATTTTCTCAAGAACATCCATCTCTTCTCTTTGTTTGTTTTTTTTTTTTTTCAAAATATTTTTCATGCAAATCATTTGCTTTAACACACAAATTTTCAACTAGTGATGATAAAACTTGATTTCTTTTTTCAAACTCTTCAATATTTTCTTTAAGAATTGACTTTGTACTATTAACCCTCAAATCTACTTCTGACACTTGAATTTTTATTAATTTACAAATTTATAATCAATAGTTCTATAGAGTAATGTATCATAATAATCATGAGAAAATAGAAATCCTCTTTTCATTCTAATGTGTATACCAACCCTAGAAATTCTAACAATTCTTCAGGGGCAGAGGGTGGGGGTTCTGGGGGGCCAAGGCCCCCTTTGATTTTCCAAAAAAAACTTCCCTCCCTCTCTATTTTAATGTTTAAAATTTAAAATATTAAGTAAATTTTAGGTAATGGCTCTTGTTCATTGTTTTAAAAAAGTGTAAATGCTCTTTAATTTATTGTTGTCTGCTTTAATTTTCTTTTAATATTGACTTTTTTGGCATGTAAAAGTCATTAATTTTATGAGCATTTAAAGCATAGGCTTATAAAAATATATAGGTAAATCTTTGTTGCAAAAGTTTTTTTTTTTTTTTTTTATCAAAAATAAAGTCATACACATTTATATTGAGAGTGTTAAGGCTATCGAAATACAATATAAATCATTTAGCTTGATTTCCCTTGGGAAACTTTTCTGGCTCTGCTACTTATTGTCTTTCAAACTAATATGTTAACTTTTTTTTTTTTTTTTTTTTTTAGAGAAACAAACACACACAGACACAAGGAAGAAGGAGTGAAATTTAACATAAATATATATCATAAAATAGTGGTAAATTTCGTAGCACAGAACCCAATGTTGTTCGATTTCACTGCATCTTTTGCGTTAGCCTTTTACGGTCTTGTTGCACATTGTCTATAAAATTACTTTTAGTAGTGGCAGTTTTAGTCTGGGAGAGTTTATTTTGGTTGATTTGTCAAGTTTAAAAAATAAGTAGGATAAACTTAAAGTTATATATGGGAAAGAAAAGTGTTTAACAAGTTTTACAAACCATTTAAACAAAAAACAAGTATTACATAAATTAAATAAACTAGAAATAAGTTGTGATATTGTTCATAAAAAGAAAAAGAAATAAGTTGCGATAAATTAAATGATACTTGAGAATTAAGGTGGTAATAATTTTTTATAATTTAATGTTACAATGGGGGTAGGAAATTTGAATACTGGGTATTTTCGTTAGAAATACCAAAAAGTACTAGTTAAGTAATAAGACTCTTGGCAATTTAGTCCGGTAAGTTATGGTTTGAATATTTTAAAATAACTTTTATTATCTACAAATAGTGACACACTATCTCAGATTCTCAATACTTGTGAAAAATAATGGTACTAGGCTTATTGATAACTTACAGTTAGTAATCCGTTATCTTCCGGCGTTTAGGATTACATACAGTTACTTAACAATGAGCACGTGTACTTAAGTGAGATTTTACATTTAAAAATAGAGTGGAACCTATATGGAATGAAATGTACTAATAACGACATACCATATCAATATTTATGAAAAGTATGGCAATAGACTTATATGATATCTAAAGTTAGTAATCCGTTATCGTCTGGTAGTTAGAATTGCATGCAGTTGATTACTAGTGCATGTGCAATCAAGTGGGATTCTACATTCAAAAATAGAGTGGAGCCTACATGGAATGAAATGTAGTAATAGTAACATAACACCTCAATACTTGGGGAAATTATTGTGTACTCCCGGAGTACCATAAATGCGTGCTCCCTCCTCTCACATGAATGGTGGGTCCCACTAATTAAATTCATGGTGGGACCCACCATTCATGTGAGAGGAGGGAGCACGCATTTATGGTACTCCGGGAGTACCTAATAATTTTCCCAATACTTGTGAAAAAATGAGAAATTTTTGTGTACTCCTGGAGTACCATATATAAATGCGTATTCCCTCCTCTCACATGAATGGTGGATCCTACCATGAATTTACATGATGGGACTCACTATTCATGTGAGAGGAGGGAGTATGCATTTATGATACTCCGAGAGTATCTAATAATTTTCCGTGAAAAAAGTATGGCATTAGACTTATTGGTAACTTGTAATTAGTAATCCATTATTGTCCAATAGTTAGACCTCAATTACGACTAATTACTAGTTTTAGCAAATTAGTCAATTAAGCCTATGTAATTAATTGACCAATTACATAATTGCATGGATATAAAGGCAAAATTCAGAAAATCCTCAAACACACACACGCAAATACGAGATGTATTTACAGATAGAAAACCCAACATGAAGTAAAAAACTCTTCAGAACCTAGCCTAGTGAATCAATCCACTAGTATAGATAATTGCAATATAGCACACTTATAAATCCTCCAAGTTCTAAGTGTAGATGTCTGAGCTCTCCTCTCTTGCTAGCAACTGGTTGCACCAACCCTTTCTCTTCACTTGCTTTTGATTTCTCAAGTTGAGACGCCAACCACAAATCCAAACTCTTGTACACTTTAAGGCCTCTTTAAAATAGAAATCCTCTTTTCATTCTAAAGCTTAGACTAATAGTACTAAAAATCCTAACAATTGTCTTTTAAACTTATGTGTTAAGTATTTTTTTTTTTATTTTGAAACAAACACACACAAAAGGAAAAAGGAACGAGAATTTAATATAAAAATATATTACAAACTTGACTCAAAAGTCTTTGTAATTTTTAAGAAAAAGTGAGGTAAGTTATACTACCTACAATACATTCTCTTAAGTAACGTGGACAATTACCAATTTTATTTTTATTTTTTTATTAAGAAACAAACACACACACTACCATATTAGCTATACTTAAAAAGCATATTACTGCATCAAATTCTTAATTATCCTTTATTTTGAGTTTGAAAGGAAAGCATAAAAAGAAATAACGATTGTGTCTTTCCCTTCTATAGTTAACATGCAGTTGCATAAAGAAAACAAACTTCTGAAAACTAGATGATATTCGATTCAACTGAGTTCAACTTCATAAACTTAAATTAAAACAGAAATTAAAGATAAGCCCCCATTCCTGTATCGAAATTTAAAGGCAGCAATAATGGAAGACAAGCACGAAGCCACTTTCCCTGTGTTCTAAAAAAACTATTAAAAAAAAAAAAACCTGTATGCTACGAAATGATAATTTTTAAGAAATCATCACTTCTCTCAGGAAGGGGATAGCACCACCCATAGGATAGGGCATTCTAGTTTCTCCCAGAAAAGGAGAAGCCATTATAATTTCTAGGTGGAGCTGGACAACCATTTCCACCAACTCCATTCTGCTGCTGATTATTATTCCCTGAGTTGGCAAGCATAATGACATGTTGCAATGTGGATTTGATATTTGGCGGCTCAAGTTTCCCCTGGAAAACCGGATTAGCATGGAGGCACCTTCGGATATCATTCATCACCGATCTTCTTGCTTCGTTGACGTCTCCATGACCAGCAAGTGATTGATGATGCCTGAAAGGGTCACATCAGCAAATTGTTAATAAAATGGAATAGAATTTTCTCCGTTTCAAATCCTGCCTATTTCTTCCTTTTCATAGTTAATATTTTATTTTTTCCCGTAACCTATATAATTCTCGAATCATGTTTGGCTTCTCTCAGACTTCGCAAAAGTGGGAATTTTTAATTTTGTGCACTGAAAAGACCTTATATAACTCATACCTGAAATCATCCAAAGTCAAAAGAGCAGCGGCTTCAGCGGAAAAGCTTCTGTTATAAGGTGCAAAATCGCCGAACTCTTGAATGAGCATGGTCAAAGCCTTGCAACGCTCTCCACTGCCAATACAACAAAATTACATATATGATAAATAAATAGGCTTAAACATAGAATGATAAATAAATAGGCTTAAAATTAAATTAATGTTATAAGCTTTATTACTCTTGTAGGGTCTCAAAGAACTTCTGCTTTCGAAGTTCAAAGTAGATCTTGGTCGAGAACAAGTTTTCATGGATGGTCGTGAAGCCATCGACATACTCCTCGGCTTCACCGAATGATCCGTTGTGCACCAGTTCCTCAAAATACCTGATGTTGAAGTAAAAGCCTGATTCGCGCTCAAGGCTATCCCAGAAAAACAAGTAATTTGTTATATTATTTATTTACTAGAGGAAATAAGCGAAATTTCAAAATATGGATAGGAGAGTTGGAGAGAAAAATGAAGTCTTACGTGCGAGCCGCTTCTGTCAAGTTTTCATGTTCAAGGAATTGAGTGATCATGTAAAGGAGTTCTCTGTTCTGATTCGGGGCAGCCATAATCACAATAAACCTTTTCAAAACATGAAAATAAACAAAATCAATACGTCAAAATTGTGACAAAATAATGTGAAAAATATAGCGGATCTACGGATTACAAGAAAGCAAACATGGGCGTAATCAATATTTTCACTTTGTGGGAACCAAAATATCATTATAAAGGCTGAAAAATATAACTTTTTCTATGGTAAGTGTAAATTACTAATTATACAAAAAGTTTAAGCCCTTATTTGGTAGAGCATTTTAAACACATATTTTTAGTTTTTAAACAACATTACAAATATTTTTACATACTTTTTCACTCACACATATTTCAAAAAAATACAAACAATATTACTCAAACTCTTCTAACAAACGGACCCTAAATTTTTAAGAAAAATAATAAATTTATTCATTTAATTTAACCTTATCTCATCACATGTAAGCCTAAACTACCCTTATTTAGTGGTGTATAACAAATGATTTTTTTTTTTTTTAATTGAGTGCTACGGTGGAGACTAAGTTCATTATAAATTATTAATTATTTCAAAAAGTTTAACTTTTTAGCAAGAGGGCGAATTTAATAATTCAATCTAACAATGACAAGAACCCGGCACATAAAAACACACACATGCATAATTTTCACGTGAAATTTGCAGTATTCTTATATTTACTTTCATATTCAGTCATATATAAATATTATAGATTGACTGGAAATTGATGAAATCAATGAGACGGGACAAAGAATGAAACGTCAAACTTGGATGATAAAAGTAAAGGGCAAAGGAAAGATTTCAAAATGGCTAAGAAAAAGACTGGGGATTTTTATTCTTTCTAGCTCTTTTGTGAAGTTCAGAGAAGAGAAGTCTCACTTGAAGAATTCTTTCTCGAGATCTGTCTCTCTTTCTTAGAGGCTGTGCATGGAAATGGTTGGAGGAGCATCCAATTTAAAGAACAGGACGAAGGCCATGTTTGGAAGGTTTGCCATATATGTCTATGGTTTTGCATGGAGAAACACATTTGGCCGTTACATGTAACACCCAATGGTCTCCAGAGTCCAGGCTACTGTGACAGATAATCAGAGTCCCCTATAAGAACTAACCATATATACTTGGAGCTTATCAGAAACATGCTTCGAGAGCCGTGCTTCAGTTCTCTAACACGAAGCAGTGGTAAATTTCGTGGTGGAGAACCCAAAGTTGTTCAATTTTACTGCGTCTTCAGCGTTAAACTTTTACGGTCTGTGAAATAATTACTTTTACTAGCAGTAGTTTTAGTTTGGGAGAGTTTATTTTGTTTGACTTGTCAAGTTTAAAAAATAAGTGGGATACAACGAATAGGATATGCATACGGTTATATATAGGACGAAAAAAAAAAAAAATTACATTCCATTAAAAAAAAAAAAAGTTTTACATAAATTAAATAAACTAGAAATAAGTTGTGATAGTACTGTTCATAGAAAGAAAAATAAATAAGTTTTGATAATATATTTTTTATAGTTCAATAGTTACAATGAGGATATAAGATTTCAATACTAAATATTTTTGTTGGAAACATCAAAAAGTACTAGTTAAACAATAAGTCTCTTGACAATTGAGGCAGTAAGTTATGGTTTGAAAATTTTCACATTGGTAAATTATTAAAACTACTTTTATTATATATATATATATATATATATATATATATATATAAAAGAATAACGACACAATATCTCAATACTTGTGAAAATAATGGTACTAGACTTTATTGATAACTTACAGTTAGTAATCTGTTATCTTCCGGCAATTAGGATACATACAATTATTAAACAATGAGCACGTGCACTTAAGTGAGATTTTACATTTAAAAAATAGAGTGGAACCTATCTGGAATGAAATATACTAGTAACGACTTATTAATAACTTATAGTTAATAATCTGTTATCTTCTGGCAGTGAGATTTTACATATAGTTGCTTATCAACAAGCACGTGTACTTAAGTGGGATTTTACATTTAAAAATAAATTAGAACCTATATGGAATGAAATATACTAGTAACGACATAACTTATCAATACTTATGAACAATTTGACAATAGACTTATTTAATATCTTGATTAAAGTTAGTGATTCGTTACGGTCCAGCAGTTAGAATATCATGCAATTACTATCCAGTAAGCACGTGCACTCAAGTGGGATTCTACATTCAAAAATAGAGTGGAACCTACACAGCATGAAACATAGTAATAATAACATACCAACTCAATGCTTGTGAAAAAATATGGCATTAGACTTACTGATAACTTATAATTAGGAATCCATTATCGTCCAACAATTTGGATTGTCAGTGATCAGCACATGCACTCAAGTGTGATTCTACATTTGAAATAGAGTGGAGTCTACATGGAATTAATCCATACTAAGCAATAGGGTACTCAACAATCTGAAAGAGTCAAGGTGCAATGTGTGAAAATGAAATTGACATAGGCAGAAACCCACAAAAAGCATATAATGTCTACTTCAATAAAAATAACCCCCATTTCATGGGAGGTTTCTTGAATCCACTAGGAAAACTCCAAAATCCACTAGAAAATTGAGAGAAAAAATTTGAAACTTTATTAAAGTAAAATTTGAACTTAATTTTTGTTTATAGTCTTGTAGGCCAATTTAAAGGCCCCAAAAAGTTGATTGATAAGAAAATATATTCTAAAATAGATCTTAATTGATAGCCTAACATAACAAGACTTTAATTTGACTAGAAAAACATTAAAGCACCCACAATTCTTCACTTTAATATTGGATATATGAATCCTCAATGCCAAACGAACAGATATTTTGAATAATTCTACCCTTTTGTCTTCTTCCCAAACTTGCAAGTCATTGGTTGAACAAGAAAAAAAAATTCTTCAGTCTTCGTGCAATTGAAAAGATTAACCAAATAAGAATGGGCGATCCAATCAATCTTTAAACCCCAATAGAATCGATAAAATTTGTTGTGTTGCCTTCCACTAAAATAATGGGATTTTAACATTTGCCATCATCTGATTTGATTTCATCAAGAGATTTCACAATTTTATCTACAATTTCTACCTAATGAGATTTCGCTTAACTGTAATCTTCATTAATTCTCTCAAAAACATAGATCTTTTCTCATTGATTTCAGAATATTTTTCAGGCAAATCATTTTCTTTAACAAAATATTGCTCAACTTGTGATAACAAAACTTGATTTTTTATTTGTCAATCTCTTCAATGTTTTCTTTAAAAATTGACTGTGTATTATCAACCCTCAAATCTATTTCTTCTCTTGACAGTTGAACTTGTATGAATTGACAAATCTATGACAACGATTGTGTTTTTCCCTTTCTATAGTTAACACGCAGTTGCTTAAAGAAAAAACAAACTTCTGAAAACTAGATGATATTCGATTCAACTGAGTTCAACTTCATAAACTTAAATTAAAACAGCAATTAAAGATAAGCCCCCATTCCTGTATCGAAATTTAAAGACAACAATAATGGAAGACAAGCACGAAGCCGCTTTCCCTGTGTTCTAAAAAAATTAAAAAAAACAAAACAAAAAACAAATAAAAAAAACCCTGTATGCTACGAAATGATAATTTTTAAGAAATCATCACTTAAAAGAGGCTGGAAAACTAGTTTCTCTCAGGAAGGGGATAGCACCACCCATAGGATTGGGCATTCTAGTTTCTCCCGGGAGAGGAGATGTCATCATTAGGTGGTGGAGCAGGATCGCCATTTCCACCAACTCCATTCTGCTGCTCATTCTGATTCTCTGAGTTGCCATACATAATGGTACCCTGCAGAGTGGATTCGATATTTGGCGGCTCCAGCTTCCCATGGAAAACCGGATTCATTTGGATGCACCTTCGGATGTCATTCATCGCCGATCTTCTTGCTTCGTTGATCTCTCCATGACCAGCAAGTGCTTGACGAGTCCTGGAAGGGTCACATCAGCAAATTGTTAACAAAGAAGGATTTTCTCATTTTTAAATCATGTCTATTTTATCCCTTTCATAGTTTAAATTATTTTATTTTGTACCTAAACCTTTTTTTTTTTTTTTTCCATAACAAAAAATTTGGAATAAGGATGTTTATCATGTCTTAATAAAGTGGGACTTTTATGAACCGGCGGGTATGATCCTATATAGTATGTAACACATACCTGAAATCATCCACAGTCAAAAGCGCAGCGGCTTCACCGCACAAGCTTCTGTTATAAGGTGCAAAATCACGTAACTCTTGCCTGAGCATGGACAAAGCCCTGCAACGCTCTCCACTGCCAATACAGCAAAAATTACATATATGATAATAAGGCTTAGACATAAAATTTGGGTTGTAGTTAGAAAGGACATAGGTGTAAAAATTAATGTTATAAGCTTTATTACTCTTCCAGGGTCTCAAGGAATTTTTGTTTTCTAAGTTCGAAATAGATCTTGGTAGAGAACGAGTTTTCATGGAGATCAGTGAAGCCATCGACATATTCCTCAGCTTCATCAAATGCTCCGTTGTGCACCAGGTCCTCAAAAAATCTCATGTTGAAGTAAAAGCCTGATTCGCGCTCAAGGCTATCCAAGAAAAACAAGTATGTTATATATGTACTTGAAATAAGCGATGTTCTATATTCAAAAGATGGACAGGAAAATTGGAGAGAAAAATGAAGACTCACGTGCGAGCTGTTTCTGTCAGATTTTCATGCTCAAGGAATTGAGTGATCATATAAAGGAGTTCTCTGTTAGCATTAGAGTTAAGGTCAATGTTCAGGTTCCCGGCAGCCATAATCACAATAAACCTTTCAACTTCAAAACATGCAAATAAACAAAATCAATACGTCAAAATAGTAACGAAACAATATAAGGGATCTATAGGATTAATATTCATTTACAAGAATTCAAACATGGGAGGAATCAATATTTTCACTTTGTGGGGACCAAATTGGCATTATATATATACACACACATTATCGATGGTCCTAAAAGTTAACTTTGTAGTAAGTGATGAATTTAATTTAACCATTTACTTGTGAGCCCATATTGTTAGAATTCTGTTGTTAAATGATTAAATTCGTTATATTGATACATTTCATTTAAAATTTAATGTGTTGGGCCTCCTTTATTGAGAGGAGTTTTTAAATTGTGTGATTAAATAGTTAAATTTACTATATCTCAAAAGCTTAAACTACTTTTGATACCATAATAAAGTATCAATTTTTAATAAATTTTAAAATTTTGGAGAATAAGGAATTTAATCATTTCATCTAATAGTGGTGAGAACCCCAACAGATAAATAAAACACACACATACACGTAATTTTCACATGAAATTTGCTGTACTCCTCAAATCTAATTTCATAGCCAATCGTAAATAATAGATTGACTTGAAATTGATTATATCATGGGACAAGAAGACGAAGAAAGAAATGTCAAACTTGGATGAGAAAAGCATGCCAAGAACATTAAAGGGCAAAGGAAAGATTTCAATGTGGCTAAGAAAAAGTCTTAGGATTTTTATTCTTTCTAGCTATTTTGTGAAGTTCAGAGAAGGGAAGTCTCACTTGAAGAATTCTCTGTCTCTCACTTGAAGAACTCTCTCTATCCCTGTCTCTCTCTCTAAAGCTCACTTAGAGGCTGTGTATGGAAATGGTTGGAGGAGCATCCAATTTATATGCAAGGCCGAGGCCATGTTTGGAAGGTTTGCTATATATGTCCACGGTTTTGCATAGCGAAACACATTTGACTTGTACATGTATCACCCAATGGTCTCCAAGAACTGTGAGAGATAAGGACAGCCCCCTCGAAGAACCAACCGCATATACTTTGGGCGTTTGAAAAAACCACTCTCCAAGAGCAGTGCTCTATTTTCCTAACAGGAAGCAGTGGTAAATTTCGCAGCGAAGAGCAAGTTGTTCAATTTTACTGCATCCTCAGTGTTACTTTTACTAGCGTTAGTTTTAGTTTAGGAGAGTTTATTTTGGTTGATTTATCAAGTTTGAAAAATAACATACAGTTATATATAGAAAAAAAATTGAGTAAAAGTTTAATAAGTTTTACATACCATTTTATAAAAATACAAGTTTTACATAAATTGAATAAACTAGAAATATCAAATAAGTTGTGATATTGTTCAAAAAAAGAGATAAGTTGTGATAAATGATACTGGCTAATTAAGGTGGTAATTGTTTTTGATAATTCAATAGTTACAATGGGGGATGAGAGATTTGAACTGAATGTCTTCATTGGAAACACTAAAATATTTGTTGAGCTACAAAACTCGCAGCAATTAAGGTTGTAAGTTATGGTTTGAAAATTTTCACTTTCACGTTGGTAAATTATTAACACCACATTTATTATCTACTAATAACGACGCAGTATCTCATGCTTCTGAAAAATAATGGTATTAGACTTATTGATAACTTATAGGTAGTAATCCATTATCTTCTCGCAGTTAGGATTACATACAGTTACTTATCAATGAGCACGTGCACTTAAGTGGGATTTTGCATTTTTAAATAGAGTGGAGCCTACATGGAATGTACCAATAACGACCTACCATATCAATACTTATGCAAAGTATGGCAATAGACTTAATAGATAACGTAAAGTTACTAATCCAATATGTTCAACAGTTAGAACTACTTACAGTTACTTATCGGTAAGCACGTGCACTCAAGTGAGATTCTATATTTTAAAATAGAGTGGAGCCTACATGGAATGAAATGTAGTAATAGTGACATATCATCTCCGTACTTGTGAAAAATTATGGCAGTAGACTTATTGATAACTTAAAATTAGTAATCCATTATCGTCTAGCAGTTAAGATTACATACAGTTACTTACCGATTTGCATATGCACTCAAGTGAGATTCTACATTTAGAAGCCATCCTAAACAATAAGGTATTCAACAATTTGAAAATAGTGCATAAGAGAGATCTCATAATGACATGATGTGATGTGTGAAAATGAAATTGACACGGGTAGAGAGCCACAAGAAGCTAATCACGTTTACTTCAAGAAAATTAACTATTAAATCAACAAGTAGAACTCCGGAACCCACTAGAAAATATTGAGAAAAAACTTTGACATTGTATTAGATTGATATATGAACTTAATTTTCGTTTACAGCCTTGGAGGCCAATTTCAAGTCTTTATAAAACTTGATTGATAAGAAAATATATTCTAAAATAAATTCTAGATGATTTGGTCCCTGCATCCGGTGGTTGGGATGAAGATTAGATCTGTGAGTTAGAGAATTGGTTTGGTGATTTCTTGGGCTTGATTTTAGCTGATTTTGTGAGTTACTGGATTTGATTTAATTATCGTGGCTATTTTGAGCTAATTTTGCGATTTTATTGGTTTGGTTGTATTTTGGAAAAAAGATTGGAACTTTTTTTTATAGCCAAATGACTAAAAATGTTTTTCAAGAATGCAATCACACACCAAAAAATTGTTTTCCAAAAAATGTTTTAGGTCAAAATAGTTGGTCAAAATGTCACAATAGCACTGTTTACTAAAATATATATCAATCTACCATTGTTTCGAAAATATGTAGGGAAGTACCACTTTTTGGGTACTCAACTTCCATAGAAAAATTTTGAAAATTTTTTATAGTACTCGAGTTCCATCAAAAATTTTCCAGCAATTTTGAAGACAATTTTTTCAAAGAACTTGAATTTATGGAATTCGAGTTACACGGCAAACCCGAGTTTCACAAACTCGAGTTTCAAAAGGGTGATAGACCCTTACATATTTCCAAAACAGTAATAGATTAATATATATTTCGATAAACAATGCTATTTGGCCATTTTGGCCCAAAATAGTCTTAGTCATTGTTAGAGTGCTTGCAAAAGGATTCAACTAGAACCACTCTCCTTTGCCATGGGACAGTTGGAATTAACTTTCTTATATCACTAGAATAATGTGAGCATGTAGCGGTAAAGACTATTGAAAGAGTATTGGTTCTATTGAACTTTTATTATTGGATACAGGAAAATTTGAAGATTTTCAATATGTTAAAAACCAAAAGGAAGCTAGGGGAGCAAAAACGAAAGTGGTTGGTTGGAATCAGCAGCAAGTAATTAGTCAGGATGTTACTATGGAGATTACTTCTTTAACCCTAGTGGAAGGAAAATGGTTGTGAAGGATAGATTTCAGGTGGGCCAATTTAGAGCTTGTTTGGCCACCTTTTTTTGCTCACTCAATTTCCGTCACTCAATTTCCATCACTCATCACTCATCACTCATCACCCATCACTCTAAATTAATACCCGTTTGGCACATCACTTATTTCTCATCACTCAATATTTTTCACACTATTTGTGGGCCCCATTTTTGTCACCACTGCAGCTTTTTTTTTTTTTTTTTTCATAGTACCCAGAAACCAGAACCCAGAAGAAAAAAAAAAAAAAAAAAAGAGAGAGAGAGGAAGAACAGGGGAGATGTGAAGCCAGGTGAAGAAGGAAATAAAAAAAAGAAAGAAAAGGAAGGAGACGTGAACCCAGGTGAAGAAGAAAAAAAAAAAGGAGGAAGAACAGGGGAGACGTGAACCCAGGTAAAGAACAAAAAAAAAAAAAGAAAAAAAAAAAGAAAAGGAAGGAGACGTGAACCCAGGTGAAGAAGAAGAAAAAAAAAAGGGGAGACGGTGAACCCCAGTAAAGAAAGAAGAAAAAAAAAAAAGATGGTCAAAGGTTGTGGCTAAAAGTATGGCAGTGGGTCTCTCATATAGTGTTATTTACAAAAATGCCATTGAGTTATGAGAATTGGAAACTGAAAACAGCCAAAAGTTGTTTTCAGTTTCCATAACTCATAACTCAAAAAGTTGAGAATTGAGAAATGAAAACAGAGTTATGAAAACAAAAAATAATGCAGCCAAACAAGTATTTGCTGTGGATCCCATCAGTTTTGAGAATTGAGTTATGAAAACAGAGAATTGAGTCATGGAAACAAGCCAACCAAACGGGCTCTTAATCTCTTTATTGATATCACGTGTGACTTTAATTAACAATAAACAAAGTGAAATAAGAATGTTTTATAAACAAGTAATAAGAAAAATGTTCAAAAGTTTTCTAATGGGAATTATTCTCTCTATTATGAACATAGATCACATGGTAAGATATTTATTCTTTACTCCAGCTTTTTCCCCTAAGAAAAAAAAAATACAAACGACATAATAAAATGGCTTTTCAGGTTTTATAATAAAATAAATACTATTACAAATACTATAGTAATTCATCCTAGGGTGCATTTTAGCTCCTAAAAAGTTACTAATAAAGATGTAATAATTCAATATTCCAAAATATAATAACGTAGTATTCTCTCTTCTTATATGAATAGTGAGTCTCATCACAATATTTTTACTTGTAAAGAGGAGAGACAACCTAACCACTCTCTCCATTACTATATGTTTTTTTTTTTTTTTTTTGAGAAGCCATTACTATATGTGTTTGAGTTGGAAATATTTTAAATTTTGCTAACTATATTTCATGGTAATATTATTAACTGTAGTTTATAATCACTAAATAAAAAGGAATTCAATTGGTACAAGTAAATATATTAACATTTACATCTTAATGCTTTCAAAAAAAAAAACATTTACATCTTAATTATATATATTTTTATATATAAAGACATCTAAACATATTTGCGCATGCATTTTGTGCGATTGGAACAAGTTTAATATTGTATTTTGACAGCCGGTAAATTTTAACAATTAAAGAAGAATAATTAGAAGCCACGAATGCTGTCACAACGACGTTGCGATCCAAAAACCCTCAAACCAATTAACAGATGAAGACAATTCCCATCTCAGCAGTTGGATTTTTTTTTTTTTTTTGGTCCCATTATATGCTTCACACGCTATATCTTTGATTAATTTGTGTTTGAGTTAAAAATATTTTAAATTTTATTAACAACATGCTGTTATAATAATGTTGATTAATTGTATTCTTAAATTTTACTTCAAAAAAATGTTGATTGTATTATATAAGCACCAATAATGTACTACATTCGTTAGGGCTATTTTTATTTATTTATATTTTGATAATTGGGAATGAAAACACCAAAAAGTACGGTTGAATTACAAAGTCCCCTAACACGTAATTTCTTTATCATTAAAATTTTTTTGATGTTTACCTCTTAATAATATATGTGTATATACAAGCATCTAAACATGTATATAATTTTTTGGCGACTAGTTTAATATTATTGTATTTGGACTACCTATAAATTTTGGTAATTAAGGAAACCAATTGTTTAAACTATAGCTATTGAGTAGGCTACAACATTGAACTAAAAACATAATTTTTACATAAACCCCTTAAACTAAGGCTTAACATGATTAATTGTTCACTACTTTGCCTCTTCCTCCCAAATAATAATACATCTCACTAATTACATTTATAGTGGGACCTACCATAATATATGAGATGAGGGTTTTTTTATAATAAAAAAATTTGATAGGTGTGGGGGGTGGGGTATATTCGAATCTTGGACATCCTTACTGGAACTAGAATAGTCCAATTGTAAGAGGAGAGAGCATTTGTCCTAAAGTATTGAATAATTTCTTGGTTTAACAAAATCTATGAAGCTTAAATATATGATATCGTAAGAGTACAATAATGTCATACTCACTCCTCTTTCATAATCATGGGGTCTCACAATGTTAAGAACAGAGGTGTTGAATGGTTGAATTCAAGGACAACCAAGCCTCCAAGAACAGAGAAAAGATATGAACAGAGAAATAGAGAGAGAAATTGGAAAGAGAATTGAAAGAATTGGAATTAAGAATACATTTCTAATACAAACTCCTCTCTTCCTAGCCTTTTAATAGCCTCTCAATGCCTCACTCTCTAACTGCCTAACTACCAAGCCAGCTGTCAACCAGCTACCCACATTCTAACAAACTAACCGTAGTAACTAACTCTTATTTGGTACAATCAGTAGTGCCAACTCAGCATATAATGCTAACTAAGAAATTACACTTATTATTCTAATACAGTTTGGCAACACTACCTGATACCCCCCTCATCAGCTACCCTTGCATGCCTCATCAGCACTAACACCCTCTTCATCAACAACTTGTCCACTCACCTCACTAGCACTCCACATGCAGCATCACACACTTCCTCATGCAACAACATACACATAGCTAACCATCACCATACATTCTAACAATTCCCTCCCCTTCACAGCACCTTGCCCACAAGGTGAGGGAACTTCTGTTGCAACACAAAAAGACTCTCCTAAGTAGCATCATCCTTGCTTTCATCTTGCCACTGCACCAGCACCTGAGTGATAAGTCTACTCCTCAACTAATGTGACCTGGTAGCCAAAATAGCCACTGGTTCAGGGTTAGGAATCTGATCCACAGTCACAGCGGGTAAAGCAGGCCTAGGAACCACCTGAGCACCCAATTTAGCTTTGAGATTGGAGATATGAAACACAGGATGGATTTGAGAACCTGCAGGCAAATCAAGCTTGTAGGAAACCTCTTCCACCTTTTGCACAACCTGGTAGGGTTCATAAAAACGAGGAGCTAGCTTGCTAAACTTCTTGGACTGAATTGAGGACTGCTTGTAAGGTTGCAGTCTAAGATACACCCAATCTCCCATAGCAGAGGACCTATCCACCCTTTTCTTATCAGCAAACCACTTCATTCTCTCTTGTGCAGCAGTCAAATTGTGCTTGAGCAATGAAAAAAGTTGCTGCCTATCCTGCAGAATTGAATCAACAGCTGCCACCCTTGTAGTTCCTGGAACATAATCCACAAGCTTAGGAGGAGGATATCCATAAAGAGCTTCAAATGGAGTAAGCTTAAGAGAAGAATGGAAATTAGTGTTGAACCAAAACTCAGCCAAAGGAAGCCAGTCCACCCAAGCTTGAGGTCTGTCAGTAGCAAAGGCACTCAAGTAATGTTCCAAACTCTTGTTCACAACTTCAATTTGGCCATCCGTTTGAGGGTGGTAAGAAGATGACATAGCTAGACTAATACCTTGCAATTTCATCAATTCAAACCAGAATTTAGAGGTGAATACTGGGTCCCTATCACTTACAATGGTGGAGGGCAGTCCATGTAACTTAAAAACAAACTGCATGAATAACTGAACCACCTTAGCAGCAGTGTAAGGGTTAGCCAATGGAATGAAGTGAACATATTTAGTGAATCTGTCCACAACAACAAACACCACTGACTTCTGCTGAGATTTAGGCAGCCTTTCCACAAAATTCATGCTAATGTCAAGCCAAGGCCTATTTGGAATGACCAAGGGCTGTAATAAACCAGAAGGGAAGCAAGTCTCACTCTTCAACCTCTGACATACATCACATTCCTTAACCAAATTCTTCAAGTCCTTTCCCATACCAGACCAATAAAAGTCCTTCTTGAGTCTATGGAAGGACTTTAAATATCCAGAGTGACCCCCTAAAGGGCTATCATGCACTTGCTGCAAGACAAGAGATTTTAAAATCTGGTTTGAACTTCCCAAGTATAGTCTACCCTTATAAAACAGCAAATCATTACAAAGTGTGAACCCCGCTGGAACATTTTGCCCTAACTTAATTGCCTGAATAGTTGGCTGGATGGCAGGATCAGTGACATAACTTGCTTTGAGATCATCAAGCCAATTAGCAGTAGGGAAGGAGATAATGCATAGAGTACCCACTTCACTACAGTCAACATCAACATTCCCAATAGCTTCTCTTCTTGAAAGGGCATCAACAACTAAATTCTCTTTACCCTACTTATACTCAACTATAAAGGTATAACCAAGTAATTTGGTGATCCACTTTTGCTGAGCAGGGGTACTAATCTTTTGTTCCAGCAAATATTTTAGACTTTCATGATCTATCTTGATTACAAAAGGTCTTCCAAGGAGGTAAGGTCTCCACTTCTTCACAGCTACCACTACAGCCAACAATATCTTTTCATAAGTGGAAAGGGTAAGTGCTTTTCCCTTCAAAGCTTGACTATGAAAAGCAATGGGCCTTTGGTTCTGCATTAGGATAGCACCAATACCCAACCCAGAGGCATCACATTCCATAACAAATGGTTTGGTGAAGTCAGGTAAGGCTAGCACATGTGGATTGCACATAGCATCTTTGAGTAATTGGAAAGCATGTGAAGCTTCAGGAGTCCAAATGAAGGAGTCTTTCCTTAACAAAGCAGTTAAAGGAGTTGCAATTAAGCCATACCCTTTCACAAACTTCCTATAGTAGCTAGTCAAGCCCAAAACCCCCCCTCAAAGCCTTCACATCATGAGGGATAGGCCATTGTTGCATAGCAGCAGTCTTCCTTGGATCTGTTTTCACCCCTTCACCAGAAATTATATGTCCTAAATACTCTACCTCCTTACAAGCAAACACACACTTTGATTGTTTGGCATACAATTGATGATTCACCAAGGTTTCCAACACCAATTTAAGATGACCAACATGAGCAGCCAAATCCTTACTATACACAAGTATGTCATCAAAAAACACCAAGACAAATTTTCTTAAGTAAGGTTTAAAAACTGAATTCATAAGTGATTGAAAAGTTGAGGGTGCATTGGTTAAACCAAATGGCATCACCAAGAACTCATAGTGACCCTCATGAGTCCTAAAGGCAGTCTTTGGAATGTCTTCCTCCTTCATTCTAATTTGGTGATATCCGGATCTTAAATCCAATTTAGAAAAAACAATGGCACCAAATAGTTCATCTAACAATTCATCAATGACAGGTATGGGATCCTTATCTTTAATGGTCTCTTGATTTAAGGCTCTATAATCAATACACATCCTCCAAGAGCCATTAGCCTTCCTAACTAGAAGAACAGGTGAAGCAAATGGACTGCTACTATTTCTAATAAACCCCACAGACAACAACTCCTTAACAATGTTCTCAATTTCATTTTTTTGATAGTAGGGGTACCTGTAAGGCCTCTGAGATACAGCTTGAGCTCCATCCTTCAACGTGATATGATGTTCATGATCTCTTAAGGGAGGCAGACCCTCAGGAGTAGAAAAAACAGCCTGTTAATCTAGTAACAAAGCAGCAATAGCTTCAGGAATTTGTACCTATCCTTCTGCAGACAACAATTGAGGCTGCAACTGAACTGAAATCTGGAGGATTAATCCTTTCTTCACTGATTGTTTCAAAAAATTATAACCATCTTGCAGTTGAGAATTAGCACTCTTCAACGCTTGTAATTGAACATGCCTGTGACCATAAGAAAAACTCATTGTGAGCAATTTAAAATCCCACTGGATTACTCCCAAGGTTCCCAACCACTGAGTGCCCAAGACTAAGTCACATCCCCCCATTGGAAGCACATGTAAGTGTACCAAGAATTCCTCTCCTTGCAACAAGATAGGTACTGCCTTACAAACACCCTGCGTTTTAATTACATCACCATTAGCAACCTTCACTTCTAGAATTTGAGAAGTATCTACCTGGATATGTAACTGTGAAACCAGAACAGCATCAATAAAATTGTGGGTACTCCCTGAATCAATCAGGATTACAAAGGACCTCTAATTAAACTTTCCCATGACTCTTATCGTTCCTGAAGTAGGAGTGCCACTTAATGCATAGAGAGTAATCTCTGCATCTTCTTGATCTTGCCCAACCTGTCCAATCTGATCTGCATATCCATTTTCCTCCAATTCCGTTAAGTGAATTCCAGAATTTACATTTTCCTGAGCCAATTCTACATGATCCAATAGGAATAACATAGCATTCTTGCACTTGTGGCCAGGAGCCCACTTTTCATCACAATTGTAACACAACCCCTTCTTTTTCCTTTCCTCCATTTGAGCAGGAGAAATCCTCTTAATGGGTAGCCTGGGTTTAGACTCTAACAGAGAAGGAACTTTTGGAGGTGCTCCCAAAATAGAAGGCTTTCCCTGATCCCCTTGAATCTTGGAAAACTTCCTGCAACTCCAATTATACTCTTCCTGAATTTTTGCCAACCCAAAAGCCTCATTCAAGGATTTAGGATTAAGCATTCTTACTTTCAGCCTTATCTCATCTCGTAATCCGCTTAAAAAACAGCTTAACTTGTGAGCAGCAGATAAGCCCTTAATCCTATTGGACAACACCTCAAATTGGGCCTTATACAATGACATTGAAGCAGTTTGTCTCAGCCTAGTAAGCATTTCCATAGGATCATCATAAGCCGTAGCACTAAATCTGATGTGCAATGCTTGAATCAATGACTCCCAATCTGCAAAAAGACCTACCTCTTCACTATCTTGGAACCAAATTAGAGCCTCACCATCCATATGAAACGAAGCTAGCATTAATTTCTCAGCAACTGGTGTATTATAATACTTGAAGTATTGGTTGGCTTTGTAAACCCAACTTGCAGGGTCTTCTCCAAAGAACCTTGGAAATTCCAATCTCACCGGACGAGCCATAGCCATTGTTGATGAATTTGCATTCCTGTGTTCATCATATTTTGGAGATTGAGACATTCCACCTTGATTAAAACCACTTCTCTGCACCAGGATTGCTAATTGTTGATTCATCTCATTCATAATACGTGTATGCACTCCTTGGACAATACGAATTTGTTGAATTTCCTTATCATGATGGTTACGCATTTCTTGAATTTCCTTCTCATGATGATCACTTGAAGTTCTCAATGAAGCTAAAGCCTCCTGAATTGCTGCAGTAGTTGAACGTGTTTCAGCCATGGCCGAGGAAAACCTGGCTCTGATATCAAATGTTAAGAACAGAGGTGTTGAATGGTTGAATTAGAGGACAACCAAGCCTCCAAGAACAGAGAAAAGATATGAACAGAGAAATAGAGAGAGAAATTGGAAAGAGAATTGAAAGAATTGGAATTAAGAATACATTTCTGATACAAACTCCTCTCTTCCTAGCCTTTTAATAGCCTCTCAATGCCTCACTCTCTAACTGCCTAACTGCCAAGCCAGCTATCAACCAGCTGCCCACATTCTAACAAACTAACCGTAGTAACTAACTCTTATTTGGTACAATCACTAGTGCCAACTCAGCATATAATGCCAACTAAGCAATTACACTTATTATTCTAATACAGTTTGGCAACACTACCTGATGCCCCCCTCATCAGCTACCCTTACATGCCTCATCAGCACTAACACCCTCTTCATCAGCAACTTGTCCACTTACCTCACCAGCACTCCACATGCAGCATCACACGCTTCCTCATGCAGCAACATACACATAGCTAACCATCACCACACATTCTAACACACAATTAATGAGAGAATAGGAATTACAACCACAAACTATTTTACAACATTTTTATAAACTATTGATGTGACAAATTTTACTCGTTCTAATATGAACCCACTACTAATATCACACTTTTGCTTTTCAATAATTATGAGTAATGCTACGCTACAAACTATTTTACAACATTTTTACAATTATTGATATAACAAATTCTTACTAGTTCTAATATAGGCTCATAACAAACATCACATTTTACTTACCAATAATTATTTGGAAAATGAGTTGGGTTCAAGTTACACCTGGTATAACTCTAAACAATGTTACACCGCCCAATAACTTGTTATTGAATTAATATTTTGAAAATCCAACCATTGAATTACATGTTTTATATGTTCTTAACATGCATGCCAATTTTCATATTAATCGGATGTTATCTACCATTTGATCCATAAACTCATATTTTATGCATTATTTTAAATTACAAAAATTTGAATTTTAACAATTGATTGATGATATAGATATTAATTTTTGATCACCTTGAAATTTTGCAAGCATAAAGAATATACAAAAATAATGTAATCTAACGGTGGATTTGTCAATATTCGCATCCAATTAAAAAATATTGATTGGTATAACATTGCTTAGAGATACACTATGTGTAACTTGAACCCAACCCTTGGAAAATACTAAAGCCACATTAGTAGTTTGTAAAAATATTATAAAAAAGTTTGTTTGTAGCATTACTCATAAAAGTAATGCTACAGCCACAAAATATTTTACAACATTATTTGGAAAATGCTAAAACCACATCAACTGTTTGTAAAGATGTTGTAAATATAATTTTCCATCTATGAACACTACGAATTTAATGATTTTTAGCTTGCATAATGACTATAAATTTATTAGTTTTGTGAGTATTTACAACAATAGTAAGCAATTTTAATTGTGATACAATAATTAAAACTCCTATATGATAAATTATTTAAAGCTCAACAAAAAAAAAATGGTAAATAATTTATTGCAAATTTAAATTATTATTAAATCATTTAATATTGTCTTTTAAACTTCTTGTAAATTTTGGCAACTTAATTAAGAAGAACATATCTACTAAAATGAAGCTATTAAGGTGAAACACATATGGAAAAAGTATAATTTCTACATACACTAAGATTTAAATGTGTGAAACATTTATGGAAAAAGAATAATTTTTACATACACTAAGATTTGAATGCATCATGAAGACTATGAAATTAATGATTTTGAACCTTTCTATTTTTTTTTTTTTTTTTTTTTGAGAAGATTGAACCTTTCTAATGACTATAAATTTATTAGATGTGTGGACCTTTTTAGAGTCCTAGGGATACAATAAAAATATATAACAAATTCACAACATTTCAAAATTAGCCTCTTACTTTATATATTGGTCAATAAAATGAATAAATTACATAATATGGTGAACTCATGTGTAAAGTGGTAGACTAATTTAGAAATATTATGAAATTATTATGTATTTTTGTTGCATTCATTGCAATATTGCCTTTATAATAGTAAGCAATAATCCTATAAAAAAAAAGTAAAAAATGATAGTAAAAAATTATGTTTAATTTTGCATTTTGACAGCTCCAAACGATGGCAATTAAAAAGACCATTTCTAGCTAGTAAAATTTAGTTGGTAAGGAAGGTGTAAAATTCTACATAATTTCTACCTTAGCCCTTTAAACTAAGGTTTAGAGTATGTAGACCATGAATTTAACAGTTTTGAACATTTATAATAACTATAAGTTCATTAGTTTTACGGACCTTCATAATAAACAATTATTCAATGCTTCATGAGCAATTCTTCCTCCTCTAACAATTTTTTTTTTTTTTTTGAGGGAATTCTCCTTAACATAAGGACCCTACAATGAATTTAATCAGCAATACTCATTATTATATGAGGAGAGGTGCTACATCCACAATATTTTCACAATACTTTCATAACAAATCACATGTGGTGAGTTGTTATTGGTTTTAATTTGAACCCACAATTAAAATTACTTTTTTGCCCACTTATAACAACCAATAACAACTTGCCACTTATGATTTGTTATAAAAGTGTTGTGAAAATGTTGTGTACACTCTTATGATATTAATTGCCACTTATGAAAAGAGTTTTGAATTATCACTCTTATGATATTAATTGCAATTCACATATGGTAAACAATTTATTTTCATTTAAAAGAATTTTTAACTCATTAAGTATTAATTGTACTACAAGTTAGACGTTCATAAGACTTCTCTTCGTTATGTCTAACTGAAAAGCCTTCTCCTTTAAGGTTCGTTTGGTTGGGGTGAAAAAGTAGAGATATAGAAGAAGAAAAAAATTATTTAGTTGATGGGATTAAAAAAAAAAAAAAAAAGGATAGAAAATATAGATGGTAGAAATTTATTCCTATACCCCTAGTACTAAGAAAGAAACTTAATAATATATAAGGAAAAAAATTTTAGAAAAAAAAAAATCTAAACATAATATTGTTTGAAAATTTAAAAAAAGAAAAAGAAAAAAAGAATAAGTTATAAGAGTGAGGATAGACGGGTAACTTCCCATCAAACCCACTCCCCCCATTTTCTCCCCAAATTGGGGAGAAATGCCATTTCACCCTAAATGGTGGGCCCAAGGAGAAAATTCCCGGGCCCTACCATTTTCACTTCCCTCTCTCATTCTCAACCAAATACGCTTTTCTTCCCTATTTTCTCTTCTCCCCATAAATCATCCAACTTTTCTCCTCAACCAATCGACCACTTTGTTTCTTTGTACAAATCTAATACATTCAAAGAAACTAACTTGCTTGTGTATTTACTTGATGCTCTTGTCTTTTAGTGAGTTGAACATAGCAGATTGAGGTTTCTTGATACCAAATGAATCATTTTACTCAATGGAGTCAATCTCATACCAACGACCATTTTGGTTTGGCCAAAAAAATTATATATTTTGATAATAATCAATACCAACATACCATTTTAAGATTACCTCTATTTTCATAAATATATAATTATATATGATAATAATTATTTTCATTGGCATATAAAATAAATAATTTTAATAATAGATATTATACATCTCTACCAAATAACCTTTAAAAAAAATCTCTACCAAATAAATTTTTACATGACTAATTTTTTCTTTAGTAATTTATGAACTATTTAGTATAGTTTTAGACACTTTTATTTTAATTTGTGTTCACACACACACACACATATTACAATTTTATTTTTTCACTTCTACTGTTTTTCCCCCCTAACTTAAATTATTTGTTTTTCTTTTGTTTATTTTACTTCACACGCCTATCATTTAACAAGTAATAATGTTTCTAATTTTTATTTTATTTTAAAGTAACTAGTAACAACATGTCATTTTACAAGTTCCAAGGTGCCATTATCATTTCACAAAGAGTAATGCTAAGACCACAACTCTTGACACAACTTGCTCACGTGGCAAGTCTTGAGTGGTGGGTCCACAACTCTAACATTTACGACTTTCCACGTAAGCAAAATGTGGCAAAAGTTGTGGTTTTAGCATTTTCCCTTCACAAATTGTTTTATAAAAAATTATCTCTTTGGTCATTTACCTTCACATGTTTACTAACATATATGATCTCTTCAACTTTTCAAATTCTTTTATCTTTCCGGTCTCTTCCTCTTCTACGTTTTTTTTAGATCTCTCTCTCATAGCTTCACCAAATTTCTCTTTTTCTCTCTTTTTACACTTTGTTTATCAAAATTAAGAATTGCAACCTCACTAATGTTTTGGTGTCACTGCTCACCGTTTAAAGCTTTAGTAAGATTTGAGAAGAAGAGAGAGCAAAAAGTTTATTATTGTTTGTAAATATGTTACCAATCCAGTACTAATTAACTGGATGAAGTCTGGTATTTTTCTCGGAACGGCCGGAACAACCCCAATATGACTGGTATTTAAACCAGTTGGAAATATTAGTGTTTTGTACTGGTTTAGATATCGGTACGACATATTCCAATTGCACCGGCAAGTAAGGTACGAAATCAACTTCCTTGATTTTACTCAAATGAGGCTTGGTCTTTCAAAGTTTGTGCATGAACCCCAAGATTTTAAAGGCCCAAGTGCTGCAATTAACAATTTTACTCCAAACTCATTTTGTGTGAATGTAGGATTTTATTGGGAAAGTCCATGAAGTCACAAAAAAAGGGTGAGGTTGGATTTTAGTCTTGATTTCTTGATAAGAGAAGATATGGGTTTCGACTCCAATCCTTATGGTGAGAGAGATATAGGTCATAGGCCCATCTTGTGATGTTGGCAATGTCACATTTTGTGAACTTGATAAGGCAGCAAATTTGGGCCTTGAACCCCTTTCGTGAAATAACAAGAATTGAGCTTTAAGCCAATCTGTGAAGAAGCAGGATTTAGGTCATAAGCTCATTTCTTGAATTAATAAGATTTGGGCTTTGAGCCTATACAATGTGGATACAAGACTTAAGCCTTGCGCCCATTTTGCGAAGTGAGAAAAAGTAGTAGGTTGTGACTCTAATTTGTGATGTAGAGAAAATTACTTTATACTCAATCTGTGAAGAGTCAAGAAATAATGTGGGCTATGTGTCCATTATTAATGTAGAGAAGATGTGGGTTGTGAGCTTGTCTTGTAAAGTGAAGAAGTTTATGGGCCATGAGTTCAATATGAAAATATGTTGATTTTTGGTAAGAAAGCCCAATCAATGTAGTTGGATAAAATTTGAGTCTTTTTTAACTTTAAATAATTTTAAAAAATTCCCATTATTATGTAAAATACAAAAACTTTCAATGTGTCACAACTTGTCTAATAAAATTATGCCATGTGAACTAAGGGGAAAAAAACTCAAAACAACATTTTCAATAATTTAAAATGAAAAAAAGAAATGGATAGAAGAGAAGAGAAATCATTTATTTCCTTTGTTTAATAAGAATGAATATGTTTCTCCAAAAAGAAAAAAGGAAAAAGAATGAAGATGAAGGGAAAAACGAAATATTGAGACAAATAGTTTTCATGGGTCTTATCTTTTGCTTTTCCACCAATTACACTTTTACCCTAGTAAAATTTTTTCCTTTTAAGAAAATAATTTTTATATCCCATATATAGTTGATTCATAATTTATAATTTACAAGAATAAAATAGGAAAATAATTTTCTATGAATTTTTTTTTTTCATTTTTCTTCCCATTTACATCCAAACACACATGGAGAAGTATTTTTTCATGTATTCTTTTCTTTTCTCTTCACTCTCTCATGAACCAAATATAGTATTAAGAGAACTCATATCAAGCTTCTTAAAACACCATTTCAACAAAATATTTAGACTAAATTATAAATTGCATTTTCTAACTTTATCCAAAATTCAATTCAATCTTGTAACTTTAACTTCGTTCAATTCAGTCGTTGAACTTTTAATTTTATTCAATTTAGACTTTTCGTCTACTCTGTTAAGTAGGTTACCGTTAAATGCCCCTAATATTACATGGTTTTGTAATTTTTCAATTTCTAAATTAAATATATATAACTAATAGAAATCAATTTTTCTATAAACAATTAATTTTTTTTGTGAAGAACACGTAAAAAGTAAAAAACCCAGCAACTTTCCCAATATCCAAACTAAAAAAAAAAAAAAAAAAATCCCTTTCAATCTAGCTTAAAAAAATCTCTGTGTTGTATCGAACTACTAAAATTTGTCCCTTATAACTAATTCCAAAAGACCTTCAAACATTCCACAAATCATGAAAGATTTTAGGTTGTAATCTATGCTTTTTGATATTTGCCTCTTAACCAACAATTTTCCACGTGTAAGTTGCCATCATTTTTTTTTTTTTTTTGGGTTGTTGGGTGTAGGTTGCCATGATAGAGTCCTAACATAGTCAAGCTTTACGAACTCCACGCTGCTCCGGTTGTTGTTAGAGTAGTGTGATTGTGATTTGTGAGTGTGAATGCAACAAATGGAGGTGAGTGTGGTGGCTTTTTCTTTTTTGGGATCAAAGAACCATTGTTGAAGAAATTCTGAAGAGATGTTGTTTTGAGACACTTAATGGCAAAACCCTAATGGAATTGAACAGACAAACTGAATTGAATTAAATTAAAAATTAGAAGACTGAATTGAAGGAAGTTAAAGTTAGATAATTGAATTGAATTTTAGGTGAAATTAGAAGGTGTAAATTTGTAATTTAGCCAAATATTTAACAAAATTCAAGTAAAACTGTAAAAGCATTCTACATCAACCTTAACAATTACTTCCAAAATTTATATATGAATAGTAGCCTAATACACTTATTGGGGTACTGCGCAGCAACACACTAAATAAATATATTTTTTATTTAGCCCCTAGCTCAACTGTATCATCTCAGAGCTCTCCTACTCTCTAGTAGACATAGTTTGATGGAAATGGAGGATGAGGATGGTGGTCGAGTTATTCATGGTGGTTGGATTTCATAGTGGTGGTCTAGCCAAATTTTGTGGGTTTACTTAATTTCTTGGTGGTGGTGGATATCGGTCTTCTTCCTTTGTGAGGGTGTGCAAAAGGACAAAATTTGGCTACAAACTTGGTTGTAGCCTAAGACTACAACTTCATTCAATATCCTTTTATTAAATGTGAATTTTGACAAATCCACTAGTGGATAACATTTTCTTTTTATATTTTCCATATTTGCAAAATTTTCAAAAAATCAAAGATCAATAGTTATGTTATCAATTAATTGTTTAAATTGCAAGTTTTTGTTGTCTAAAATTATGTATAAAAAATAAGTTCATGAATTATATGGTAAATAACATCTAATTGGCACAAAATTTGACATGTATATTAAGAGCATAAAGAACATGTAATCCAATATTAGATTTTCAAAATATGTAGCAATGTTAATTTTTTTAAAGGAAGTTGTAACCTTCAACTATAACTAGAGAGACTATAGTTTTAAACTACAATCAAGTTTGTAGTTAAACTTTTTCCTATGTGTAATACCTACAAAGAGACTAAGGTTTATGTTTGTTATGCTAATGAGAGACTCCAGTTCGCACTTTGATCAACTCACTTTATGGATTTGTTTGATTTCCATGAGGACCCCTCACTTTTTTTCATTGTATGGTCTTTTTTCTTTTTTCTTTTTTTGAGAAAAATGTAAGTAATTTTATTGAACTAAATCAAATTTGAATACATTATTCAAGTCACTAGGTAGCTCTTCTATCCATATATACATTAGTGTTTGCAGATAGAACTGCTCGTCTGACAAGAGCATGGGCTAAGTTGTTCTATCCATACCCCCTTTTTACATGTTGAAAATTGCAACTCAGTAAAGTAGAACTAAGGCATCGAATCTCTTCTTTTCTCCAATTGTATGGTCTTTATATGTCCATAAACTATTTGCGTTTGAGTTGGAAATATTTTAAATTTTATTAGCTAGATTCTATGGTAATATTATTAACTGTAGTTTATAATCACTAAAAAAAGGAATACAATAGGTACAATTAGCTCCTTAAAAAAAAGATACAATTAAATATATTAACATTTACATCTTAATGATTTAAAAAAAAAAATTACATCTTAATCTATATATATATATAAAACCGAAACTTTTGAAGCTCTCACAATTTTCCACATCATCACTATTTTCTTTTTCTTTTTATTTTTGATTCTTTTTATTTTAGGTTTATATTTATAACAATAATATTAAAAACGTATACAAATTTGGAGGCCTATTTAAGGGCTCCATAAAACTTGATGGACAAGAAAATATATTCTAAAATAAGCCCTACTTAATACTTAAACATAATAGGAACCAAATTTGACCTAAAAAAACATTAAAAGAGTCTAAAAACAAGGAAATAAATCACCTAGACCTAAAATAACGTTTTTTGCATAAAAATACCAAAATCTCTTCTCTTCTTAAAACCCTAGCAATTACCATCTCAAAACCCTAAACTCAACTTCACTTTAAGATTAAAAAAATAAGAAGGAGAGAGACTCACGTAAAAAAAAAAAAAAAAAAAAACGTAGGTTTTGTTTTTTTTTATTTGCTTTCATATGTGCCTGAAATTTTCATTCTATCTTATTGTTTTATTATGTTTAGAATTGATTTTCTTATAAATATTTGGGTTAATCTCTATATTTTGATAGTGTTTTTATTGGTTTGGTTTTTGAGTTGAAATTCTAATAATTATTTTATATTGCATATAGCAGATGAAGCATCTCTATTTTTTGGAGAAAAATCGAAACTACAACATATGTCTTCCAGCCCAAGATGTGGTAAATTTTTATATGTTCTTGCTTTATTGAGAATTTTTATTTTGGTTCATGTGATTTTTTTTTTTTTATTAAAACTTTGATTTTTGGTTGATTAATTATTTGTTTGGATTAATTTCAATTAATTATTTGTTTGGATTCAACGTAAAAGATAATGGAATTAGGTGTTATAAATTTGATAATGTTCCATGTTTTGAATTGTTTATATTATTTAGACTCCTGGTAGGACTCTCTCTTCTCTCCTTAAAACCCTAGCGATTACCATCTCAAAATCCTAAACTTAACTTCACTTTAAAATTAAAAAAATAAGAAGGAGAGAGACTCAACTAAAAAAAAAAAAAAGTAGGTTTTGTCTTTTTTATTTGCTTTCATATATATGTCCTTTTATTTAACTATCCCGTGCATCGCACGGGTTAGCGACTAGTTATATATATTTTTATATAAAAGCATCTAAACATATTTGCGCATTCTGTGCGATTGGAAAAGGTTTAATATTGTATTTTGACAGGTGGTAAATTTTAACAATTAATGCTCCTATTTTCAAATGTAAAATATTTATATGTAAAATATTTTTAGCTGTTTGGTATGACAAATAAAATTTTTCAAGAAAACCACTAAAATCGATGGCTCAACACCTTAGCCGCTGATACTGGAGGTCAAATGACTGGACCATTGGAACCGGCAGTTAGAGCAGTGATCAGACCGACAACACCGATCAACAAAACGGTGTCATTGGTTAACAGGCTTTGGCACCTATTGCAGTGTAGCATCTTTGGCCACCGAACTGCCGATACCAATAGTCAATGTGGCATTTTCAGTCATCGAACCGCCAGCACTAGTTGCCAGAGCGAAGTCTCCAGACACCAAATTGCTGGCATTTGTTACCGAAGAGGAGGCATCGAACAGCAGACCAATGACACCGGTGGGCAGAGCGAAGTCTCCGACCACTAGATCTCCATCACCAATCGCCAGAACAGAGTCTCCGGCCATTAGATTGCCAGCACCGATCGTCAGAGTGGTGTCTCTGGCCACCAGACCGATGACCTAGCATTAGATAGGGGGGAAGCCATTGTTTGTTTTTGAAAAATATTTTACCAAATTTTTAAATGTTAAATATTTTTCAATTTTTTATAAAGAATTTTACAAGTTTGACTATATTTTATCTACAAACAAATACCTAAAAATGGAAAAACATTTTTTGGAAAATATTTTAATTCAAAACAATCAAAGTGTAAAGAAGAATAATTAGAAGCCATGAACGCTGTCACAATGACATTACAACCCAAAAACCCTCAACCAACTCACCAAGGAAGATAATTCCCATCTAAGTAATTGAGTTTTTTTTTGGTCCCATTATATGCCTCATATGCTATACGTTTGATTAAATTGTGTTTGAGTTATAAGTATTTTAATTTTATTAACAACATGCTGTTGTAATAATGTTGATTGTATTTATTAAATTTTACTTTTAAAAAAAAATGTTGAATGTATTATAACAGCACTAAAAAAGTACTACATTTAGTATGATTAATTTTTTTTTTTTTGGTACTACACTTACTATGATTATTGATTATTTTTATTTTTATTTTATTATTCAATAATTGAAGGAAGTAGGATTTAAACCCTAGATTTCTTCAATGAAAATACTAAGAAGTACCGATTGAATTGAACTACAAATTCTTTTAACACAATGTATTTATCATTAAAAATTTAAATGTTTAAAAATTTAATTTGTAGCTGAATTGGTACCTCCCTATACACAAAATTGCTTAGGAGTTTAAAGAGGAAAGGGTTTGAGTTACAAGGTTAGTAGCATATTGTAATTATCTAAAAAAAACATGTATTCAATTTTTTTGACACATTGCGTAGGTGTGCAACTAGTTTAATATTATTGTATTTTGACTACCTATAAATTTGGTAGTTAAAGAAGACCAAATCCTCTAAACTATAGTTAGTGAGTAGGCTTCAACATTGATCTAAAAACATAATTTCTACATGAACCCCTTAAACAAAGACTTAACATGATTAATTATTCACTACTTCGCTCTTTCCTCTTAAATAATAATTCATCACACTAATTAGATTTATATTGGAACCCACCATTATGTATAAGGAGGAAGTATTTTTTATTTATAATAATTCCATAGTAGTGAGGGGTGTGGCAATATATTCAAACCTTGGATGTCCTTATTGGAACCAGAAAGTTCCAATTGTAATAGGAGGGAGCATTTCTCTTAAAATATTGAATAAATTTTTTGGTTTAACAGAATCTGCAAGAGTACAATAATGTCATACTTGCTCCTCTTATATAATCATGGGGTCTCAAAATTAAATAATAAGAGAAGAGGAACTACAACTTTATTCTACTCTTGGAGTATTGTATAATTTTCCATCTATGAAGACTATGAATTTAATGAATTTTAGCCTTCATAATGACTTTAAATTTATTAGTTGTGTAAACCTTTATAATAGGAGTAACGCTACACCCACAAACCATTTTAAACTATTTTTACAAACTGTTGATGTGGTCAATCTCTTATTGGTTTTCATCTAGGCTCACCATTAACTTCACTTTTTCATTTACCAATAATCACTCACCACATCAGTAGTTTGTAAAATCATTTGGGTAAATTGCAAATTACACTTCTAAAGTTTGAGGGTGATTGGATTTTATATCTTGAAGTTTCAGAATTTGGATTTTACCCCCTGAAGTTTGGTGATATTTGGATTTTACACTCTAATGTTTCAGAATTTGGATTTTACCCCTTATATTTTAGGAGTGTTTGAATTTTACTCTCTAAAATTTTGGGGTGTTTGGATTTCACACCCTAAAGTTTTAGAAATTGGAGGTATAAAATCCAAACAACCCTAAACTTTAGGTGGTCAAATCCAAGTTCTGAACATTAGGGTATAAAATTCAAAAACCCCAAAATTCAAGGGGTAAAATCTAAATTCTAAAACTTTAGAGTGTAAAATCTAATCACCCCCAAACTTTAGGGGTATAATTTGCAATTTACCTAAAAATTTTTGTAAGAAAGTTTATATCTCTAGCATTACTCTTATAATAGTAAGCAATTTTAATTGTGTGATATTAATTTACAACTCCTATATAATATACCATTTAAAGCTCAACAAAAAAAATATTTGGTAAATAATTTATTTCTGTTTTAAAGTATTACTCCTATATGGTAAACCATTTTAAGCTAAAAAAAATGATAAATAATTTATTTATATTTTAAATCATTGATAAATCATTTAATATTATATTTTAACTTCCTATAAATTTTGGCAACCTAATTAAGAAGACCATATTTTCTAAAATGTAGTTATTAAATAGGTTGGAATGCTTATGGAAAAAAATATAATTTCTACATACACTAAAATTTAATTAAATGGAACATTTATGGAAAAGTATAAGTTCTACATGCACTAATATTTAAATGCATCATGAAGACTACTAAATTAATGATTTTGAACCTTTCTAATTTTTTTTTTTTTGAGAAGAATGAAAATTTATTTCTATTTTAAATCATTGTTAAATCATTTAATATTGTATTATAACTTCCAATAAATTTTGGCAACCTAATTAAGAAGACCATGTCTTCTAAAATGCAGTTATTAAGTAGGGTGAAACACTTATGGAAAAAGTATAATTTCTACGTGCCCCAAGATTTAAATGCATGGAACATTTATGGAAAAGGTATAACTTCTACATGCACCAAGATTTAAATGCATGGAACATTTATGGAAAAAGTATAAGTTCTACACACACTAACAGTAAGATTTAAATGCATCATGAAGTCTACTAAATTAATGATTTTGAACCTTTCTAATTTTTCTTGGGAATATTGAAAATTTATTTCTATTTTAAATCATTGTTAAATCATTTAATATTGTATTTTAACTTCCTATAAATTTTGGCAGCCTAATTAAGAAGACCATATCTTCTAAAATGTAGTTATTAAGTAGGGTGAAACACTTATGGAAAAAGTATAATTTCTACTACACTAAGATTTAAATGCATGGAACATTTATGGAAAAGTATAAATTCTACCTACACTAACTTAGATTTAAATGCACCATGAAGACTACTAAATTAATGATTTTGAACCTTCCAAATTTTTCTTGAGAAGAGTGAAAATTTATTTCTATTTTAAATCATTGTTAAATCATTTAATATTGTACATTAACTTCCTATAAATTTTGGCAACCTAATTAAGAAGACCATATCTTCTAAAATTTAGTTATTAAGTAGGGTGAAACACTTATGGAAAAAGTATAATTTCTACATACACTAAGATTTAAATGCATGGAACATTTATGGAAAAAGTATAAGTTCTACCTACACTAACTTAGATTTTAATGTTGGGAGGCTTGCCTCCCATTGATTTTCCTTTCAAAAAAAAAAAACTTAGATTTTAATGCATCACGAAGACTACTAAATTAATGATTTTGAACCTTTCAAATTTTTCTTAAGAAGAGTGAAAATTTATTTCTATTTTAAATCATTTAATATTGTACATTAACTTCCTATAAATTTTGGCAAGCTAATTAAGAAGACCATATCTTCTAAAATGTAATTATTAAGTAGGGTGAAACACTTATGGAAAAAGTATAATTTCTACATACACTAAGATTTAAAAACATGGAACATTTATGGAAAAAGTATAAGTTCTACCTACACTAACTTAGATTTAAATGTATCATGAAGACTTATATTAAGAGAAATGCTACGTCCACAACATTTTCACAACATATCCTATGTGGCAGATTATTACGGGTTGTTATTGGTGAGGTAGAAAAGTAATTTCAGTTGTAGATTCAAATTAGAACCAATAACAACTAATCACATATGATTTGTTGTGAAAATGTTGTGGACGTAGCACATCTCTTATATTAATGATTTTGAACCTTTCTAATTTTTCTTGAGAAGAATGAAAATTTATTTCTATTTTAAATCATTGTTAAATCATTTAATATTGTACATTAACTTCCTATAAATTTTGGCAACCTAATTAAGAAGAACATATCTTCTAAAATGTAGTTATCAAGTAGGGTGAAACACTTAAGGAAAATGTATAATTTCTATATACACTAAGATTTAAATGCATGGAACATTTATGGAAAAAGTATAAGTTCTACATACACTAACACTAAGATTTAAATGCATCATGAAGACTAATAAATTAATGATTTTGAACCTTTTTAATTTTTCTTGGGAAGATTGAAAGTTTATTTCTATTTTAAATTATGAGTAATGCTACAGTTACAAAGTATTTTACAACATTTTTACAAACTGTTGATGTGATCAACTTCTTATTGGTTTTCATCTAGGCCCATCATTAATGTTACTTTTTCATTTACCAATAATCACTCATCACATCAGCAGTGTGTAAATTTTTTTGTAAAAATTTTGTATTTCTTGCATTACTCTTAAGTCATTGTTAAATCATGGCTAAAATGCAAAATTGACCCTCTAACTTTCTTCAGATTTTATTTCAGTCCTATAGCTTTTCTTTCATTCATTTTAGTCCTCTAAGTTTCAGATTTATTCAATTAAGGCATTTCCGTTAACTTTTGTTAAAAAAATTTTGAAAGAAAAAATCTGGAAAATATTTTTCAATCATTAATTGAATTTTTTTAATTTAAAAATTTTGTAGAAAATTTTATAAAATTGAAAAATTAACCACAACATATAACAAAAGTTAATGGAAAAACCTTAATTGAATAAACTTGAAAGTTAGAGGACTGAAATGAATAAAAGTAAAGTTAGAGGACTGAAATGAAATCTGAAGAAACTTAAAGGATCAGTTTTGCATTTTGCCCCTAAATCATTTAATATTGTATTTTAACTTCCTATAAATTTTGGCAACCTAATTAAGAAGACCATATCTTCTAAAATGTAGTTAAACGTAGTTATTAAGTAGGGTGAAACACTTATGGAAAAAGTGTAATTTCTACATACACTAAGATTTAAATGCATGGACCATTTATGGAAAAAGTATAAGTTCTACATACACTAAGATTTAAATGTATCATAAATACTACTAAATTAATGATTTTGAACCTTTCTAATTTTTTTAGAAGATTGAACATTTCTAATAATTATAAATTTAGAGAAATGTTGTGTCCACAATATTTTCACAACACTTTCACAACAAATCCTAAGTGGTAAGTTGTTATTAACTGTTACATATAGGCAAAAAAGTATATTTAAGTTGTGAATTTAAATTATAACCAATAACAGCTTACCAACTATGATTTATTGTGAGAATATTGTAGACATATCGCTTCTCATAAATATATTAATTGTATGGACCTTTATAAGAGTCCTAGGGATACATAAAAATAAAAATTATCTATATATATATATATATATATACACACTCACAAACTCATCAAATTCACAACATTTCAAAATTAGTCTAGTACTTTATATATGGGTCAGTAAAAAAAAAATTGCATAATATGGTAGTAGACTAATTTGGCAATGTTGTGAAATTATTGTGTATTTTTATTCCATTCATTGCTTTAGTGCCTTTATAATAGTAAGCAATAATCCTTCAAAAAAAAAAATAGTAAGTAATAATCCTTCAAAAAAATAGTAAGCAGTAATGATGGTAAAAAAAAATGATTTTGGTTTAAATATATTGTTAACTCTTGTTGGCAATAAAAAAAGTACCATTTCTAGTAAAATTTAGTTGGTAAGGAAGGTGTAAAATTCAACATAATTTCTACCTTAACCCTTTAAACTAAGGTTTAAGTGTATGAAGACCATGAATTTAACAGTTTCTTAAAAAAAAATAAAAATAAATAAAAATAAAAGCAGTTTTGCTATAAATTCATTATTTTTTTGGACCTTCATAATAGAAAATTATTTGATGTTCCATAAGCAATTCTTCCTCCTCTAACTTAAGGACCTCACAGTAAATTTAATTAGCAATACCCAATATTATATGAGAGAAAAGAGTATTGAATGATCACTCTTTGTGATATTAATTGTGATTCACATATGGTAAAAAATTTATGTTCATTTAATATTGTATAATAAATTAGCCTTTCATAGGACTTCTCTTCTTTATATCTAAGTGGAGAGGTAGAAATTGTTTTTGTTTGGTTGTGAAAAAAGAAAAAGAAAAAAAGAAGAGAGGATAGAAACTGCAAATTGTATAAATTTACTCTTATACCCCTAGTACTAAGAATTAAAAATTAACAAAATATAAGGGAAAAAAATTTGAAAAAAGAAGAAGAAAAGAAATGTAAATTAGGGGGAGGGCAAATGGAAAATTTCCCATCATCTACTCCCCCCTTCCCCCCAATTTTGTCCCCAAATTGGGGAGAAAGCAATTTCTCCCCAAATTATGCGCATGGGCCCTAAGATTTTAATGGCCCAAGTGGTACAATTGACAATTTTACTCCAAACTCATTTTGTGTAAATGTGGGCTTTTACAAAAGAAGTCCCTAAAGTCGCAAAAAATGGTAAAGTGGGATTTTAATATTGATTTCTTAATAAAAGAAGATATGGGTTTCAAGTCCAATTCATATTGTGAGAGGAATATATGTCATAGGCTCGTCCTACGATGTTGGCAATGTCACATTTTGTGAACTTGATAAGGTAGGAAATTTGGGCTTTGAACCCATTTCATGAAGTAAAAAGTTTAGGACTTTAAGCCAACCCGTGAAAAAGCAAGATTCAGGTCATAAGCTCATTTCTTGAATTAACAAGATTAGGGCTTTAAGCCTATACAATGAAGATACAAGATTTAAGCTTTGCGCCCATTTCATGAAGTGAGAAAAAGTAGAAGGTCGTGACTCCAATTTGTGATGCAAAGAAAATTACTCTATGCTCAATCTGTGAAGAGTCGAGAAACAATGTGGGTTGTGTCTATTACTAATGTAGTGAAGGTGTGAGTTGTGAGCTTGTCTTGTGAAGTGAAGAAGTTTATGGGTCATGAGTTCAATATGAAAATATGTTGATTTTTGGTAAGAAAGCACAATTGATGTAGTTGGGTGAAATCTGAGTTTTTTTTTTATTTTTTTATTTTTTTATTTTTATTTTTATTTTAGCTTTAAATAATTTAAACCAATACTCATTATTGTGTAAAATACAAATATTTTTGATGTGGCACAACTTGTCTAAGAAAATTATGCCATGTGAAACAAGGAAAAAAAAACCAAAAATAACATCTTCAATAATTTAAAATGAAAAAAGAAATGGATAGAAGGGAAGGGAAATCATTTATTTCCTTTGTTTAATTAGAATGAGGATGTTTCTCCACACACACACACACACACACGCACACGCACAAAGAAGAAGAAGATGATGAAGAGAGAAAGGAAATATTGAGAGAAATAGTTTTCATGGGTCCCACTTTTTGCTTTTCCGCTAATTACAATTTTACCCTTGTAAAGTTTTGTCTTTTTAGGAAATTACCTTTTATATCCTCATAATTAATTCATAATTTATAATTTACAAGAATCAAATAGTAAAATAATTTTCTATGAATATTTATTTTTATTTTTATTCTCATTTACATCCAAACACACATGGGGAAAGTATTTTCTTTCATCTTTCCTTTTCCTTTTCCTTAATGTTTCTTTTCTTTTCTCTTCACTCTCTCGTGAACCAAATATAAGTATTAAGAGAACTCATACCAAACTTCTTAAAACACCATTTTCAACAAAATATTTAGGCTAAATTATAAATTGCATTTTCTTACTTTTTACCCAAAATCCAATTCAATCTTGTAAATTCAACTTCGTTCAATTCAGTCGTCAAACTTTTAATTTTATTCAATTCAAAATTTTTATCTATTCCATTATGTAGGTTACCGTTATATGCCCCTAATATTACATGGTTTTGTAAATTTTAAATTATATATATATATATATATATATATATATATATATATATAACTAATAGAAATCAATTTTTCTGTAAAAAATTAATTATTTTTGTGAAGAACATGTAAAAATATTTATATAAAAAAATAAAATAAAAAATAAAAAACCTTGCAACTTTCCCCGTATCTAACTAGAAAAATAAAAAATAAAAAAATAAAATCCCTTTCGATTTAGTTTTAAAAAATCTCTTTGTGTTGTATCAAAGAACTAAATCTTTCCCATATAACTAATTCCAGAAGACCTACAAATTTGTAGGTCTTTTGGAACTAGTCATAAGGAAGAGATTTTAGGTGTAATCTATGCTTTTTAATATTTTCCTCTGAACCAACAATTTTCCACATGTAGCTTGCCATGACTTTTTTTTTTTTTTTTTTTTGTTTGGTTGCTGTGCATAGGTTGCCATTATTTAGTCCTAACATAGTAAGCTGAGGTTACAATCTAGTGTACGACCTACACGTTGCTCCGGCAGTTGTCGGAGTAGTGCGATTGGGAGTGTGAATGCAACGACGATATCATTATTTTGTTCTGAAGCTCCATATATATATATATATATATATATATATATATATATATATATATATTTGGTAAAAATTGGTAGGGATTTTGGTTTGGGGAGGAAAATGGTGGGTTTTATTTATTTATTATTTGGATCTGATGATGCGTAAATCGTCAGTCTTGTAGGTTCGTCCAGATGAAGCTGAATCCTCGTCACTGTTCCTGCAGACGGAAAACAAAGGCTCTCCTAAGGTGGTCATCGATGTGGTGCCTACCACAACGTCTCCGATGCCAAAGTCAGTGTATAAAAGCTTTTTGAGAGAAATAGAAAGTTCTGAATATCAGAGATATCTGTGTAAGAGTATTGTTGGGTAACTTTATGTACCTTGTTTGTCTCTGATGAGTGTGTATATATATAGCTTCATAGTTTCTAATCGTTAGGGCCTTAATTGTGGCTTTAGTGCTTTTTCCGTAACTCCTTAGGGCTTATTAATGTAGGTTTTGATGAGCCTCCAACGATCTGCCAACTGATTGATAATTGTTTGAGGCATTGAATCTCCTTATTAATGACTCACTTACCTTCATCCATGTCGTGCCAAAGTGGACGAGTATATTCGATGAGGTCGTCCAAGAAAAGAGAGCTCGTCAGCCCCATCAGCTGCCCCCCAAGTTCTGTGATCGTCGTGGCGTGTCATGATGACCATCAGAAGATGAAAGGTTTTCTGCCCAGACATGGCTCTTAGGGTAACGTTCCACATTTAATGCGTAGTGGCAGCGCCACACGCATCGTGGCCACGTGGTGTGTTCTGATCAATGGAGTTAATGCCCCATTTGTGTGGCTCTTGGGTTTCTTACTGAATTTCAATTTTTTGTGCCTAGTTTTTAAACTTCCTTACTTTCCTCTTGCCCCTTCACTTTTCCAACTCTTTCTCAATCATTGCTCTGTGCTTCTTCTTCTCCGATCAGCTCTTCCTTGCGATTTTCCTTGAGCTTTGCATTTTGGGTAGCTTCTTTTGAGGTATGTTTCTTTTTTTCCTTTTCCTTTGCTCTTTATGGCATAGATAGATTGTGCTGGTTTCTGATTTTTTTTTTTTTTTTTTTTGTTGGTTTTGGGGCTTTTAGGATTTGTCTCTCTTTCTTTGTTCTTTTGGGTTTCCATGGTTAGTAGCTCTGAAGTTAGGGTAGTTTATCCTCTATCTCGTTCCTTTTTGCACATTTGGGGGCTTCCTTAGGTGTTTCCCACTCCTTTTCTCATTTGATTGAAGGTTTTGTTTTTTAGGGTAATAGTCTTAGTTGGCGTTGGCAGATTTGCTCCCCATGTTGCGTCAGTCAGTTAATTGGTTCGAGGGTTTGGTAATTGAGTGAAGGGCGATGTCGGAGGTGAGATCAAGTGAGCTTGAGATGGGGTTGTCGTCTAACAACAATCCTGTGGAGTTAGAAGTAGACACCGTGGCTTCTAGCCCACGTGAAATTAGGGCTTTCCATGCTCTAGGGGAGGTGTGTAGTCTAGACGGTGAAACGCTCTCCAGGTTCAAGGATAGGTTTCAATTTCCTAATAGGGTTAGGGTTCGTCTTCCTCATGGGAAGGAACAGGCTTGTCACTTCTCACCTGGGACGGTGTGCTTTTATGAGGTCGCCTTCCTATGCGGGCTTAGCTTCCACGACCATCCCTTCATCATAGAGCTTCTAGGTCGTTTCAATATTGCTCCCGGGCAACTCATGCCAAACTCATGAAAGATAGTGATCAACTGTATGGAGATATGGCTGGCTGCCACTAAAGGAGATATGATCAAGGTGGACGAGTTTACGTACTTGTAATGTTTAAAAGAGTCCAAGGAGTATGGGTATTACGAATTGGTGCCTTGGGTGAGAGAGGCTAGGATTGTCAGGGACTTGCCTTCGTCATTCAGATATTGGAAGTCTTGGTTCTTTTTTGTGTCTGGGGACGAGTGGGAAACACCTTCTAACGAAGTTTAAGGTGATCTCCCTAAGTTGCTTCGTCAGTGGAGAACCCCGGGTCTAGGTGCGTCGTCTTTTCTTTCCAGTCCTTCGTCTTTCGTCTCTCTTTTTATGTACATTCTGTCGTTGCTAACTCTTTCACATGTTGTCTCGTGCAGTTAAGAGGCGGCCAAAACTTAAGAGCAGATACAGGCAACGTGTTGAAGTGGCCATTGAGCACGCGAGGATGATTGAAGACTTTGATGATCTGGTCGACCCACGGACTCTAGCTCTTCACTGCCTAGGTCCTTACGTCCTACGCACTACAGAAATTGAGGAGAAGAAGAGTAAGTGTTTGTTAAATTCGTCGTTGCTAATCTTTTCTTTCTCTCTCTCTTTTTTTTTTTTTTTCTTTTTTAACAAGTGTTTTTTGCAGGGATGACGACCAAATTTAACCAAGGGGATGTGTGTGAAGATAAGGGGTAAGAAGAACAAGCTCCTTTCCAGCATCGGGAAGAGGAAGGTGCGAGTTGTGGAGAAGGGTGTCTCTGCCACTCCTCCTGCCCCCGTCATTGAGCCTTCGAGGACAGCCTCCCCAGCTACCTCAGTGGAAGACATCACGCTTATTCGGAAAAAGCCCTGTATGGACGATAAGGGGAATGACAAGGCTGATTCCCGTTCGTCCACCGTTTTTGATGACACTGGCCTTGCGCTGGCAAGGGTACAAGAGGCTTTTACTATTGAGGAGCTGAGGGTCTTCTCGAGCATACCCTCTAACGAGATTGTGGGTCGTCACATCCACAAACTCATCCAGGCATTGTACTTGTGCAATTTTACCCTTTCTCTTTCTTTCTTCTTTTGCACCGTCCTGAATGTTGGATTTTATTTCTAGGTGCTAGGGGAGAGTCTTCACATTACTTCGTAGTGCCTTACTTAAGAAGCCAAGATTGCGTCAGCGGTATCCAGGGTGAAGGCTTTGGAGGCAGAAAATCCTAAACTGAAGAAGGACCTTATTTCTGTCATAGTCGAGGCCAACACCATCAAAGAGAAGGCCAAGGTTTTGGGGGACGACCTCGAAGCTAAGAGGCAGCTGACCCTGGAGAAAGACGAGCAACTCATGGCTGTGAAGGAGAAGCTAAAGACCGTTACTGCCAAGGCCGTTGAGGTTTTCCAACAAACTGAGGAGTACAACACTGTACTTTTCACCTGGTACTACAAGGGCTTTGAGCTCCTTCGTCGGTACCTGGTTAAACACCCCTTTGGAGTAGACCTGGAGAACTTGGACATGGAAGTGGTTGACTAGGAGATGGCAACATACGAGGTCTCCCAATCTACTGCTCCTGTTGAAGACACTCCTGGGGATGCTCCTCTGCCTCTCCCCAATGGTGATGGTACAGCCACTGCTTGAACCTGCCTTGTGTTCGTTTACCTCTTTTTTTTTGTTCTTTTTTTTTTTGTAGTCTTCTTTTTGGGTGCCCAGTGTGTTTTGGGCTTTTCGACTCTACTTTCAAAGTAATGTTTTTATTCTAAGTTAAGAACAATGTTTTCTTTGCCCAATGTTTATGAACCTTTAATTATAATGTTGAAATAATGCTGGTTGCCCGTTGTTTTTGGGCTTTCAATTATATTAGTAATTCTATACTTACTTGTTTACTTTCCTGTCTTGCATGATACTTTGTGGCTGCATGTGATCTCTGTCTGCTTTGTTCCTTTAGTCATCGTCCTTTTTTTTTTTTTTTTTTTTTTTTTTTTTTTTTTTTTTTGCGTTAGTAACTTGCATCCATCTATACGAGTTGTTGTTACTTAGTCAAAAATTTTGTTGTGACTCATACCCGTTGAAGGGACCTTGTCAATAACTTACATCTATCTAGGCAGAATCTTGTCACTTAGCCAATATTTTGTGACTTTCACCCATTTAAGGGATCTTGTCTTTTTTAACATCGTCAATAACTTACATCCGTCTAGGTAGAACCTTGTTACTTAGCCAATTTTTGTGTGACTTACACCCATTTAATGGATCTTGTCATTTTTGGCTTCGTCAATAATTTACATCCGTCTAGGCGAAATCTTGTTACTTAGCCAATTTTTTTTTTTTTTTTTTTTTTACATGCATCACACTGGTTGAATAGTTCTTTTATTGCTTTATTTCAAACATGAATACATTCGTCCACTACATCTACTGATGGTATTGTTTCAAATGCTCGATATTCCATGGTCATGGAAGTTTCCTCCCGTCCAACATCTCTAGGTGATAGTTGCCTTGCCTAGAATAATGGGTGACTTTTTTAGGTCCTTCCCAGGTTAGACCGAGCTTCCCCTAAGTTGGGTTCTTGGTGGTAGGTGTGACTTTGCACAGGACGAGGTCTCCAATATTAAGTCGTCTGAGCTTCACCCTTTTGTTGTAGTACTCAGACATCTTCTGTTGGTACTCTGCCATCTTGCGAGATGCTCCATCTCTAGATTCATCCAAGCAATCCAAGTTAACCCTCAGTTAATCGTCATTGCTGCCTTCGTGGGAAGCTTCTCGTCTCAAACTAGTGATTCCTACTTCGACTGAAATTACTGCTTCGGTGCCATAGGTGAGGTTAAAGGGGGTCTTTCCTGTTGGGGTTCTAGTTGTAGTCCTGTATGCCCACAAAACATTGGGCAGTTCTTCTGGCCATGCGCCCTTTGCTTCGTCTAACTGGGCCTTGATGATCTTGCGCAAGGTTCGGTTCGTTACTTCCTTCTAGCCATTAGCTTGGGGATGACCAGAGGATGAGGATTAATTCTTAATCCCTAGCCCCGAGCAGAATTCCTTGAAGCCTTGACTGTCAAACTGCCGCCCGTTATCTAATATGATTGTCCATGGAATCCCAAATCAGCAGACTATGTTCTTCCACACAAAGTTCTAGACCTTTGCCTCCGTTATGGTTAATAGTGCTTCAGCTTCAATCTTTTTGGTGAAATAATCAATGGCAACTAATAAAAATTTTACCTGTCTTTTACCTTGGGGTAATGGGCCAACGATGTCGAGTCCCCACTGAGCAAACGGCCTCGGGGAGGCTATTGTCGTCAGTTTCTCAGACGGTATGCGTTGGACGTTTCCAAACCTCTAGCATTTGTCACACTTCTTGACAAACTCTTTTGCATCCTTCTACAAGGTAGGCCAAAAGTAACCTCTTCGGATAACCTTGTTAATCAAGGATCTCGGGCCTGCATGATCTCTGCAAATCCCTTTATAGATCTCCTTCAGAATATATTCGGCTTCCTTCTTATTGACGCACCTTAGGTAGGGCATGGAGAAGCCTCTTTTGTATAGGGTATCATTCAAGATCGCGAACCTTGTTGCCCTCTTCCTGACCTTTCTTGCTTCTTTGACATCTTGTGGAAGTCGTCCGTCCTGAAGGAAGGATAGGATTGGGGTTATCCAACTGTTTCTGCTTTGGATTGTGAAGGTATGGACTTCTTCGATGCTAGGGCATCTCTAGACTTCGATCTTTAAGTCTGTACTCGTTGGTCCTGCTTCTGAAGACGACTGTTTCGCCAACTCGTCTGCCCTCATATTCTAGCTTCTGGGATCTGTGTGAACTCTACTTGATCAAACTCTTGCGTTAAAAACTTCGTCAATTTCAAGTATTTTTGCATCCTTTCCTTCTTTGCTTTGAATTCCCCCTTTATCTGGCCTACGGCGAGCTTTGAATCGCTCTAAAAGAGCAAGTTTTTGACTCCTAGTGCTTTCTCGACCCTTAATCCCATCAGTACTCCTTCATATTCAGCTTCATTGTTGGTGATCAGGAATGCTAGTTGAACTCTGTATTTGAGCATCTCTCTTTCAGGGGTAATAATAATAACCCCCACTCTGCCCTTCTTTCAAACTAATGAACCATCAGTCTGAATCGTCCATCTTTCCACCTCGTCTGTATCTCCCTCATCGTCGAGGATTGTAAATCAGCGATGAAATCTGCCAGTGCCTGCGCCTTAATAGTTGTCCTGAGGTGATACTCAATATTGAATTAGTTGAGCTCAATAGCCCACTGGATCATCCTTTTTGCCACTTCAGACTTGTTCATCGCCTTCTTTATGGGTTGGTCCATCATCACTAAGATAGGATTCGCCTGGAAATAAGGGCGTAGCTTGCGTGAAGCTACAATCAAAGCGAATCAAGGTAGCACGTGAAGCTACAATCAAGCTAAAATAGGATTCGCCTACAATCTTTTCTATGCGTAGGTATTTGGGTTCTAACCCCTAGAAGGCCTGGCTGACATAGTAGACTGGGAGCTATCTTCTATCCTCTTCCAGAATCAAAAATAGCACTCATAACTGTAGTTGACATTGCTAAATATAAATATAGGTTTTCTCCTTCCTTGGACAAACTCAGGAGGGGTGGATTGCTCAAGTATTGCTTGAGTTCCTAGAAGGATTTCTCATACTCGTCCGTCCAAGCGAAGGCCTGCTTCAGTGTCTTGAAGAAGAGCAGGCATTTGTTCGTTACTTTCGAGACAAACCTGTTGAGCATTACTATCCTTCCTGTGAGCTTCTAGACTTCTTTCACGATTCGGGGTGACACAATCTCTAGTATGGCTCGCACCTTCTCTAAGTTTGCTTCTATTCCCCTCTAGGACACCATGAATGCTAAGAACTTTCCTAACACCACCCCAAAGGCACACTTTCTGGGGTTTAACTTCATTTAGTATCGCGTAAAAGTTGTGAACGTCTCTTAAAGGTCGTCTAGGTGTGTAGACTTTCTTTACTCTTGACGAGCATGTCGTCCACATATATTTTCATGTTCCTTTCGATCTGTTTACTAAACATCTTGTTTACTAACCTTTGGTAGGTTGCTCCTATATTTTTTAGCCCGAAGGGCATCGCCTTGTAGCAGTAGAGCCATTGGCTTGTGATGAAGGTAGTCTTCTCATGGTCTTCCTCTACCAGCTTTATCTGATTGTACCCCTAGAATGCGTCCATAAAAGTTAAAAGCTTGTGCCCTGTTATGGAGTCCACCATCTGATCTATCCTTGGCAGGGAGAAGCTGTCCTTTGGGCAGGCTTTGTTCAAGTCTGTGAAGTCCACGCATATCTTCCATTTTCCATTGGCCTTCTTTACGAGGACGACGTTGGCCAGCCAGTCCGGGTAGTAGACCTCATGGATGAAGCCCGCTGCCAGTAGTTTATTTACTTCTTCCATAATTGCCTAGTTTCGTTCTAGAGCAAACACTCGTCGTCTCTGCTGGACGACCTTTTTATTAGGATCCACATCTAACTTGTGTTGAATAATCTCTGGGGATATGCCTGGCATGTCTTCGTGGCTCCAGGCAAAAATGTCCAGGTTTTCCTTGAGGAACTGAACTAGCTTTTTCTTCGTATCTGAACTCATGGTCATCCCTACCTTGGTAGTTTTCATGGCTCCCCATCTACCAACTCCACAATTTCAAAGGCTTCCACCTTCTCCTCTTCTTTTTCCTCGATCATCCATGTATGGTTTTCCTTGGCTGCCAACACTACTTGGAAGCACTCCCTAGCTAGTACTTAATCTCCTTTTACTTCACCTACACCACTTTCCGTTGGAAATTTCACCTTCAAGCAATAAGTGGACGTGGTTGCCTTCCAGTGGTTGAGTGTAAGCCTCCCAATGATCACATTGTATGAAAAGGGACAATCTACTACCAGGAAATCCAACTGACGGGTCAGCTGTCGCGATAAGATCCTACTGTGACCGTTAATGTCACTATGCCTTTGGGATACACCCTGTCCCTACTAAAGCTGACAAAGGGGGACTTAAAAGGGTGCAGCCTTCCTGGATCTAGCTTTAATTGTTGGAAAGCGGAGAGATAGATGATGTATGTGGAGCTACCATTATCCATGAGGATTTTCTCGGTATTGAATCCTTCTATCATAAGCATTATGACCAAGAGGTCGTCATGAGGCTGCTTCACTCCTCTGGCAACTTCTTCTGAGAAAAACATGTCCCTGTCCGTTCGTCTTTGCTTAAAAGGGGGTATTCTGTGGACGCTGTTCACCTGCCTCTGATATGATTTATTAAGGGATCTGAACGACCCTCCTGTGAATAGTCTACCTGTGATTGTCTTTATCTCCCCAATCACGCTTGGCAAACATTGGAACGTGTGGTCCTCATCCCTTGGTGAGGCTTCGCGCTTGTCCTTGTCATTGTCCCTGGACCTACTAGGTTCTCCTTTCTTCACAAACCTTTGCAGTTTCCCTTTTCTTATGAGTTCCTCTATCTGCTCTTTCAGGTCCCTGCAATCCTCTGTGTAATGGTCGTGATCCTTGTGGAAAAGACAATACTTCTTCTTGTCACGCACATTGGGTGACGAATGTAATGGCCTTGGCCATTTGAGGTAGCGCTCATCTTTAATCTGTGCCAAAATTTTGTCAACATGCATAACTAAAGGAGTGAATTTTACCGTCCGAGGAGCTTTTTCATCTTTCCTTTTACTCCCGTCATTAGTCTGACAATTTGAGCGCTCCATTTTTCGACCTTTCCGGTCGTCCTCCTTCCTTCCTTTTTCATTGGTTTTCTCTACGTCTTTTATCGCAGATAAGGCGTCTTCAGCATTCATGTACTTTTGTGCCTTCAGGAGCCATTGTCTTTGGAGGATTCTTCGTAAGTGAGACCACGAACTCCCTGGATTTCAATCCAACTTTAAAGGTTGTTAACTGCACCTTGTCATCAGCTTCGTCTACCTCTAAAGTTTCTCAAGTGAAACGTTTCACGTACGACCTCAGGGTCTTTTTCTCTCCTTGTCTAATGGTGAGTAAGTGGTCTGCTGGCCTCCTTAGGCGTTGTCCTCCAACGAAGTGGCATAAAAAGCAATTGCGCAACTGCTCAAAGCTGTTGATGGACGATGTTGGTAACTTTATGAACCACTCCCTTGCAGCTCCTTTGAGAGTGGTGGGGAAAGAATAACATAGTATTTCATTAGAAGGCTGTTGAAGGTTTAGTTTCATCTTGAAAGTGTTGAGGTGGTCTAGAGGGTCCTTAAGTTTGTCAAACGGTTCAAGCTGAGGTAGGTGAAATTTTGGCGACACTGGACATTCCAGGACTGCCGCCGTAAAAGGTGAATCTGCCGTCCTGATCATTCTATCCAGACTTCAACTGTTTTCCCTTTAATGGCGTTCTTTAGCTCGTTCATCTCCTTTCTCATTTCCCGGAGGAGATCCGAGCTTGGTCCATCTGAAGTGGCTGGTCTTCGATGGTCACTCCTCATATGACTATCTCCCTCGTCTTCCTGATTGGTCCTAGACTGGTTCTCGTCTTGTTGAAGCTGCAGCCTCATCTCCTAGTTCTGTCTAGTGAGTTCTTCCAAGCTAGTTATAAGTATCTGAATTTGCAGGGCTAATACTGCAGAATCTTGGTTGGACTCCATCTAAATTTGGAAATTGACTAGAACTATGCTTTCGAACCTAAGTGCGAAAATGTCGTCCCCACAGACAACGCCAAACTAATGATGCGTAAATCGTCAGTCTTGTAGGTTCGTCCAGATGAAGCCGAATCCTCATCACTGTTCCTGCAGACAGAAAATAAAGGCTCTCCTAAGGTGGTCACTGGTGTGGTGCCTGCCACAACGTCTCCGATGCTAAAGTCAGTGTATAGAAGCTTTTTGAGAGAAATAAGAAAATTATGAATATCAGAGATATTTGTGTAAGAGTATTGTTGGGTAACTTTATGTACCTTGTTTGTCTTTGATGAGTGTGTGTGTGTATATATATATATATATATATAGAGAGCTTCATAGTTTCTAGTCGTTAGGGCCTTAATTGTGGCTTTAGTGCTCTTTCCGTAACGCCTCAAGGCTTATTAATGCGGGTTTTGATGAGCCTCCAATAGTCTACCAACAGATTGGTAACTATCCGATACATTGAATCTCCTTATTAATGACTCGCCTGCCGTCTTCCATGCCATGCCAAAGTGGATGAGTATATTTGATGAAGTCGTCCAAGAAAAGAGAGCTCGTCGGTCCCATCAGGATCAAAAAACTATTTTTTAAGAAATTCTGAAAAGACTATGCTTTGAGACACTTAACAGCAAAACCCTAATGGAATTAAACAAAAAGACTGAAAAGAACGAAATTAAAATTAGAAGACTGAATTGAATTTTAGGCAAAATTAGAAAGAGTAATTTGTGATTTAGCCAAATATTTATCTATACTCAAGTAAAAGAACCCTACATTAGCCTTAGGGGAGTCGTTGCTAATTCTTCCTGGGGTTCAAACTTCAAAATTCAAATGAATCCCCTGGTTTGATTAAAAAAAAAATTATATGCATAAAATATTATTTTATTAGTTTAATTTACCTTTAAAAATATTTTTACACATCGTGACTTAAATCGTGCACACTCTAACATAGATCAATTAAGCCCAAAACTAAACATCACAAATTAGTCCATCCCATAACCATCCACTAACATAAATTATGGATTTCTCTCTCATGAATCTATTTTCTCCATTTGACTCTTGGTATTTTCGACTTGTGTAATTGTATGTTTGATATTGATTTTGTGCGTTATATATTTATTTATTTTTGTTATAATGTTATTTGTGTGAATGCGTGCGTGTGTAGTATAAATATAATATAACTTTATATAATAATGAAATATAAAGGGTTTTTTTACATGTATGTGTATTGTTATCATGTTATAATAACATTTTCTTATAAAGTTAGAGATTAAAAAAAATAATAATAAAGTAAGTGATTCTTCAAACATTTGATTGATTAAGTAGACAAATAGTGTATTATTTATATATGTATGGATGAGTGTGGCTCTTTGGGTCAATAATTAATATAATGTATGTGGGTTGAGTTTTTTCATTCAATTTAATATATATATATATAATCAAAGATCAAAGGAAATCTGATTAGATTTCAATTGGATTCTCAATTTTGCGTCATGTGCCCTATCTAATTTTTAATTTTTGTGCCAAATGAATTATTGAGTGTAAAAATTGAATAATTCAAATCTAATTAGATTACAAGTTGAGTTTCAATTGGAGTCTAATTTTGCCCAATGTGTCCATCTAATTTTTTTAATTTTTGTGGCAAGTGAATTATTGGGTGCAAAAAATGAAGAGTCTAAATCTAATTAAATTCTAAATCATACACACACACATATATGTATATATAATGAAAGGGCAAGACTTAGGTATAATACTTAGGTGCAGTTTTTTAGGTTCCCCTTTTAAGATTCTACCATATAGATTTTTTGTCATTGGATGGAAGTGTATTTTTTTAGTTAAGTAGCCACATGGCTAAATCTTAAGAGGGGAACCTAAGAAATAGCACCTAAGGTAATATACCTAAGTTTTGTCCATAATGAAAAATCATTACATATTTTAGAAATATATGATTTAAAAAATGTGTAAGCTAATACCATGTATAATTTAAATTTTTTCTAAAAAAAAGTACAATTTAAACCGTATAATTGTGATTGTTTTTAATTGTACCTATGTATATGGACATGGTTACACACTAGTTTTTATAAAAACAATGACGAGTAAATAATGAAAATTGTATAAAAATACAAAATATTATACAAACTTTACAAAATAAAATGGTTACACCTATGCATATTGACAATCGATAATGAAAACTCATAATAATGTTAAAATATGAAAACTTACGTAAGGAAATAGTAAAATGTCATATATTTGTATGATTTTTTTTTAATCAATAACTCGATATATTCAAGTTATTTTTTTATTAAATTTTGTTTAATTTGAATTCCTTAACCACCCCTAAAAAGAAATCTTAGAGCCGGCAGTGATTAGCCTTAACAATTTGTCTCAAAATTTAATCTATGAACAGTTCCCAAATACACTTATTGGCGTACTGCTCATCAACACATTAAATAAATATATTTTTTATTCAACCTCTGACGAGCAACTGTATCATCTCAGTGCTCTCCTTCTCACCGATCTACACAGATCAATGAAGATGGAGGATGAGGATGGTGGTCGAGTTGTTCATGGTGGTTAGATTTCACAGTGGCGGTTCAAGCCAAATTTTGTGGGTTTACCGAATTTCACGGTGGTGGTGGATATTGGTCTCCTTCCATTGTGAGGGTGTGTGAAATAGCCACAAGGAGACTAATGCTTATGTTTGTTATGCTAATGAAAGATTCCGGTTGACGCTTTCATAAACTCACTCTTTGGATTTGTTTGGTTCCATGAGGACCCCTCACTTTTCTCCATTGTATGTTCTTTTAACTGACGGCAAGGGGTTTGTACACAGTGGAAATGAAAGAGAAAGTGAGTTTGCTCTGTGTTCTTGCTGAAGGTACCAATTAGAAGGAGTTTTGTAGTGAAAAAGAAGGTCAGGGATAATAAATAAAAAAAAATGAAAAAAGTTAAATGAAAAGGTTTCTTTTTAAAATTTTATGGGGAAAAGAAAAATATTAATTTTTTTTATATTTTCCATAAAAATTGTGTGAATTTTACTATAATAATTTATTAATAATTTCTTTAAGAGTACTCGTTAATAGAACCTTAAAAAAATTATTTATTAATTGATGGCAAGGGATTTGTACATAGTGACAGTGAAAGAGAAAGTGAGTTTGCCCTGCGTTTCTTTCTGAAATACCAATGAGAAGGAGTTTTGTAGTGAAAGGGAAGGACAAGTTAGAAAAATGAAAAAAAAAAAAGTTAAATGCTGGCTTGAGTACATTGGTTTATGAAATATATTTTTTTTAAAAAGTATAGGGAAAAGAAAAAAAAAATGGTTTTTTATATTTCCTATAAAAATGATGTCAAAATTTCCTACAATAGTTTATTAATAATTATCTTAGGACACTCATTAACAAGACCCTAAAAAAATTATTTATTAATTGATGGCAAGGGATTTGTACATAGTGACAATGAAAGAGAAAGTGAGTTTGCTATGTGTTCTTGCCGAAGGTACCAATGAGATGGAGTTTTGTCATGCTGAGAAGGATTTTTGTCATGAAAGGAAAGGTTGGGATAAAAAAAAATGAAAAAAGTTAAATGATGCCTTAAGTGCATTGGTTTATGATATATTTTTAAAAACATTTTATGGGAAAAAAATTAATTTTTTATGGCTTTTTATATATATTCCCATAAAAATTGTGTCAATTTTCCTAAAATACTTTATTAATAATTGCTCTAAGAGCACCCGGAACCCTAAAAAAATTATTTATTAATTGATGAGAAGGGATTTGTCCATAGTGGCAATGAAAGGGAAGTTGGGGATAAAATAATAAATAAATAAATAGTTTGGCTTACCTCTAATACTTTTTTTAAATGAATCTCATTTTTTTTTTAATCAGAGACTGTCACAACACTAATTAAATAAAATGTGGGGACTGATCAAACCCACTACTATTTGCTATTATATATTTAAAATAAAATGACATGTCTAGTTAAAAATATACTGAAGGCAAGTCAAATCCTAAAAAAAAAAAAAAAATGATAAAAAGTTAAATAATGCTTTGAGTGCATTGGTTTAGGATATATTTTTTAAAAAAATTTTATGGAAAATGAAAAAAAATTAATAACTTTTTATATTTTCCGTAAAAATTATGTCAAAACTTTTTTAATATGGTTTATCAATAATTGCGCTAAGAACATCCGTTAACAAAACCCTAAAAAAAAAGTTATTTATTTTTAAAAAGAGAAAAAAATAGTATATACATGGAATAGATAACCAAATACTGAGTTTGCATGATACACGAATATGTGGATTTAAATCGGTAAGTTTTAAGAATTTTAAACTAAATTTAATTAAAATTACGTAACGGGTGATGTTGATGTGAATCCTCTGGGGTCAATAATTTTAGTTTATGATTAAAAGTCACGAGTTTTGCTCCCTAAATTTTTTATTTTTTTATTTTTTTTAAAAAAGTCATGAGTCATGCATGCACTGATTAAAGAATCCAATATCATTCTGACACTACGTTTTTTTTTTGGTAAGTACATTATTCGGCCACCTGGGGAGAGCGTGTTAACGCCGCAGCGCTGTAGAATAAAATCGGTATTGTTTTTGACATTTTGTTAAGGGGGAAAATTATTATTATTATTTTTAGTAGCGGAATGACAAATTAAGAAATGTTATTATTCTATAAAACTTCAGTCAAATCCTAATCTAATTCAAAAAATAACTAGTATAAAATTCAATTTTTCGAATGAAAAATTGTGAGCTTTCAAACTAAACTTTCTTATTAATTAATAGTAGTATACAATTGCGGCCAATTTTCTTTGTCAATTTTTAGTTTTTTACCTTCAATTCTATAGAGGATATTGATATATTGATCTAAAATCATTCATGTAATTTTTATATATATATAAATATTGCCCACAGTAGCCATAGTATTTATTTATTGAGACATGTACCATTTTTTTTTAAGAACTTAAGACATGTACCAATTTAAAATTTTTCATTATTTTTGAGTCCATTGAGTAAGTGGACTGGGAGGCTAAAAGTGCGAGTTTAGTAAAATGTGATTTTGTTGATACGTTGGGCTAGACGATATTTGTGGGATTGCATTTTTAAAATATTTGCATATTAGAAAAATCAATTTCGTGGTGTATTCTGAACATCGCACAATTTGCACTATTCAATAACTACTATTTTTTTATTATAGAAATCTTAAAATAGCCTCAACTTTATTTTTAATGACCAAAATACCAACTGATCTTATCATCAAGCATATTCGAATATTCATCATTTCAAAGTTCAAAGTAAAACAGTCCATTTAAAGGCTATGATTTAAAATGGAATGAATTTACGGTCTAGATTCTACCAACCCATTTAAACTTTACCATGATAAAAATTTTAACTTTGGTTAAACTAAACTAGAGGTAAAGGCGTTGGCAAAATCTAGACCGTAGATTTCTTCAACTTTGAATCTAGCCTTTAAACGGGTATTTTACATTTTACTTAAAAAAATGGAAAGAATCTAATCTAGGCGATTATTTTTTTTTTTTAAATATTAATTTCCAACCTTCTCAAATTGGAAATCCTTCTAAATACATTATTAAAAAAAAAAAAAAAAAAGTGGTACTCATGGTCCAATAACTAATCAAACAAACCCCTTTTTTTTTTTTTCAATAATTCTGGGGTAAAATTAGGAAAAAAAAATTAACTTTGTAAGGAATTCACTTTCAGTCAATCTCTAGTTGGTATTGAATGAATCGGAGTGGGAACAATAGAAAATCGACCTCAACTGTCGCTGTCTATCTTTTAACAAAGTTTAAGACAGCTGTTCGAGTGATCTTTCGCTTTCTGGGACCCACTTTTCGACTGCTTTCCTTAAAGTTATAAAACAAATATAGATACGATATTGTACTTATCATGATAAGCACAAACACTTATCATCCACATCGAAAATGCCGCCTTTGTAGTATAAATAAATGCCCTCTGCAATGTCTCAGTGGTGCTCAGTCTCTCTCAATCAGTCATCGTCATCATCAGCATCTTCTGGGAAAGAGAGCTTTCTCAGACTCACAGAGAGAGTCTTAGCGCTTAAGTCAGTGCTCTGTTTTCTCTAAAACTCTGTGTTTTTGACGGTGAGTTTCTCTGTTTTTTGCTTTTATCTTTCAGATGGGTAGCTTTTGTTTGTTTTCATTCTTAGTACTACTCACCTCACATGCGCTTTTTCCTGCTTTCTAGCATCTTCAATTTCACTAGGTTAAAGCATAAAAAGCTACTTTACTGTTTCTGAATATCTGAAAGCCCTAATTTTTCTGTACCTTAGTCTCGGTAATTCACGCTTACCTGTCTCAAATTCTGCAGAATTTTGTTATAATCACGATGTTTCAAGTGGGTTTTGCATGTTGTTTTATAAAGCGTGAATTTTTACTTGTTTTTTTGTTTTGATTTTGGTTGACGTACATGTTTTGTTCTTTGAACTTGTTTTGGTGTTCTTACTTCTTGGATCAATTTTTTTCTGCTTACCTTCTGTTATAATCATGATGATTCAAGTGGGTTTTGCTTGTAGTTAGCGTAAAGTTTTAATTTTTACTTATTTTGTTTTGATTCTGGTTGACGCACATGTTTTTTTTTTTTTTTTTTTCGGTGTTCTTGAATCAATTTTTGCGTGCTGCATGTTTCAATGAAATTCAATTTTTCTGAGAATTGAAGGTCACACAAGGTTCTGAAATTATGTGTTTTCTCTGGAAGGGAAAGTGATTTCCTTTTCCTGGGATTTTGTTTTCTTTTAAAACTGAAATAAATAACACAAAACAAAAGCTTTTGTTTGTTAGCCTGCTGGTTTAGTTGTTCTTTTTGTCGTTGTTCATAAGAATTGTGATTGTTGTTAGTGATAATGGTTCGTATGCAGGTTTCTGAGTTAAGAACAGGAAATTTCCAATGGCGTCTACGCTCAGCAGGGACCTAATCTTCCTGATCTTGCAGTTCCTAGATGAGGAAAAGTTCAAAGACACTGCTCACAAGTAATTTCTCGTCCAATCCCTTGTTTTCATCTTCCAATTTGTTTTTTCTTTTTGGTTATGTAATTGTACAATTCCATTATAATTAGTAGTTTTTATTTTTTATTTTTTTATTGTTTGAGTAGGCTAGAGCAAGAATCGGGATTGTTCTTTAACCTCAAGTACTTTGAGGAGTTGGTGCTTAGCGGGAACTGGGATGAGGTTGAGAATTATCTTTCCGGGTTCACCAGTCCAGATGATAACCGATATTCCATGAAGATCTTTTTCGAAATTCGAAAGCAAAAGTACCTTGAGGCATTGGATAAGTAAGTTCGTGATTCTTAAAAATTTATAATAAAAAAAAAATTATGGTCTTTGCTAACTCATCAAAGCATTTTACTTTTTTGCTCATTTTTAAATTGTGTCTGCTCTTTTTTCTTTTTCTTTTTTCAATTATAATAAATCAGGCTGGATCGCAGCAAGGCTGTAGAAATTCTTGTGAAGGATTTGAAGGTTTTTGCCTCTTTCAATGAGGACTTGTTCAAGGAAATTACTATGCTCCTTACTCTAGATAATTTTAGGTACATGTTCTATACAGAATTGTGAGTTTCCACTTTAAGTTGGTGATAATGATGCATGCTATGTTGACAGCACTATGAAATATCATGTGGGTTTATGTAGGGAAAATGATCAGCTCTCTAATTATAGAGATACAAAGACAGCAAGAGCAATCATGTTTATTGAGCTAAAGAAGCTTCTTGAGGCAAACCCACTTTTCCGGGAAAAATTGCAGCTGCCTAACATAAGGGGCTCAAGGTTAAGGATGCTTATCAACCAAAGGTAATATGACATCATTAGCTCAAGGATGCTCTAATTATTGGGGAGTTATAGTATGATACTCATTATAATTTCTGGCTATGTCTATAGGCCATAAAGAGTAAACTGATTTTGCTGTGTAATTTGACAGCTTGAATTGGCAGCATTCACTTTGCGCAAATCCTAGACAGAATCCTGATATAAGAACCCTCTTTTTGGATCACAGTTGCAAAAACTCCACTGATTCATTTGCACAACTAGCTGCAAACAATCAAATGATAAGCTCCACACCAAAATTTGAAGGTTTTCTTCCAATGGCTACAAATGGGGTATATGATAAACTATTTTCTTTGTTCTCTGTCAAAGACTAAGTTAACTTGGATTTTAATCATGCCTACAGTCTTTTCAGCGTTTTCTAAATTGCACTTTTGTTTGCCATTGTAATCAGCCATTCCAACCCCCGTCAACATCATTTCAGACAGCTCTCACATGGATATCAAATCCCTCAACTACAACTCATCAAGCAGTTTCTGGAATTGGTATTGGTTTTGGTACTGTAACAAATACAGGTACTGATTCAAATTATCCACTAACTCTTATTAAAATCCCCGAGAAAATTTCATATTTTATACTAATCTCTGGCATACAAATTCCTATATTTTTGTTCCTAAATATATATTATTTTCTAGCTATAGCTGCAGTTTCAAAGGGTCTTGGGGATATAGATGATATGTCAAAAACAAGGTACCCTGGGGGTTCAGATCGGGTAAGTTTAACAGCAGAAGCAAATGATCTCAATTTTGGGTCACAGTTAAATAATTATCTAAATGATATTCATACATTTTTCTGCAGGCAATGTTTCCAGTAACCAATCCTGGTCAAAGTCACAGCATGTTGTTTAACCTAACTGATGAATTGCCAAAGACTGTAGCGCGAACATTAAATCAGGGATCAATTCCCACAAGTATGGATTTTCATCCTGTTCAACAGACACTACTTCTAGGTTGGTTTCCACTAGCTTCTTTTAATGACCATTTGGTTTTTATGGTGGCTGTTATATCGGGTAAATATTTATGCGTTTCAGCTTAAATTGACTAGTTTTTCTTAAATTGATTTTTCAGTTGGCACCATTTTGGGCGACATAAGTTTGTGGGAAGTAAGCTCCAGGGAGAAGATGGCTTCAAGAAATTTTCAGGTATGGAATATTGGAGCAAGTTCTCTGATATTAAAGGTAGGTTCCCTTCCCAATTAATATAACTAAAAAGCAAGTCAACGTTTTATTTCATCAGAGAAATCTAAATTCTAAATCTGATGAAATTCAGGCAACTTTAATCAAAGATCCATGTGTCTCAGTTAAGCGAATAGCATGGAGCCCTGATGGTTCTTTATTTGGTGAGATTAAATATTTGGACCGCAAAATTTTTTGAAATAGCCTATGATCTAAATTTGCTATATTATTATTATTAATTTTTTTTTTTTGGGCATCAAACAGGAGTTGCATATTCTAAACACATGATGCAACTATATACTTATCATTCTGGGAATGGCATTCAACAGCATTTAGAGGTAGGTTCTGTTTTCTTCTCTCTTGCAGTATATCTTTCATCATTTTTTTCTAACACCCTTTTTAAAAAAAATTTAATTTCTAGATTGATGCTCATGTTGGTAGTGTGAACGATCTTGCGTTCTGTCACCCTACTAAGCAACTCTCTGTTATAACTTGCGGTGATGACAAGACCATCAAGGTTGGTTACAAATAGTAGTTACACTATTAGTCATAGAAATAAAAGATTATTTAGTTACTAGTTTTCGTTCTTTAAAGGTCTGGGATGCAGCTACTGGTGCAAAATTGTATACTTTTGAAGGTCATGATGCTCCAGTTCATTCTGTGTGTCCCCACTGCAAAGAAAATGTTCATGTAAGGACTCAGCTTGATACTTCAATATGACTATTTTATACACGTCTTGCATCCTATGGCTTATTTACTCTCAGTTTATTTAAGTTTCTTCCTTTTCTGTAATGTCTCAGTTTGTCTTTTCAACATCAGTGGATGGAAAGATAAAAGCATGGTTATATGACATGATGGGATCCAGGGTTGACTATGATGCTCCTGGCCGCTCATGCACTACAATGGCTTATAGTGCTGATGGGAGAAGGTTTATTAACTGGAACTTTTACACCATTCTAATGTTTTCCTTTCAATTTAATCCTATTATGGAAAACCTCAAAAGTCAATGCTGTGATTGAAAATTGTAGGCTTTTTTCATGTGGAACCAGTAAAGATGGTGAGTCACACATTGTTGAGTGGAATGAAAATGAAGGTCATGTGAAGAGAACCTACCAAGGATTAAATAAACGTTCTCTTGGAATTGTTCAATTTGATTCAACCAAGAATCGGTTCTTGGCTGTTGGTGATGAATATACAATTAAGGTTTGGGATATGGATAATCCCAATCTTTTGACAAGTATTGATGCTGAGGGTGGACTACCAGTAAGTTATTTTATGGATGTTTGTAAATTCTATATATTGTTTCTATTTTTTGTCTTGTTTGCAGTTCTACTTTTATCACAATAATGTGTACAAAAAGAACAGTGGTCTGATTTGCTCAAATACTTTTTTAATTGAAGGCAAGTCCACGTATCCGTTTCAACAAGGAAGGGACATTATTGGCTGTTTCTGCAAATGACAACAGAATCAAAATCTTAGCAACAGTTGATGGGATGCGGTTGATGCGTACTTATGAAAATCATTCTCTTGTTGCAGCAAGAAGTGCATCTGAGACTGTAACAAGGGTCTGTCTAGTAAAATCTTCCTTTGTTGAACTTAAGAGAAATGCTATCTATATCATGTAATTTGTAATTAGTACACCAAATGAAATTCTACTTTAATATTCATGTTTTCCTTGACCTATGTGATTCATACATGTGTGTAATTCTGACTCCATCACATACAATTTCTGCATAACTTCAAATTTCACTCTCTCTCATAGACACTATTTCTTTACATTAAAATGAATCTTAATTCTGTGCTTCATTAATATTTAAAATCATGGACTAATTCATTCCACTGGCTTGCTAGAATGGAGACACAAGAAACTTGGAGAATGTGAAACCTAAATTAGCTGAAGAAGTCAACCAAACAAAGATTTGGAAGCTCACTGAAATTAGTGAACCTGCTCAGTTTAGGTCATTGAAGCTCCCAGCTCGTGTCAAATCAGACAAGGTATGATTTATTAGGATATCTAGCAGTATCAGGGAAAATTAAATTTCTTGGTCCATTGTGCATACAAACGGATGGTAGTTTGGCCTGGCACTTATCATTGATATTTATATCTTTCTGAAGTATACAATATATTCACACATTTCAATTAATGTTTAGTATGTGCCCTTTCTGAAGTATACAATAATTAAATTTCTTGATCCATTTGAATTTCAATTACGACTTTGTGAGCATATTAGCTAGGTGTTTTTAGTTTATACCCCTATAAATTTATTCAAGTTTTCTAGTTCCACAGATAGTTTGCTATACTAAATTTTCAAAAATTTATCTGAGCATGAGCATCATTCAGTTTTATGGTTTATTTTTTAAAGTCTATAACACATAAAAAAAAACTTGGTCATATAAATGCAATGAAAGATGGAATTCCAAGGTCATTTGTTCCATTAAAATTATCTCTGATGCCATCTTTGTTATTTTTTCTTCTTTTTACAGTCTATTATCTTTTAAGTGCCAGATTAAGAAAAATGGTTTTTGATTACCTTCTCCTGTGTCTCTGCAGATCTCAAGGTTGATTTATACTAATTCAGGTACTGGTATTTTGGCATTAGCAGCAAATGCCATCCATCTACTCTGGAAATGGCAACGATGTGACCCTAATTTGAGTGGCAAGGTATAAAGTTCCCATCTTTTCTCTAAATCTGTTCCTCCCTTAAATTTCCTTCCATGAATATAAAGCTTCTTGTTTCACTCTGAACCTACACTTATTAATGAATAAAAGGGTGATTATTGTGATGTGGCATAGGCAACTACCAAGGCTTCTCCTCAATTAGTACAACCAACTTCAGGCATAACAATGACCAATGATTTAACTGATGCTAAAACAGAGGACGCTCTATCATGTTTTGCTTTGTCCAAGAATGATTCTTATGTCATGTCAGCATCTGGAGGAAAAATTTCTCTGTTCAACATGATGACATTTAAGGTAATGTTTAAAACTAGATCATTATGAGGTGTGATTTAAGTTTGCATGCTGAAAATGAGTGAGAGGTATGTCCTTTCACAAGGTATAATTTGGTCTAAGCTGCAGATGCTGGTGAGAAGCTTATTTGGGAGGTTGCTAATAGATCTAGGCCTTTATGCTTATTTTAATTTTGGTCAAATCAACTCAAGATTTTATGCACTGAAGTTTCTATTATATCCCATCACCCATAACACAGATCACTTGGGGCTTATTTTAATGCTGCATCTGATATCTACCACACTTTGACTGACCAATTATAAATTATAATTGGGAAATTACAGGTTATGACAACTTTCATGCCTCCACCACCTGCAGCAACATATCTTGCTTTCCACCCTCAAGATAACAATATAATTGCAGTTGGCATGGATGATTCCACAATTCTCATATATAATGTCCGGGTAGATGAGGTAATACACGTTATGGCATGGACAAATGCATTGGTGCTCATTAAAGTGAAAATCTGGGAGTTTGGTCATTTTCTTTCTTGTTGTAGGTTAAGAGCAAACTTAAGGGTCATTCTAAAAGAATCACTGGCCTGGCCTTCTCACATGTGCTCAATGTGCTTGTTTCTTCTGGAGCAGACGCTCAGGTTAGTAATTGATCTTCTATAGCTTTCCTTTTGGGGAACTCTAGCAGTCTGAACTAGGTCAAATAGTTTTCTGATATTGATTTCCTTGTTTGATAGCTTAAATCTGTTTGGCTGCTGATAAAATGAGCCACCAGACTTGGGTTTCCTGCAGTTGCCCATGAGATGAGAGAGAGAGAGAGAGAGAGAGAGAAAGAGAGGGATAGAGATTTCCAATATGAATAATAAAATATCATATTCAAGAGAGCTCTTCATTATGCTATTTTAGTAGGTGCAAAATAGACAAACACAACAAAATTTCACTCTTCACCTAGGTGTAGACAGTGGACACATTAAAACAAAATGGCTCTCATAATTATTTCTGACATGATCAAAATTTGTGTATCCTCTTCTTCCAGATTATTGTGTGGAACTCTGATAAGTGGGAGCGACAGAACAACAGTTTCTTGCAGATTCCAGCTGGAAGGACATCCATGGCAATGTCAGATACCCAAGTTCAGTTTCACCAGGATCAAATACACTTCCTTGCTGTACATGGGACGCAACTTGCCATATATGAAACAAAGAAACTTGAATGTGTGAAGCAGGTATCTTCATCTTAGCTTTTTATTAAAGTAATCAAATGTCTTGTCCTGTGGACTTGCCTCCTCTATAATTATCCGATCTAAAATTGTGATAAGGATTTGCTTAGTGGTGGCAACAAGTCAAAATTGTAGGGGGGAAAAAACATGGATGAGCAACTTCATTCCAACTCTGCTCTCCCTCTTTCCATTTTTTCCTTCAGAATAGTTAATGATGTTATGTGATTCCAGTGGGTTGTAGAAGAATCTTCACCGCCAATCTCCCATGCCATATTCTCCTGTGATAGCCAGTTAATTTATGCTGGATTTTTGGATGGAACTGTGCGTGTATTTGGTGCTTCAAATCTCCAATTACGATGTCAGATTAATCCTACTGCTTATCTTCATGTCAGGTATTCAATGATCCTTTGCTAATCTATCTGTTAAGATGCTTGACATAGGCCTCATTCAGCAAGATATGCATACTATCAAATTTCAAATTTCCTAGTCACCACTTACCATCCATTGTTCAATTTCATAGTATGTATCATGGGTGATTTTGAGATCATAGATCCTAATGCACTACAACAAAAATCTAGAAGAGGTTCATGTCATGTGCAACTTTTTGATTAAGCATTTATACTAAGTACACAGATACATTAAAGAAATATGTATGAATTAATTAGCATTTAATAGATGGAAAAAGTTTGGCTCTAAATTTGTTTGAAGCTATTTTCCTCCAACGCACTATGGGCGTTTGAAGAGACTATCCATGTGTGGTTTTAATCACATGGTTTTTTTAATGACTCATGTGACTTGTTTAAATAATACACATAGATGGTCTCCATCTTATAAACCACCTCATAGTAGCGTGGAGGAGATAGGTCCAAAATGGTTTATAGATAGCCATCTTGTTTACAATGGAACAAAGATGACAAAACATGCTTCTTCTTCATAGAAACTCAATTTAAAATTTATCCGATACTATGTAGCCTCAGCTTCCTGACTTTTATGGTAAATAACAGTTACTAACAAATTTTGCATAATGCATATATGGCCCTTAACAAGAATAATGATTCTGATATTTAGAGTTTTGCATTTGCATATAGCAGCATCTGAGCCAGAAATCAGCATATATGATTTCCACTTGGAGTTTTGTGCATTGGGTATGACCTTTTTATTCCTCTTTGTTTTTTCCCATGTTGATGCAGTTCTTCAGTATATCCAGTAGTGATTGCTGCAAATCCACAAGACCCAAACCAGTTTGCCATAGGACTAACAGATGGTGGGGTTAATGTATTTGAGCCACTTGAATCTGAAGGAAAATGGGGTGTGCCGCCACCTGTCGAGAATGGATCACCAAATCGCATTCCTACCATGCCTCCGCTAGTTGCCTCTGGTTTGGATCAGCCCCACTGCTGATGGACAACAGAAAAAAAATTGCATGTTGCTGATCTTAGTTTATCAGACTATTTCTGCTTCTTTAGTTTAATTCTCATATTAGCTATCAGCTTTATATGTAGTATGCTACAAGACTTAATTGTGGTTATCCTAATTGAACCTTTATACATCTCTTTCTTATAGAATGAATGTTCGCAAAGTTTTTTGCATCAAGTAAAAGTGCTATGTTTTTGCAAGCTGTTCAAAAGTCACAACTAGGCCAGCTGGGCTCTAATTTTGCAGATCAGTGATTTATTCAGATGGAATGCAATTTTCCCCCCTTATTACAATGGAAGTAAATTTCTCCATTATTAAGAAGCATGAAAAACTAAATTAATTCCAAACTTAATTCTTATCAAGCTGCATGGAAGTAGATTTCATGTGCCAAAATAGAGTGGTGCAGCTGTCTGGTACGACCTCATGGTTTAAGAGTTATGATTACCACCCCGTTTGAGAGGGAGTAATTTTAATTAGAATTTTTTTAGTGTTGTGGGGTTTTTTTTTTAGGTCAAAACTTTCAGAGGTGGATGTGATAGAGATTTTTTTGCATAATAACACAATTTTGCTAACAATTTCGTTGGTTAGTAACGTTTCTAAACTATTTAGGAAACTAACATCTCGAGTGCCTTAGACTTGAGTTCACTGTAGCAACTTCGAGCCTAAGATACTCAAGTTCCATGTTCTGGCACGCTAATGTGGAATTTTAATTAACATGAAACTCAAGTTTATGAGACTCGAGTTCCTTAAAAGAAAACCAAATCAAAAAAACTAACCGATCTTTCCTCTCTGAACCTCTTCTTCTCTCTCGCTTTGAACCTTCTTCTCTCTAGTTTTTTCTTTAGATCAAAGCCCAAATCAGGCCTCCATGGCTGAAGCTCATCAGCAAGATGACATTTTGTCTCGTTCCATATCTCTCGTTCCCCACCGAAGCTCACCTCTTATCGGGATGAATAGTGTTTGTTGGGTTTGGGTTTGCAGGTTCCAATCGGGATGAGGTGGTGGCGTGATTGTTGGGTTTGGGTTTATAGGTTCCGTTCAGGATAAGGTGGTGGCGCGATTGTTGGGTTTGGGTTTACAAGTTCCGATCGAGATGAGGTGGTGGCACGATTGTTGGTTTTGGGTTTGTAGTTTCTAATCGGAATGAGGTGGTGGTGTGTTTGTTGGGTTTAGGTTTATAGGGTTCCGATTGGCTTTGTGTATTTTGTTGGGTTTGGTTTTGCTAGTGAGATGTTTGTGAGGACTTGTGAGGAAGGTTTTGATCGGATCGGTATGAGGTGGTGGAGATTTTGCTCTACCGGACCTGTGAGGAAGGTCTTGCTGGAGTTCGTTGAAGGTAAGAACTAAAGGTGAGGGAAGGTGAGGGAATGAAAGGAATTTTGTAAGGAACTCGAGTCTCATAAGCTCGAGTTGGCTAGAACATGGAACTTGAGTCTCTTGTGCTCAAGTTGCTACAATGAAATTGTTTTTCTAAATAGTTTGGAAACCTTGCTAACTAATGAAATTGTTCGAAAAATGGTGTTATTTTGCAAAAAAATCCATGTGATAGCATATAAGGAAGCAATAGTAATAATAATAATAGGAAAAAGTTTGGTTACAAAATTTGGTTATAGTCTAAGGCTTAAACTTCCATTAAAAAAATTAACATGACTATATGTTTTGAAAATCTAACTGTTGGATTACATGTTATTTATATTTTTAACACACATTTCAAATTTCATGCCAATCGGATATTATTTACTATTCAATCCATAAACTTATTTTTTATGTATAATTTTATATTACAAAAACTTGAAATTTAAACATATGGTTGATGACATACCTATTTACCTTTAATCTTCTTAAAATTTTGCAAACATGGAGAATATACTAAGAAAATGTAATCTAACAATGGATTTGGTGGATTTTTTAGAATTCACATCTTATAAAAAGATATTAAGAGAAGTTGTAGTCTTAAGCAACAATCAAGTTTGTTGTCAAACTTTGTCCATAATAATAATGTTTCTTTAAAAAATATTAGAGAGAGAGAGAGAGAGAGAGAGAGAGAGAGAGAGAGAGAGAGAGAGTTGGGTTCAAGTTACACTTGGTGTAACTCTAAACAATGTTACACCACTAAGTAACTTGTTATAGAATTTATATTTTGAAAATCCCACCGTTGAATTACATGTTTTATATGTACTTAACATTCATGCTAATTTTTATGTCAATTGGATGTTATTTACCATTCAATCCGTAAACTCATTTTTTGTGCATTATTTTAAACTACAAAAACTTGAATTTAAAAAATTGATTGATGACATGACTATTAATCTTTGAACACCTTGAAATTTTGCAAGTATGGAGAATATACAAAGATAATGTAATCTAATGGTGAATTTGTCAAAATTTACATCCAATTAAAAAATTTACTTAGAGTTACACTAGGTGTAACTTAAATCCAACCCATATATATATATATATATACACATATAATTTTTCCTTCTTTTTTTTTTGATTCAATGTTTCCATTTTATTAGGGCTATAAAAAAGAAAACAAGTATAGTCGTTCTATTTTGTTAGAACCGTAAATGAACTACATTGTTTATAAATAATTAGATGATGTTCCGCGTGATACACGGATACTTTACAATTTCATTTGAAATCATTTTTATGTATATTAAAACCTACATATAATACTTACTTTGTTGTATAATATTTATGTTTGCCCACAATATTGTTGAATACTTTGAAACTTAATTTGCTTAATTCATATTTTATTTAAAAAATTGTATAACACTATAAGACTAAAACAAATTATAATATTTACTGTTTAAAGTAGACTTTATTTTTTTAACTAATTAAATGATTTTGAAATCTATAAATAAGAATTTAAAGTATAAAATATTTTTATATTCTAAAATTACATAATATAAACAACCTCTCAAATACTTCCTCAACTACTCTATTCTCATAACCAAATGTAGAGACCCCAATCTCAAACCTCCAATTCATTATCTCTATGAAATTAGGGAAATTATTTGTAATTATCAACATAAATAGAATGTGATTAGACAAAGAGAAATTTACTAAAAACACATCCATTTATCAAAATTTATTTGTCTTTAGTTGGGCTTCCATATCCTTTAAAAAAAAAAAACAGAAAACACTTTGAAATCATCATCAATTTTTATTTTTATCACTACGACTCATATCGCACAAAATAGCAGTAAAAAACCTACAAAGAAACTTACAAATTATGAGTTCTAAAAAAATAATAATAATAATAAATAGCTAACTTCATAAATAATCAATTAGAGTTTTTTTTTTTTTTTTTTCATTCTAAAACAAAATATATTTATAACTTTTCTATATCAAAATCTCAAACACCAAAAGAATCAAAGCTAATCACAACTTTCACAAAATCTATAACATCCGACTTCAACATCAAAACGGTAAGCTACCATTACTGAATAAAAAATGCCAGCCCCCTTCCTTGATCACGTCCTATTCATACAAATTAGGATCAAATGGTACGACAATGTTAGAGTTATGTAGGTCTCATTGAAAGGTTGAAGGTAAATGATATTGTTTTTTGTATGAGTGTATTTGAGATAAGATGGCATGAAGCGTTGTGAGCATATGTATATATGAAGTAGAGTGAAAAGGGAGAATGAAAATGCAAAAAGTTTTGTGTGTGTGAAAGAGAACTTTATGCTCTTGCAAAACTTTATGCGTGTGAGAGAGAACTTTATGCTCTTTCAAGGAGTGCGTCATATGGCAGACCTTTATGCTCTTGCGCATGAGGTCTCTACATTTATATGTATATTGATATTGATTGATTGATTGATTTGGACACAGTTTTTTTTTTAAAACCTTATTTATACTTATTTATTTATTGAACAAGCCATGTTTAAGTCTAGGTTGAAGTTTGATTATTATATTATTAAATTCAAACAAATTATGTATAGCTTAAATTATTAATTTGGTTCTTTAACTATTAATTATGTCAATTGACTACCACAACTTTCAAAATTACTTCTATTTCATCCTTGTATTTCCTCTATGTTTAAAGTTGATAATTAAGTAACGAAGGAGTGAGTGAAGTTAAAAATAAGTTTCCTTCGTGAAGTTAAAAAATAAAAATAAGAGAGCTTGATCCTCCTCTTCAATCTTAGCTTCCATGCATGACAAACTCTATGTCTATGTCCACCGACAACACCAATCAAAAATCCTCTACCAATGATAACTATTACAACCACACTCACAAATATAAAATAACTCAAATCCCCAATATATCCACAGCCATAGGTATTCTCACACAAGGACCTACATGTAGTGTTAGCCAAATAATCCTAATTCTACTTTTAGTAACATTACTTGTAATGCAAGAAGAGTAATTTTACAAAAACATTTAATGGCTAAAATGTAGAATAATTAGAAGCCATGAACGATATCACAATGACGTTATGAGCCAAAAACCCTCAACCAACTCACCAAGGAAAGACAATTCCCATCTCCGTAGTCGGGTTTGTTTTTTATCTTTATTTTTTTGGTCCATTACTTTAGGACAAAATTGCCAAATGCCCTTTTCAGGCAAATTATTTAGCATTTTGCCCCATTTTCCAAACTAATTAGGGAAATACCCCTCTTTTGTAACTCGATTTGAGATAAATCAAGTTAAAAAAAAAAAAAAAATTACTGGAGCCCTATAGTGGCGTTTTAAGAAGCATATAGTGACGTTTTAAGGACCTATAGTGGCATTTTGTAACTCGACCTCCATCAACTCGAGTTATAGGCAATTTTTTTTTTTTTTTTTTTTTACCTATAACTCGAGTTCATGGAGGTCGAGTTTAAAAACGCCACTATAGGTCCTTAAAACATCACTATAGGCTCCTTAAAAACGTCACTATATGGTCTAACTCGATTTATCTCAAATCGAGTTTCAAAAAAGGGGCATTTCCCTAATTAGTTTGGAAAATGGGGCAAAATGCTACATAATTTGCCCGAAAAGGGCATTTGGCGATTTTTTCCCATTACTTTATAATCCAAGTTTCTCACATGTCTCAAGTGCAAACTTAACCATGTATATATAAGCTCTTGAACACTTTTTCTTTACAAATCAGTTTTCAATGGTGAGTTCTACCTATGAGTTTGTACTATTTGGTATCAAAGTCAACCACCATGTCGAGTAATCAAAAATAGCTCATTGAGTATGGCATCAAATGAGTTGCAATTTAATGGTAAAATGTCTTACTAAGTCATTGAATAATTGATATGTGAGTGAAGCTGCCAAAATAAAGTAAGCATTACCATTGGGTCAGTGTCGATAGAGTAAGTCATCGTGGACTTTGGTTGCAGAGAGTGGTGGCATGTTATGATCCAAGTATCCCACATGGCTTAAGTGCAAGTTTAACCATGTGTATATAAACTCTTAGACATCCTTTCCTTGCAAGCTAGTTTTCAAGGGTGAGTTCTAACTCTGGATTCATATCACATTGTATGCCACACATGCTATATGCATATTTGATTGATTTGTGTTTGTTGAGGTACAAATTTTCAGGTCCTAAACTCATTAGCCCACTCACTAATATACCCATACAAGCCCATAAACTACTTTAGGCCCACATAAATATTTCCTAAATACTTCCCACATGTTACCCAAATATTTCCCCATATTATTACCCAACTTAGGCTCCCACAAATATTTCCTATATAAGCCCTATAAGTTATTTTGGGCCATCTCACAAATATTACCCATTATATCCCACATATTACCCAACTTGGGCTCTCACACAAATACTTATCATACCATTACCAAAATTGGGCCACAAAATTATACCATCTCTATAAAAAGCCCAAACTCATTTATCTTGCGGGCAAAATCCAAAGAGCCCAACAAAACTCTCTTACAAATCCCGTTGCTACACGGCAACCTAAAGGCCATTGCTACATGGCACTCTTACAAAGCCCATTGCTAGACGGCTCTCTTACTAAGTCCATTGTTACACGGAAATATTTTTACAAAATCTCAAACTATTTACAAAAAGCCCAAATATTATTTTGGAAACTATTTACAAAAAGCCCAAATACTATTTTGGCAACTTTTTACAAAAGATCAATACTATTTTGGCAACTAAAACAAAAACCCAATATTATTTTGGCAATTACTTACAAAAGCCCAAATATTATCTTGGCAACTATTTACAAAAGCCCAAATATTATTTGGCAAAATAATTACATTATGCTCAAAGCCCAAAACTATTCCTTGGTAAAAACATATTTTCATAAACTAAAGTCCCTAACTCATGGGAAGCATAAATTACTTATGATATATTACTCATCTTTCAAAGCTATTAAATTTATGGGAACTATGCCTATTTTTTCCGTAATAAACTCTAACTACAAAAGCCCATGTATATTACTCATGGCAAAATTATTCATTTTGTAGGGATGAACAAGCTCAAAGAAGCCCAACAACAAGGCCCAGCCGAGACAGCCTAGCCCATGTGCTAATCTCAGCAATTAGGGTTCACTTGAGTAACTACAGTGGTTAGACTAGCCACTAGTTAAATTTCAGCACAACTAAGCTGACAACTGGGGCCTATTACCATCATTTTTAGCTTGTCAAATTAGATCAGAAGGGGACACATGTTCAGCTGAGCTTACACCCTTCCTTGGCAAGCTGATTTTCATGATTATTAATGTGACATAAAGCTATGCTGACGAGACACAAAGCAATGGAGTTGCAGCCAACATTCTCTCTCTCTCTTCTCCAACACAATTGGTCAAGAAATTATGGGGCAGCTATGAACAGACCATGGAAGCTTTTAGAATCACTTGTAAACAGCTCATTACCATGTCAAAAATGTATATTTTCTGGTTTGTGAACTAAGCACATGAACCCAAATGGGGAAACTTAGGGAAATGTGGTTTGGAGGGCACTAAGGAGATCTCCAGCAGAGGGCTCCAAGATTGACACCTGTCTTGGGGTGACACAATTTGCCTTAGGAAGCTCTAATACTAGCCGCAGACAACCAAGATCATTAGCTTAATTTATGCTCTAATCTCATTAGCTAAGGACAATCCAGCATTTAACGCTAAGTCAGAACTCCAGCTATTATTACCCAAAACAGCAAGAACATTCTAAAGTTGAACTTACCACTCTTAGACAAATCTTAGGAATGATTTTCTAAGGATTTTCTGAAGATTGAGACTGATTTTGGCAGAGATTATTTGTTGAAAACTCCCTTAAACTCAAATATAAATAGAGCTCTCCACCAACACCTCAACACACCAATAGAGAAGAACAGTCTCATAAACTTCTTTATTTTCCCTCCCTCTCTAATTTTTCTTAAGCTTTTAGTGAGGTTTCGAGCTTTGGAGTTCTTAGTTTCAAACTTAGAAACTAAGCCCTTCAGGCTTCAGCCCCTAGCTCACAAATATCCCTCACACCTCTGCCTATAAGCTCTCATCCATTCCCAGCAGAAAGTCCCAGCAGCTCTACTAAACACTCTCTCTCCCTTTCACTACTCATACTACCAAAAATGAACTTCACTACTCACTACATATACTATATCCATAAGCATACCCAGGCATAATAATGATCTTGCTGCGCTAGCTGGAATCTCTCTCTCTCCCTTCATCTCACACTAAGCTTTCTCCATTACTTGTTATAATGGAACTCATAGTGTTTTTTTATTCATTTACTATTGAAGGTTATAATGTACTTATTACTAGATTTTCCCTTATGTTCTTGTATTAGAGGACTTCTTCTCACTGGAACCTATGGATGATGATTTCGGAGATGCAGACACTTTCCTTAATCTGTGAAATAGTTAACGGCTAGAGGTTTATTCTATTCTGTCTCATTTTATTGCTGGAATATTTTACCGCTAGAATATTTTACTGCTGGGCTATTCTTTATTGTAGTATGCTTTTCTGTTGTGCTGATGTGTCTGCTATAGGAAACGTTTTTGGGCCATCCCATAATCCTTGTCAGTCCCAACCTAGGCCCAATGAATAAAATAAGGCAAATTCTCCAAATCTTCACCAATAGCCTTTGGGCCGTACTTCAAGCCCATTGTCGAGTTTCGATTTAGGCCCCCAACCCAACACAAATCTCATTTGTCAGAAGGAAGACTTTTCCGCCCCCGACAGTGTTTAAGTTAAAAATATCTAAAATTTTATTAACAACATGCTACGGTAATAATGTTGATTGTATTTTTAATTTTTACTTCAAAAAATATATATGTTGATTGTATTTTATAAGCACTTAGAAGTACTACATTTGCCATAATTTTTTTTTAATAATTCAATAGTTGGAGAAAATGATATTTAGATCCTAGATGTCTTCAATTAAAACACCAAAAAGTACCAGTTAAACTACAAAGTCTCTTAACACATAATTTATTTATGGCTACAATGCAAATTGCATTCTCTAAGTTCAATCGAAATTCACTGCAGTTATCTAAATTTACTTTCATTCAATTGAGTCATTTAATTTTCAAATTTATTTAACTCATGTCCTCATCCAATTTCGTTAAAAAAGAATTGCCATTAAAAAATATTTTTCTCACTTGAAGAAAAAAAAATCTATAAAATTAATATATAAAAAACATAGATATTTTATGTGAGAATCTTTTTTTCAAAAAATATATATTTTTTTTCATCAGTAAATTGTATACTTAATGACAATTTTTTAATGAAATTGAACAAAATGCCTAAATTGAATAAGTTTGAAACTTGGAGGACTCAATTGAATGAAAGTAAAGTTAAAGGTCTGAAATGAATTCCAGTCAAACTTAAATTGTGCAATTTGCATTTTAGCATTTCTTTATCATTAAAAATTTGAATGTTTACATATTAATGATATGATATATGTTATATACAAGCATCTATACATGTATAGAATGTATTGTTTACAAAGAGCCTTATAACTCATTTAATTGGTACCTCGTAGTATTTCCAAATGAAACATCCAAGATTCAAATCTCTCATTCCCCAACTATCGAATTTAAAAAAAAAAAAAAAAAAATTGCAAAAAAATTGTTTTGGACCCTACTTTTTTGGGTCTTAGTCAATTTGGTCCTTATATTTTGGTAACAGTCAATTTAGTCCATGTTATTTTCAACTTGCAACCAATTTGATATCTACCATTAACTCACTAACAGAAATGCCTACTTAGCTAAAACAGTGTGCACTACTAGCATACCTAATGCTAATGTGTCTAAATTTTAGTGTCCACATCAGTGCTTAGATGGCAAAAAATGCCACATCAACGTTTATAAAATACATTTTTTTATACCAATTTTATCCTTTTCTTTATTTATATTTTTAAAATTTTCTCACCATTTCTCTGTAACTAAACAGTATCAAAGGTAATTAGATTCACCACCATTAACCCAGATCCACCACCAACAAACCCAAATTACCACCAACAAATCCAAATCCAAATCCACCACTACCAAACCTAGATCCACCACCACCAAACCCGAATTACCACCACCCCCACGGTCCAACACCACCACTAAACCCAAATCCATCGCCACAAAACTCTAAAACCAAATTTCAGCCATAGCTCAAACATATTAACCATCAAATAACCCAAACCCTCACACCATCACAAATCGAAGAAGGAGAGACATAGTGGATGAGTCCAAGAAAAGTAAAGATGGAGGGAGAGAGCAAGTAGACCACCTTGATGGTGGCTCATGGCGGTAAACGATGAAGAAGGAAAGCGACTGACTATGGTAGGTTTGTCGTCATTAGGGGTGGATGAATGAGCGACTGACTAATTTGGTCCTTCTTAGTTTGGGCTTTGTCAACGATGCAATATTGTGATGGAAGAGAGACAAAAATGGAGTGGGTTTGAATGTGTTGTGAGCCATATAATTGATGAATGTCACAATGCATTTGTTTTCAAAATGGACCGATAATTATCCCATAAAAAAAGGACCAATATTTGATTTTGATGAATGTCTATTGGGCCGAATTTGCCAAATAGCATAATTTTAGCAAAAATTTAGAAGAAACACATCCTAACAAAGTTATTTAGTTATATAACATATTTTTGGAACGAGTTCCAATTGGAACTTGAATTTGTCAAACTTGAGTTCCAAGCAACTCGCATGGCACGCCAAGCAGTGGAGCCCAAACTTGCTTGGAATTCGAGTTTAAGTTGGAACCCAAGTTCCAAAAAATGTGCTACATAACTAAATAACTTTGTCAGGGTGTTTTTTTTTCCTAAAATTTTGCTAAAATTCTGTTATTTGACAAATTTGGTCGTCTAGTTGTTTACGCCTTTCTTCTTTCTTTTTTCCTTTGTTTGTTTCTTTCTTAGGTTGATGAATGTTATTGTTAGTATTTTACTATTTATTACTGGCTACAGTTTTAGCATTCCATATGAGGAATTATTATTATTATTATTATTATTATTATTATTATTATTATTATTATTATTATTATTATTATTATTATTATTATTATTATTATTATTATTTAATTTTAATTAGTGTGTAACCCTATGCATATGCACGAGTACAATTAAAAATAATCACAATTATATGGTTCAAATTATACATTTTTTTAGATTCTCAAAAAAAAAAAATTATACATTTTTTTAGAAGATGTTCAAATTATACATGGTATTAGTTTACACATTTTTTAAACTATACATTTTTAAAATATGTAATGGTTTCTCATTATATATATATATATATATATATACACGAATTAGAATTTAATTAGATTTATACTTTTCGGTTTTTGCACCTAATAATTCACTTGCTACAAAAATTAAAAAATTAGATAGACACGTGGCGCAAAATTGGACTCTAATTGAAATCAAATTTAGAATCTAATTGGATTTAAGACTATTTGATTTTTACACTCAATAATCCATTTGGAATAAAAATTAAAAATTAGATGAGACACATGGCACAAAATTAAGAATCCAATTGAAATCTAATTGGATTTTCTCTGAACTTTGGCTTTTAATATATATATATATATATATATATATATATATATATATTAAATTTCCATTTAAATGTTGATGTGGTATTGTTTAATATTAATTAATTCTGTTATTATTTTTTTAGCACCCACGTCAGCATTTGGCATGCTAGCTGTGCACACTATTAGCCATATAGGCATATTTTGTTTGTAAATTAATAGTAAGGACCAAATTGATTGCAAATTGAAAATAATATGAACCAAATTGGCTGCTATCAAAATAAAGGGATCAAATTGACTATAACCCTAAAATGTAAGGACCAAAATAGTATTTTCGCTTGAAAAAAAATGTGTATAGAATTTTTTGGCAAACCGGAGTAATTATTCATTATTGTGCTCCCTCCTCTCAAATAATAATAGGTGTCACTAATTAAATTTATGTTGGAACCCACCATCATGTATGGGAAATGAGTATTTTTATTTTTAATTTTTATAATTCAATAATTGAGAGGGAGGGATATTTGAACCTTGGACATCCTTCTTGGAAATAATACTAGAAAGTGCCAATTGTAAGAGAAGTGAGCATTTCTCTTGGAGTATTGAATATTTTTTTGAGAAACGCTATGTCCACAATATTTTCACAACAAATCTTATGTGGCAAATTATTACAGGTTATTATTGGTCGGGTAGAAAAGTAATTTCAATGATAGGTTCAAATTAGAATCAATAACAACTAACCGCCAATGATTTGTTATGAAAATGTTGTGAACGTAGCACCTCTCTATTTTTTATTTTTTTTTGGGTTTAATATCTATAAAAAGTAAATATATAATACTATGAGAGTACAATAATATTATACTCTCTCATCTTACATAATTATGGGTCATAGTCCCATAATTAATATGAGAGAGGAACTACATCGTTGTATTCATTTATGGAGTCTATGCATTTAATACTTTTTTGCCTTTACAATTACTATAGTTTATTAGTTAATTACTACCTAATTTATTAGTTCTGTGGAACTTTACAATAGTAAGCAATGTTAATTGTGTGAAAGTAATTACAACTCCTATATGGTAACCCATTTAAGGTTCAACCAAAAAAACATATGGTAAATCATTTATTATTATTTAAATTATTTAATATTATATTTAATATCCTGTAAATTTTGGCAACCTAAGAAGACCATACCTTCTAAAATGTAGTTACTAAGTAAGTAGGGTGGAACATTTAGGGAAAAAGTATAATTTCTACATACATTAAAATTTAAATGCATCATGAAGGCCTTTTATTAATAAATAATTAAATAATGCATCATGAAGAGTGAAGACTACGAAATTAATGATTTTGAACCATTTTAATGACTATTGAAAAGGATAAAAGTTAAGGTTGACGGACCCGTTCAAACAAACCTGTCATAGGTGACGATACTGAGATAATAGGTAATAAAAAACAAGACGACGGATTGAGGTACTAAACGGAGAGATCACATGACGGATGGTCCCCCGTAGTGGACGAATGATCCTCTATTATGGACGGATTCTAGGTACACGGACACAAGGCTGACAGGTATCAAGGCCACGTGGCACCCACACGGCTTAAGTGAGCTCCAAGGAATCCTAAATGGAAATATCTTGCACCCTATAATTGACCCTAGTCAATGGAATCCTTATATTGGAAGAATCCCGCAAAATACATACATTTATTAGGATCTTCCCCATAAGGAAATACATTCTTGCCCAAGAAATAGAGGTCGGTTCTATACCACTATAAAAATCCCAAGTCCTCAAAAAACAAGGTACTCATAATTTACCCCAGTTCTAGCACTTTAGAGTTACGAAAGTTCTCTAACATAACCTTCGAAGGGTCTTTGGCCGGTACCACACTGGTGCTCTCTGTAGGGTTTTTCTTCTTCTTTGTTATGCGGGTTTTGTCTAGAGCACGTGAGAACTGTATGGCTTACTGATGATTTTCGGCGTCATCAGTTGGCGCTGTCTGTGGGAATTATAGGAAGTAAGCCATACTAACGCTTCCCGGACAAAAAGTTGCATGGTACTTACTCGCTCAATGGCGACTACCAATAGCAATCAAAGGGTCGAACCACGCACCACCGCCATTGAGAGACAGGTTCAGACTCTCACAGTAGCAGTAGAACGCCTCACCAAGCAAAATCATGACCTAGAGGAGCAACTCCGCCAAAAGAACGCAGCGTTTAACACTCAGGAGGAGGACTAGGAAGATACCAGAGCTAAGAGAAGGAACCAAGCTGGAAGGCAATAACGCCCCAAGTAGACAAGAGCGACAGGATACAAGTCGTCTATCTGTCACGGATACTGCTCCACCATACATGGTCGCGGAGATGCAGATAATGAAGGAAAGGATGGATTTCATGATGAATGCCCTCAGAGGACAGGTGTCAAACGACCTTGACAAGTTAGTCTATTGGACGGACTCACCTTTTACCACACCCGTCACGTCATTCCCCCTTCCAACGAAGTTCCGTATGCCACAGGTAAAAGCCTACGACGGGTCAAAGGATCCCTTAGATCATCTGGAGTCGTTCAAAACCCTCATGCACTTGCAAGGTGTGGCGAATGAAATCATGTGCCGAGCCTTCCCGTTTACGCTGAAGGGTCCTGTAAGGGTATGGTTCAGCAGGCTGACACCCAACTCCATTAGCACCTTTAAGAAGCTAAGCGCGCAATTTTCCTCGCACTTTATAGGGGGCACAGGTATAAGAAGTCCACTACATGCCTAATGAGCATCAAGCAACGGGTTACGGAAGGGGAAGTTTATGTTTTCCTTATACAAAAATGACCCAAAAACCATGTTAGACGTACTTTACAGGGCTACTAAGTACATGAACGCGAAAGACGCACTGTTGGCCTGAGAAGAGAAGCCCAAGAAGAAGGAAAGACAAGAGGATGCACGGCAAGATAAGGGGCGAAAATTGGCTAAGACCGAAGAACGACGAAAGGACAGACGTTCCAAACCCCCTACTGGGAGGTTCACAAACTTCACCCCGCTAACTGCCCCAATTGATCAAGTCCTGATGCAGATCTAGGATAAAGGAGCCTTGACATTCCTCTGCAAGCTAAAAGGAGATCCTAGTAAGAGGTCCAGAGACAAGTACTGTCGTTTTCACCGTGATCACAGCCATGATACGGACCTACCATAAGAACAGGCTTTCCGGAGGGAAAACGAGCGTCCTAGGCCCCCCTAGGAGACATAAGAATGACCGTAGGGGGAACCACAGCTTCCAGTTCATCCAAGAAGGCACACAAAACCTACCTATGGATGGTGCAGAATGTCCAGCTGACGGGCTTTATCCCAAAGATGGCACGAATCAACAACCTTGTAATTGGGTTCATAGAGGAAGATGCCCGGTGTCTCCACCACCCACACGACGATGCGCTCGTAGTTAGCATACGAGTGGAGGACTACAACACCCATCAGGTTCTTGTGGACAATGGAAGTTCTACTGATATCCTCTACTACCTAACGTTTCAGCAAATAAGGATTGAGAGAGAACGATTGATTCCAACCAATGCACCGCTCGATGGATTTGGAGGAACAAAAATATACCCCCTCGGTGCAATCACTTTGCTCGTAACAGTCAATGATTACCCTTAGCAGATTACCAAAGATGTCTCATTCCTGGTTGTTGACTATTCGTTCGCTTACAACACCATCTTGGGCCGTCCTACCCTTAACTCATGGAAGGCCGTAACTTCAACTTACCACTTGATAATCAAATTCCCCATCGAGTACGGAGTGGGAGAGGTACAAGGAAACCAAGTAGCGGCACGCGAATCCTATATTGCCATGTTGGAGATGGATGATCATTTACAAATAATGTGTATAGAAGAACAACGAATGATGGCAGAACCCATGGAAGGGCTAGAAGAGGTACTCCTTGATAATTTTAGGCCCAAGCAAACAACCAGGATCGGCACTCTTGCTAGCACACCAATACAACAGGCACTCACAGCATTTCTGAGGGAGAACCAAGACGTCTTCGCCTGAAGCCATGAAGATATGCCTGGAATTGATCCTTCGGTCATTATCCACAAGCTGAATGTCTCGCCCTCTTTTCCTCCCATTCATCAAAAGAAACAGGTATTTGTGTAAGAGTGAGACAAGGCCATAGCAGAAGAGGTTCACAAGTTACAAGAAGCAAAGTTCATATGCGAAGTATACTACCCCGACTAGCTGGCCAACGTAGTAATGGTCAAAAAGGCCAACGGGAAGTGGAGGACGTACGTGGACTTCACGGACTTATCCAGGGCATGCCCCAAGGACAGCTACCCTCTTCCGCGAATTGACATCTTGGGGATTCAACGACAAGACACCAGTTGCTGAGCTTCATGGACGCATTTTCTAGTTACAACCAAATCAAGCTAAATGAGGCTAATCAAGAGAAGATTTCAGTCGTCACCAGTCAGGGTTTCTTATGCTACAAAGTAATGTCGTTCGGACTTAAGAACGTGGGTGCTACGTATCAAAGGCTAATGAACAAGATGTTCGTACATCAGATTAGGAGGAACATTCAAGTCTACGTAGACAACATGTTGGTAAAAAGCATTCGAGAGGATGACCATCTGGATGACCTCAAGAAAACCTTCAACACCCTTCTTTCTTAAAACATGAAGCTGAATCTGAACAAATGTGCATTCGGGGTGATGGCAGGAAAATTCATGGGGCTCATGGTGTCCCAGAGAGGTATTGAGGTCAACCCAGATAAGATACAGGCCATCATAGAGTTGACTCCCAAAGAACGTCAAGGAGGTACAGAGCCTAAACAGTAAGGTAGCTGCACTGAACAAGTTCTTCTTAAGTGCAACAGATAAGTGCCTACCTTTCTTTCGCACACTGAAGAAGTCCTTCAAATGGACTGCCGAATGTCAGCAAGCTTTCGAAGACCTGAAGGCATATCTTTCTTCTCCACCGTTGCTAAGCCCATCCAAGCTAGGAGAAGAATTGTTCCTCTACCTAGCTGTCTCCCCAGTTACTATCAATGCTGCCTTAATCAGAGAGGAGAACGGGGTACCTAAACCTGTATACTTCACAAGCCGAGCACTCGGAGGCACAAAAGAGAGGTACCCTCCAATGGAAAAACTAGCTTTCACTCTGGTTACCGTGACCCGCAAGCTTAAACCTTACTTTCAGGCATATGCGATGATTGTTTTAACGGAAAAACCTCTTCGGAGAGCAATGAGCAGCCCTGAAGCTACCGAACGGATGGCACTATGGGCAATCGAGTTGAGCGAATTCGACATACAGTATCGTCCACACACGGCCGTTAAAGGACAAGTTATTGCTAACTTCATCGTTGAGTTCTCCAACATGGAAGGATAGGGGGTAGAGGAGTGTCCAATGTGGAGTGTCCACATGGACTGATCATCCAACAGGCTGGTAAGTGGAGCTGGTGTGGTACTCCATAGCCTGTAAGGGGACGAGGTCAAATGCATGGTCCGACTAGATTTCCCCACGACTAATAATGAGGCTGAGTACGCAGCCTTAATAGCAGGGCTGGATCTCGCTAAAGCAGCAGGAGCTGCAAATGTGGTAGTATATTGCGACTCTCAAGTAGTCACCGGTCAGGTTAACGGTGACTATGAGTGCAAGGGCGAACGGGTGAAAAAGCACTTTAAGCAAGTGAAGAATTGAGTAAACGACCTTCAAGCAATCTTTGTTCAAATCCTAATGGAGGAGAACGAGCATGCTGACAGTCTTGCCAAGGCTACATCAGCAGAACATATGCACATTCCTAATCAAGTACTATCCTTCGTTCAAATCTCACCATTAATAGACAGTATCAGTGTGCGTGAGATAGGTTCCGAGAACGATTGGACAACGCCAATAGCCTCCTATCTGAAGAACAGCGTGCTACCTGACAGTAAGAAAGCAGAAGGTTCAAGCAACACGGTTCTTGCTAATTAAAGACATCCTATATAAAAAGGGCTTATCCTGCTCGTACCTAAGGTGTCTTATCCCCGAAGAGGCAGACTATATCATGCGAGAAGTACATGAAGGAGTCTGCGGAAGCCATTTTGGATCACGGTCCTTAGTGCACAAACTAATCCAAGTGGGATACCACTGGCCTACCATGCAGAAAGATGCAATTACATATGTTAAAGCTTGCGACAAGTGTCAGAGGTTTGGCAACCTCTCTGGCAACCAACAGAGGAACTCACTCTAATGACGGCCCCATGGCCTTTCGCTCAATGGGGATTGGACCTCATGAGTCAGTTCCCAATAGCAATTCGACAGCTAAAATTCTTGGTGGTCGGTATAGACTACTTCACTAAATAAGTAAAAGCCGAAGCTCTAGCTAACATCATGGAGAAGAATGTGCGAAGCTTTGTATGGAGAAACATCATCTGCAGGTACAGTATACCTAGAGTACTGGTTTCAGACAATGGGAAGCAGTTTGACAATGACGCATTCAGAGACTTCTGCTCACAGCTAGAGATCAAGAATCACTACTCATCGCCCGCCCGCCCGCCCACCTTCAAGCCAATGGACAAGTTGAGGTCACGAACCGATCTTTGCTCAAAACCATCAAAACTCGGCTCAAAGGGGCAAAGAGTATATGGCCAGAAGAATTACCAAGTGTTTTATGGGCATACAGGACGATGGTAAGGACGCCTACGAGAGAAACACCATTTCGACTAGCATATGGAAGTAAGACAGTCATCTTAGTTGAAGTGGGACTCACAAGCTATAGATTGGGAAACCATGACGAGAGTAGAAATGATGAAGCTATGCGCTTGCAGCTAGATCTGGCGGACGAGGTCAGAGCAACGGCTGAACAAAGGTTAGCACGGTACCAGGACCTCATGGCCAAGCACTACAACTCCAATGACAGACGCAAGGACTTCCAAATTGGAGATCTTGTCTTAAGAATGGTGACGGGCGCCATAAAAGACACCACTTAGGAGAAGCTAGGACCTAATTGGGAAAGACCGTACAGGATCGCATCATGGCATAAGAAGGGAACCTACCACCTAAAGATACTAGACGGGCAAAAGTTGCATCACCCATGGAACACAGAGCACCTAAAGAAGTACTACCTATAGAGAGGGGCATGAACAACGACACTCCTCATTTCCAGTTTATTTCCTTTTAGTTAGTTTTTACTATTTACAGTACTTTTAAGCCCGAATGGCAGTTTTTTTATTTCTAAAGAACAATTTATACATGTATTTATCACATAATAAGAGGAGTTATTCAGAAGTATCATGAGCATTTGTGCATCTCTACAAAACCATGTCTACAACCAATTTCCTATGTGAACGGGATGCCTTAAAGTCCATCAATGGACGGGTTATCCAGAATCATAGTCCATAAGTGGATGGCTTCATCCTAAAAGGTGATCCAAAATTATTAAGTCCATAAGTGGACGGCTTCATCTTAAGGGGTGATCCAAAATTATTATGTCCATAAGTGGACGGCTTCATCTTAAGGGGTGATCCAAAATTATTATGTCCATAAGTGGACGGCTTCATCCTAATGGGTGATCCAAAATTATTTAAGTCCATAAGTGGACGGGTTCATCCCAAGGCGTGAGCTAAAAATTATTAAGTACATAAGTGGATGGGTTCCTCCCAAGGGGTGAGCTAAAAATTATAAAGTCCATAAGTGGATGGGTTCACCCCAAGGGGGTGATTCAAGATTGGTGAATCCAATTCAGAAAAAGCGTTAAGTCCAAAGGTGGATGGGCGCAATAATGGATGGGCTCATCCCAAAAGTTGAGTTAAAAATATCAAGTACAACTAAGGGAATGATTCATCCCATAAGACAGTATCAAATCCCAAAGTGGACAAATCTGGTATCAGGTCCACAAGTAAAGGGGTCCATTAATAAAGGACAGAAACATCAAGATTAACAAATAGATATATGCAAAGTATATTCGAGCAATAAACAAAACAAGAAATAATAGATAAAAAAGCCTATGAAAGGCAAATGTTTACATCCAAAGAAACCCAGAAACAATGGGTGACAGAAGGAATAGATATTGTTTTCTTAAGAATAAAAAGCTAATGATATACCAAAAAAAAAGTACTGCTGGCTGGTGGGAGGTTCTTCATTTCCTTCAAGTTGATGGGTACCATTCCCAACGGATTTTTCTTGGTCAGCAAGGGCAACATCCCCGTCACCTTGAGGGTCAGGGTTGGTTTCATCGGCATAAAGCTCGTCAGTTCCTTCGGAGTAGACGAGCTGGGCTGGAGTCTGGGCTTATGCGTCAATAGATATGTGGGAAAGGTCCAAGTCCGAGAAAGAGGCCTTGACCTGACGGAAGCAATCGTCAAAGCCATCGACAAATGAGCCACCAAGCTCCTTTAGGAGGGTGTCGGAGTCATGATACTCTTGTACCGCATCCTGCTTAGCCTGACGGAGATGACCCTTTGCCTCCGAGATCTCTCCCTTCTTGTCCTTAAGAATCTTTGTCAACGCCTCAACTTGCTTCGACTCCTCCAAAAGCTGCCTTGTCAAGTCAAGCTTGTTGACCTTGAACTCCTTACAGGCCATTTGTTCCCGCATCTCCGTCTCCCTTGCCTTCATCTTCTCTCTCAGACAGCTCATCACCGTTTCGTGGGACGCACAACGGTCCATTAGACCCTTCATCATGACAACCCCCTACAAGGATCAAAAAAAAAAAAAGGGACGAAAGAGCATACTTGTGCCAAACTAAATAGGCTCGTCTCCCCCATGGCCCCAGTAGCATGATTGCCCAAGTCTTCATAGTCGTCGTCCTTGATGATGGACAACAATTGCTTGAATGCATACCTTGAGTTTTCATGGAGGAGGACGGGGCGTTTCTCTGTGATGGGATCAGGACCCTTCATCAGGCCTTTCCCCTTCCCCGGACCAGGCTTAGGGGGCAACTTGTTGGTGGCAGGGGTCTCACCAATAATTGACCCCGTCAGCACCTTGGGCTTCTTGGGTGGACGGTCCATCTTTTCGAACAATTTTCTTTTGGTGGACGGGTTAGCCTGACCCGTCTTAGGAGGTAAGCTCCCCTCCAATTTTTTCTTAGCAGCAGCCTGCTACTTGATAAAAGCCTTCTCTTGCTATCTTCCATTTCTACATAAAGATGGACAGATAAAAGGAGTTAGGTAAGCTACTAAAAAGCTAAAAGGAAAGACAAGTATTGGGCAATGGACTTACGTTTGCGGACTTGTCTGTCATAGTGATGGGCAACCTCAGTTGGTTCAGGACCATCACAGTACCAATGGAGGGTGTCCAAGGTAACCAGCATAATCCACGACCTCTCCGACAACTTAGTAGTAGTGAAGATCTTCTCCAAGAAGCTCCACTCCTCAAGGGTGACTTTTGGATGGTTCTAAGTTGCAATAAGAGACAGTTAGAATACCAAACGAAATAAACAACAGGAAATAAAAACCTAAGACAGACAGACACATACTAGACGGGGGCATTATACCCAGGTTTTGTCCACAGGCATATACTCATGGTCACTAGGGTGACACATCTAGTCATCCCCTTGGTTGAAAAAGTACCGACTCTTCCAGTTTCTGTTTGAGTCGGGGGTGTCACACACTAGCCTAAGCAACGGACTCCTTGGCATGAAACTATACATGTCTTTTGATTGGGTAATCTTGAACGGACGGTAGCAATGGAAGAACTCTTCCACTGTCATCCTACGTGCCCTGTTGGACATTACCCCATACAAAACTTCCACACCTAGAATGACTCCCCAAGCGTTCGGAGAGATTTAGGTGACGGCCAATCCAAGATACTGAAGAAGACGACGATGAAGAGCACTTAAACGGAATCTTAGTCCCACTTTCAACATTTGCTTATACACTCCGACGTTTTCAACACCCTTGTAGTAACACTTTTCACGCTTAAAGGGTAGACACATTGGGATGCCGACGGGAATCTAGTATTTCTCCCTAAGCATGTTGACGTGTTGTTGTTTGATGGAAGAGTTGAAATCATTTATCGTCCACAACGAAAACATAATGAACTCCCTAAAACCATAAGGACCTATGATGGACTAAATGGGAGGTTCACCAATGTCTAGATCATCATCATTTGAATCTCCCTCCAACCCGTCCACATCCAAGTCCTCATCCTCTTCCATGGAAGGTGAGTTGGCCGACGGATCCCTTTCATCATAAGAGGTGCCGGGGTCATCCTAACCTAACAGAAACACCTCATCGTAGCCTGTTCCTTCGCAGACACACGATTGTTCACTCGACGCCTCACTAGACATCTGTCACCTACATGTGACGGGTAAAATCCTAAGACTCTACAGGTTTACGCAGGCGATGGGCAAGCAATATTTAAATAAATGAAAAGGTAGAATTTAGCATAAAGTGCAGGATACTTATAGTTTAATGATGCGAAGAAGGCAACGGGGAAGGCGTAGAGAATGGTTGCACCAAGTAGACAGAATGATGGTGTGATAAAGAAGACGGTAGCGCTCTGACTTGAAATTTGTTGCGAAAAGTAAAAATGAAACGAAGAAGAAAAATATATATAGAGGGAACGGCGCAGGAGATGAAGGGACGCTTCAATTCGAGTGAGTAACCACTAAAAACATGCCACATGTCCCTACTGCATTAAATGGCTCTAGGATGGCCTGTCAATCAGAGCATGTTTTCCAAGGGATGAGCTAGACCATCACTCCAGGGGTCCGTCCATAAGATAAAGGCGATAGACCCATGGAGTGAGGGGGCAACTGAAGAGGATAAAAGTTAAGGTTAACGAACCCGTTCAAACAAACTTGCCATAGGTGACGATACTGAGATAATGGGTAATTAAAAATAAGACAACAGATTGAGGTACTGAACGGAGAGATCATATAACGGATGGTCCCCCATAGTGGACAGATGATCCTTCATTATGGACAGATTCTAAGTACACGGACACAAGGCTAACGTGTATCAAGGCCACGTGGCACCCACACGGCTTAAGTGAGCTCTAAGGAATCCTAAATGGAAATATCTTGCACCCTACGATTGACCTTGGTCAATGGAATCCTTTTATGGGAAGAATCCCGCAAAATACATACATTTATTAGGATCTTCCCCAAAAGGAAATACATTCTTGCCCAAGAAATAGAAGTTGGTTCTATACCACTACAAAAACCCCAAGACCTCAAAAAATAAGGTACACATAATTTACCCCAGCTCTGGCAATCTAAAGTTGTGAAAGTTCTGTAACTTAACATTCGGAGGGTCTTTGGCTAGTACTACACTGATGCTCTCTGTAGGGTTTTTTTCTTCTTCTTTGTTGTATAGGTTTTGTCTAGAGCACATGAGGACTGTGTGACTTTGATTTTCGGCATCATCAACTATAAATTTATTGGTTGTGCAGTCCATTACAAGAATCCTTCTCAGAATAAAACAAAAATGTACAACAAATTCATAACATTTTTAAATTAGCCAATCACTTCATACTTGGGTCAATTAAAAAAAATTTAAATTACATAATATAATGGGCCCATGTATGATGTGATATGCTAATTTAGAAACATTTGTAATTGTTATATATATATATATATATATATATATAGTGTTGGTAGCTTAATTGCCTTTATATATATATATATATATATAACCGAAACTTTTGAAACTCCCACAATTTTCCACGTCACTACTATCTATATATATATATATATATATATATATATATATATTAAACCCTTCTTTTACATTTAAAACACACAGTTTTCTATTTTTCTCTTTTTGAGAATTCTGTAACAATATCTGAGTCCATACGGATCCTGCGTGAAGTCAAGTTGTTCAGGCTTTTACGGCATCCTGATATTGTTGAAATTAAGCACATCATGTTGCCACCATCAAAGAGGGAGTTCAAAGACATGCATTTACGTTGTCTTTGAGCTAATGACGTCTGATCTTCACCAAGTGATTAAAGCTAACGATGACTTGACCTATGAACATCATCAGTTTTTTCTTTATCAAATGCTATGTGCATTGAAATATATGCATATAGGTAATTTTCTTAACATCTTATCCTTTTTTTTGTTTTTTTGTGTGTGTGTGTGTGTGTGTGTGTGTGTGATTTTCTTTAGTTTTAGTCTTTGTTTAGCTCCCGTGAAATTTGTGGTACAAAGTATTTAGCATCATAGGTAATACTTAGCCCCTGATTCAAATTTGAGAGGGTCTTCAATGTCAACTTTGATTATTTTTATTATCAAGTTGAGATTTTAATTGGTTTATCAAGCATGGGTTAGTTGAGAAATCTAGTCCTCATATGCAATTGACAAATGATTACTAAGAGAGACAATCACTTATTATAAATAGAGGTCGTGTGGAAAGCATGGCTTAATGAGTAGCAACATAAGAGAAGTCGATGGAGGGGAGGAGACTGGAGAGTTTTTGGACTTTTTTTTTTTTTTTTGGTGAGTATTTCGTAGTGTATTATTTTGGGTATTGGGTATTTTGTTATCCAAGTAGGAAATAGAAAACCTAGGTATAAATAGTTGATTTGTTATTTGTTGTTTCATACTTCTGAATTGTTTCCATAGTTTGTAAGTGTATGGAAGGAATTAGGGTTATTTGGAGTGTGGTTTTTAGTGGATAAGGCTAGAAAAATATATAAAGGTAAGGTTTAGAATATATAGCAATGTATAGATCTTATGAAGTTAGATATGCTATGCATTTTTGTGCAAGGAAATACATAAACTTAACTGAAATTTTACGTGATTAATAATGTTATTTTTTTATTTATGGCAACATGGTTGAGACTTCTATGCAAAATACAGATGGAGTAAATACAAAAAAAAAGCCAGATGTAATAAATGCCTGAAATTATTTAACATTTGTTAATTATCCCGTTTTGGGTATTGGGTATTTTGTTATCCAAGTAGGAAATAGAAAACCTAGGTATAAATAGTTGATTTGTTATTTGTTGTTTCATACTTCTGAATTGTTTCCATAGTTTGTAAGTGTATGGAAGGAATTAGGGTTATTTGGAGTGTGGTTTTTAGTGGATAAGGCTAGAAAAATATATAAAGGTAAGGTTTAGAATATATAGCAATGTATAGATCTTATGAAGTTAGATATGCTATGCATTTTTCTACAAGGAAATACATAAACTTAACTGAAATTTTACGTGATTAATAATGTTATTTTTTTATTTATGGCAACATGGTTGAGACTTCTATGCAAAATACAGATGGAGTAAATACAAAAAAAAAAGCCAGATGTAATATATGCCTGAAATTATTTAACATTTGTTAATTATCCCGTGCATCGCGTGGGTTAGCGACTAGTAGTAAACAATAATGATGGTTTAAAAATTAGTTTGGTTTACATGACATAGGTTCAAGTTACACCTTGTATAACTCTAAAGAGTTACACATTTTTTAAACCATTGGATTTAAGTAGATCCAACAGTTAAAAAATACTATAATTATTACAAATATTCTGATTAGAATCTAATTAATTACTCTTATTTATTACCTTCTAAACTTATCTCTAAACCCAAAAAAAAAAAAAAAAAAAATTGACTTCTGAGTCTCCCTCATTTATGTTTCTCTCCGTTTCTCCCTCTCTCGTCTGATTGTTGTCTTTATTCCTTTCTCTTTTTTCAAAGAAAAAGGATTCTACTAGAGTGGTATGAGCGGCTTGAGTTTATCATTTTTGTTGATGATTGGAGAGCGATGATATTATAATCATATTGTACTCATCATAATAGGTTGTTCGTTGGTACAAAAATTCAACCAAGGGACCCAATGAATCAGAAGTTCCAATGAACAGAAATAAAGGTGACCTTGCCACTCTTTTTATATATGCAAAGTGCAAGACCAATTGACAGTCCCCTTATTGCCTTATGATTGCATTGTTCAGATGATCATATTGGATTACAGGCATTATGCCAATGGATTTATAGCACAGTGGTCTGTGACGTGCCTCTATTTATCTCTTTAATTATACCATTTTGATATACAATTTAAAGCCAATTTTGTCTTCAATGAACTCACAGTATACTCAAGCTTTTTAGAGCCAAAAGATTTTCCAATTGATTAATTCATAGAACCATGTAGAGGTATATAACCAAATGGACATTCACTGGAACGATTGGATCCACTAGATGATCCCTCAACACTAGGATAGGAGCTGGACTGGGTCACCGAAGAAAGAGCTTGTATTCCAGGCCAATATTGTGAGTACTCTTCAGGGTATTACTCTCAGTTTAACCTTCCCCTACTCTGCAAATACTTCGAGGGACTAAGTGATATACCAGGATTCACCAGAAAAGGAAAAAGGGGGAAAAAAAGAAAAGAAAAGAAAAAAAAGCTTTACACACGAGTTAAGTCAGATTAAATCAAACAAAGGCCTCTCTTGCAGATATTGCCTTTTCTAGTGCCCTATATGGGTCAAATAATGTGCAGTAGAAAACCATTTGGAGCTCACCAGTCACCACCGCGTGCATTAAAGGCTCGAGTTTCTGATTCAGAACTTGAATATTCATCCATAAGCTTTGGCATTTCTCTAGAATTGTATGGTCCACTATACGCATCAAGATCTGAGTTGTCACTGCCAAGTGCCATCCTCCTAAATCTCATAATTTCTTGATTGTATTGGCCAGAATCATATATTGTGCTCTGCCGGCAACCTGTGGAGGTGGTGGAGGAGAAAGAGAGAGAGAAATGCAGAGAGAGAAACGGAGAGAGAGAGAGAGTTAAAAGTCAAACCTTTTTGAATTTAAAGATAGGTTTAGAAGGTAATAAATGAAGGTAATTAATTGGATTCTAATCAGAATATTTATAATAATTATAGTTTTTTTTTTTTTGTAACCGTTGGATCTACTTAAATCCAATGGTTTAAAAAATGTGTAACTCTAAAGAATTACACCAGGTGTAACTTGAACCTATCTCGGTTTACATATATTGTTAACTTATTTAATTTTGCATTTTGATAGCTCCAAATGTTGGCAATTAAAAAGAACCAGTTTTAGTAAATTTATTATTATTTTTTTAGAAGATTTTTAGTAAATTTCAGTTAGTAAGTAAGGTGGAAAATTCAACATAATTTCTATCTTAGCCCTTTAAACTAAGGTGTAAGAGTACGAAGACAATGAATTTAATTAACAATTTTGTACATTTATAATAACTATAAAATTATTAGTTGTGTGGACCTTCATGATAGAAAATTATTCAATGTTCCATGAGTAGTTCTTCCTCCTCTATTCTCTAATATGAATTAAAGACCCTATAATGGCTATAAAAAAAAAATTTAAAAGATCCTTTAATGAATTTAATTAGCATTACTTATTATATGAGAGAAAAGAGGATTGTAATATGGAGAGAGAGAGAGAGAGAGAGAGAGAGAGAGAGAGAGAGAGAGAGAGAGAGTTGAAGTGGGGTCTTTTTTATGTGAATCTGACATGGAGTTTTAATTGATGTGGCAACATCTCATTCATCCCGGTAACTAATATTGGAAGGAATGCACCTTTATTAATTTTAGGGGATATGCTCACGTGTCAAGACATTTAATTAATTATTGTATTAAATATATTACCATCTTAAATTACACCTAAATCAATAGGACCTTTAATATTCAGTATTGATTTGCCTTTTCAAATTATTAATATTATTATTTCAAAAAGGCTTTCCATTTGTGCGGTTTTTATTTTATTTTTAGAAACAGAGCCAAGCCTGAAATTTTTTTTATTAAGAAACTGAAAGATCAGCAAAAATATAAGCTTATATATATATATATATATATATGATGGAACGGATTCCATCCAAACTAACAAAGGAAAAAAATTCTTATTTTCTGGGCTAAAACATGTTCAACAGCATTACCCTATCTGACAATGTGAGAGAAAGACGAGCTCCGAAAGTTCACTAAGTGACCAATAGATGAGTGCAGCTAGCAAATCACAACCTTGGAGTACCTTGATAACGGTTTCTGAATCGCCTTCGAACTGGCACTGTTGGAGGACGAGTTCTGAAGCATAAATGACCGCACATGTCGCTGCTACCATCTCCAAACTGTCCACACTATGCGGTTTAAGGATTTTTTCAGCCATAGTTGCAACAACCTGCCCCATAGAGTCCCTAACCACGATACCAATCCCAGCCTCACCACTCTTACCAAACATTGCTCCATCGAAATTTGCTTTATAGTTCCCCGGTTCTGGAGGCAACCATTTGCTGCATCGGACCCGTTTTCCTCTACTGCTGCTGCTGCCACTGAGTTCACCTCGGCCTGATTGAAATTTTTGCAGAAAATTTCTGCTGCTGCTGCCATTTGTACGGTTATATTGGTTGAAATTCTAATAATAATAATAGTTTCAGTGTGTTTTTAATCAAAATATATATATATATATATATATCAAAAAAAAATTCATTTCGATTTAATTACTTTTATTTTTTATTAAAAAAAAAATAGAACAATTACTTTTACTTCTTTAAGGCTATTTTATTACTTTATATACACTATCGTAGGAATCAAAAGGTCGCATTTTATGTGTATAAAAGGAAAATCCACAAAAATCAACTAATATTATGTCGTATTGTTTCTCAAAAAAATATTAAGTCGTCTTCGAAACAACGAAGTCTTGAAACACTGATGGCTGCTCTACCTAGGCTTGCGCCACAGGTTTTGCAGCAGGAAAAAAGAGTGTCATTTCCTTATAGGATTATGGACTTCGCCGCACACATGACTTCTCGGTTCCTCTATCGAACGCATCCAATTCCTTCTCACTCTTTCTTCGACTTCTATCTTAGTAATGCATTTAAAAATTTTTCACTCTCTCTTGGTCTTCTGTATGTCACGGCTTTGTGTCCTTTTCCTCACAACTAATAGATAATTTGATATGTGAGTCTCTCTCTCTCTCTCTCTCATTTGAATTTGAAAATTCAAGGCCAATTTTGTGAAAAAGAAAATTATTTTTGTGTTTGTTAAAATTTTGAATGTAATAACAATTTTGTAGTTTGATTGTTTGGGAAATTGTAGCGTGCATTGAATTTTGGAGGGATCTTAGAGTAACAACATCGAAAAACCTTTTTTTTGTTTTTTTTTTTAATACAAGATAGAAATTTTACTCTAGCCTAATCTAAGTATATATATGTGTGCAACTCTATTCTTGAGACTTAAATCCTGGCGCTTACCCTCCACACCCCACAAATACTTATACTTATAAAGTGACCGTCGCATCAAGGGTGTGCGGTGATATCATAAAACTATTCAAATTGCTGTTTTCAAGTTATTTCATTCCATAGATGTGTCGAATAGTAATAACAATTTGGATGCACCCAAAAAAATTACATACTAGTAGGTTTGCTCTAATTAATTTAGTTTGAGAAATCAACTTAAGCAACCAAAACACTTTAAAAATAATAACCAAAATTTTTACGTGTTTTGTTTTCTTCATTTCCTATTTTAAACAAGATGTGAAGATAAGAAAATAAGATTGTTTAACTTTTAGCTGACTTTTTAATATTATGTCACATCTTACAAATTTTAATATTTATTTTTAATTAATTTTGTATTATGTTCTATTTAAACCTTCCACTATTATCTTGCCATATAATTTTTTCTTTAAATAGTATAATATATGATTCTTAAAAAAAAATAGTGTAACAAATAATAGCCATATATATATATATATGATTGGGTTCAAGTTATGTCTGGTATAACTTTAAGCAATATTACACTACCCAATATTTTTTAATCAGATGTGAATTTTGATAAATCTACCGTTGGATTATATTATCTTCGCATATTCTCCATGCTTACAAAATTTTAAAATGATCAAAGATCAATTGTCATGTCATCAATCAATTGTTTAAATTCAAGTTTTTGTAGTTTAAAATAATGCATAAAAGATAAGTTTATGGATTGAATGGTAAATTACATCCGATTAGTATGAAAATTGGTATGCATGTTAAGAACATATAAAACATGTAATTCAACGGTTGGATTTTCAAAATATGAATTTAATAACAAGTTATTGGGTGGTGTAACATTACTTAGAGTTACACCAGGTATAGCTTGAACCCAACCTATATATATATATATATATATATGTGTGTGTGTGTGTGTGTGTGTGTGTGTGTGTGTGTACGTATGTATGTATATGTATATTGTAGAATTCTTGCATGCATTTTGCGGGTTATTGACTAGAATAGATCATATTTTGACTTTTAGCTCATCAAAATGGTGTTTGCATGAAGTTTGAGTTACTAACTAGAAAAAAAATTCATATTTTGACTTTTGATTGACCTCAAAAAACTTTGCACTTAACTTTTTGAAGTCTTACAAATTTCCACAAACTCATTATAATTATTATTTTTTTTTAGAGTTAAAATATAAACCCTTTAAATGGTATAATATAATATAATTCCTGCTAGAAGCACATGCAAAATCATAATAAATGCATATTAATGATTTACATAATTATAAAATTCCATACATAGAAAACAAAAGTAAAGAAAATTTATATTTTTTAAGAATTTCTTGTGTGTGTATCTATATCCATATCAGCTTTTAGGATCTCAAAATTTTACTTTTTTAACTTTTACTTTTTACATATCATAATTTGAATATGTATTTTTAAATTAAATATAACATTTATTCTATGTATAAACCTTCCATTAGAATCTTGTCATATTAGTATATTCTTTAAGAGATTAAATTCTATAAGAACATAGTGTAAAACTCATATTTTAGCTCTCTAATCCCAACAAGCCACATCATCTTATCACATATTTAAGAATAAACACAACTACACTCAATCAATTCTAATACCCATATATAAATTCAACCAAATTGGGAATTTATTAAGATGTTATTAGGTGTGGTAGGATGTATTGAATTTTAAGTAAAATATCAATGTAGCAATCACTTATTGGATGGTATAAAACATGGGTTTTACACCCCATCCTTACCAAATTCGGACTCATTCTTCAAATGGTAGAATATAAAGTTTCATATAATCATAATCATAATAAATGTCTTTAATTATTACTGTAATTATCAAATTTCATATTCATATATAAAAATAAAATAGCGAAAAAACAATAATATTAAGTTAATATTTTCCGTGCTAGTCAACTAATATATATATATATATATATATATATATATGGACAAAATTTAACTCCAAAATTGGTTATAGCATTAGACTACAGTCTTACTCAATAAAATAAATATTACTACATATTTTAAAAATATAAACGTTTACTATAAGCAATTTGAATTTTTGTTAATTTCTTCATATTGTGTTACATAAGCCTTTTTGACCTTTTTTTTAAATAAAAAAAAAATAGCTTTTGAGACCTCACAATTTATACATCCATTATTAATATATTTTTTTAATTGAGTGTAAATTTTATTCTATATTAAACCCTTCATTAAAATCTTGCCGTACTATATTTTCCTTAAATGGTAGAATAAATAGTTTTATATATAAACACCATTATAGTAAGAGAGATGCTACGTCTACAACAATTTTACAACATTTTTACAACAAATCACAGGTGGTTAGTTGTTATTGGTTCAAATTTGAATCTAACACTAAGATTACTTTTTTGCCCCAACAATAACAACCAATAACTACCTGCCATTTAGGAAATGTTGTAAAAATGTTGTAGAAATGTTGTAGACATAGCATTTCTCTTATAGTAAATGTCTATCAATAACTACCATAATTATCAAATTATATATTTAAACAAAAATATAAATAAAATAAAAAATATATAAAATGATATTTTGTTAAATTTCCCGTGTTTGCACAAAATTAATGTTGCAAATGATAATTTTTTTTAATCAATTTGTAAAAAGGCAAAAAACAAAAAAAAAAAAAACTTCTTTCATATAACTTGAATTATTTTTTAATTTTAAAGTATTGTTAATGGATGTACTAGTACACATGTTAACATAGAACTTTATAATTCAATCGATTCATTTTTCATGGGGAATCGAGTCTACAATCCATATTTTTATTAGTTTTTGGTATATTTTAATGCATGTGGCATCTTTTTGATGCTTCGTAATGAATTTAACGAACTCACAAGAACACCATTAACAAAATATTGCTATTTAAAGATAATTTAAAACTGTGCGCCGATAATCACTTTACAAGTAAAAATTATTGTAGGGATGGGGGGTAAAGGTTGGAGTGCAAATTTCTAAGAGAAAATTTCACACATATATATACTTAAATTAAGTTATAATAGAATTCGTCTCAATCAACATCAAGTACCAACGGTCCAGATTTGGCCTCATTCTACAGATCACAACATACTCTCTAGAACCAGATCCTAGTAGTAGTACTAGATAGTAGACACCCAACCAAACCAATGCGGCAATGCAAAACCCTTAAAACCCTCACTATAAAAACAAACAAAGAAGTTACTAAAATCCTCGCTTGTGTGTACTGTACCTTGTCTTGTCACGTTCAAGGTTTTGTCTCTACTATTACTAGGAGAGATGGAGATGGAGAGAGTCTGCTCAAACGCTGTCGTTTCTGAGGGCTTTCTTTGCTCTGTCATGGAGGCTATGCTGCTTCAGACAGCCAAGTCTCTTGCTTTTGTTCTCTTGATGGTATAGACCGTATACACTTTACGTTTTCTGGGATTTTTTTTTTTTGTGTGTGAATTTGTTGTGAATTTTACTTTTTGTTGTTGCTAGCTTTCTTTTTAATTCTCTGATTTTGTGCAATATAGGAGTTTTTTTGATTGTAAAGCTGTGAATTATATATTGTTTTATGTACTGGGTTTCTTTCTGTTTTCACTTTTGCATAGGAAAAAAAAAAACCTTAACTTTTAGCACTTGAAGTTGAACTTTTTGTTGAAATTATTATGTGAGAAATTTAGGGAACCTAAGAAAAAAATTGTCCTTGATTTTCCTCCTGTGTCTCTTTGGGTCAAAAAAGAGAACAGATATGAGTATTTCAAAAATTGTTCTCGTTTGTTGTTTGGTTGACTTGGTTCCAGCCTCTGCCTAGGATGAGCGAAAATTTGCTTGATCCTTGTTTTATTTATATGAATTCTTGTTCTACATTGTAACATAGAACCTGTTCTCCCAGCAGAGAATGTCATACACTTAAAAAAAAAATAATAAATAAATAATTTGTTGCCTGTGGGCCTATATTACCAGATCACCTACTTATGTGTAGGCCAAACATCATAATTTTTAGTGTTCAAAAAACAGTTTTTCCCCATTTGTTTAAAGCTCGGATTAAGTTGTTGGAGTTGGTGGAAGGGGGGTTCTTTTGCATTCTGAAATATGGTCCGCCAAATACAAAATAATAAAATATTCTTTAACCTTCATAGGGTATGTTTGGTTAGGCATTTTGGGAGATTAAAAAGCACATTTTTTAAACCCAAAACACCGTTTTGCAACTGTTTATTCTAACGCACCAATTGATCTTTATTTTATACGTATTATTTAATTAACACGAGTTTGAAATTCTTTCAGATGGGAATTTTGCCAAATGGAATGGATTTCTTCCCAGGAGAACCAGACACAGTTGGAGGGTTGGTGACTTGATTTCTCTTGCTTTGTTCTAATTCCTGCTCTTTTTATTCCTTTGTAAGGAGGAATACTATAAAAACGATTTCATTTTTCAGGTTTCCAATCTCTGAGCTTCGTGCAACGAAAGTACCTGTTTCAAAGAACATAGATTCCAGTGAAACAGAGGATGATGAAGACGACGAGGACGATGATGATGATGATGATGATGATGAAGGTGATGATGAGGATACTGAATCTGATGATGATAGCGAGGATAAAGGGGATCCCGAAGATGAGCCTGGGGCCAATGGTGATGGTGGAAGTGAAGAAGATGACGATGATGGTGATGATGAAGATGACGACGACGACGATGATGATAATGATGATGGTGGAGAAGAAGATGAGGAGGAGGATGAGGAAGAAGAGATACCTCAGCCTCCTGCAAAGAAGAGGAAATGAAAATGTGAACTACGCATCTTTTTTCCTTATCGTTTTTATTTGCAGGTGGTCTGTCAGCTTATTCTAGAAAAATATGCAGTACTTTTTTATTCATAAGGAAATGTGCAGTATTTGATCAACTATATGATCTTTTTATTTTTATTTTTAGTTTTAATTTATCACATCTACTTCTAATAATTCTACGATTTTTATGATAGCTTTTATAATCTCCCTTGGGGAATGATGGAAAGACTCTAATAATGTGTGTAGTAGAAATAAAGGAACAAAAGCATAAATATTTCCATGATGGTGGCTATTCGTGCATGGGCATGGTAGCGTGAGACAATTAGTTGAGTGATTTAACAAAATACCGGTGAGAGAAAAACTATCACTTTCTAAAAGTGAGGAAAGAGAATTAATTCGACATAATAAATACCAAACTTAGGAGTGATTTGGCATTCCCATTATCGAATTGAGCTAGATGGGGCCCACTAATTCGACAAAATATATAGCAAATTCTTAGGGAACTCTTGAATTCTTATGTGACTCATCTACCCAATCTCGTTCAAGGATCTCCCCAATTGACATACAAGAAAATGAAACTGGATCGGAGGGCACTGGTGTGATACCGACCTAGGATTCTTCTATGCTTAAGTCAAAATTGTAAAAAATATTGATCAATCAGAGAGAGAGTAGTAATCTTTTGGTTGCATACCTTGGTTGTAATAGCCTTGGGGTGACCATTGGAAGCTTCATTAATGGTTTATAGGTGTTCATTCAAGAACTTATTTAGCTTTTTGAAGAATGTGTGCTAGAATATACTCGCAATTTGAAAAAAAAAAAAAAGAGTAAAAGTGAGGTTTTAAAAAACTGTAGATGAAAAACTAAAAGTTATCTTATAATCCAATTGCCAAACAGAAAAACATATGGTGTTTTAATGACTAGTCAGCAACGGTTGGACAATGGTCGTCTAGTATTTGTTATTGTCACCACCAGTTATATGCAATTAATGTGGGTCTTTAATGGTGGATAATTTTGTCCACCCACTTGGAAGACCTTATTTATTTTCCTATAACCACCAGTATCAGGGTTGGCTCAACAACTTTGGGGGCCTTAAGTGAAAATTTTAAGTGAGACTTTTTTTATATTTAAATGTTAATATATTAATCAAATAATATATATTGAATTTAACTATCAAAACGCAATTTTATAATTAAAAATGATAATTTAACTAAAAATAAAAGTTAAAGTATAGAATAATAGAACTTGGTTATTGCAATTTTTCTAAAGTCGTGACCACTTTAAAGTCTAAACTTGCACAAATAAAAATTAATTTATTACATAGTTCAATAATTAGTATCACTATAATACAAATAAGTTGATATAATACACATCAAATTATTAATTGGTATGATCATTTATAATAAGTGATAAATTCAGAAAACGTGTTGTCCTAACTCCTAGACTGTGGGCTGTGCATGCAGCCTATGCAGTGTGCAGCATGCAATTGTGCAGGTTGTGTTGCTGTATAGTGCACAACTGTCCGGTGCTGTGCAGCAGCACAGTTTAGCCACTGGACATTTGTTTTTTCCTTTTTAATTTTATGTATTTTAGGATACAATGGGGTCTTTTTAATGCATTTTATTGACTAATAAAAATACTTAAAAAATTTTAATTAAAATATATAGATAAATATATTATATATATAATTTTTTTTTACAAGTGGGGGCCTTCTTTTATTTGGGGGCTTTAGACGATTGCATCAATTGCATCACCAATTGAGCCGGTCCTGCCAGTATGAGTAATATTGAACAACTTCAAAAACCAACAAAAATCCCTTTGTTTGGAAAGAAAAAATGAAAAAAAAAATTGAGAATCTTATTCAATTTGGGTAGAAAAGTTTGGAAAATTTGGGGAGTAAACTAATCATTTGGGTTGTCTTATTTATTTTTTTTTTTTTTTTGAGAAAAAAAATTTTGGTTTTCAAAACACTGAAAATGACAATTTCTCTCTCTTTTTTTTTTTTTTTTTTTGGGTCAACTTGCTAAAATTGTTAGTACTTTTTTACTTCAAAATATCAGTTTATCTCATATTTGACTATTTATGATTTTATGTGCCAAATATAACCCAATTTTTGTAACACAATGGAAAAAATGGTTTGATACCATTGAATTTTGGAATTGTTGCCCTTCCACTCTTGAACTTTTATTTTAGCCAATTTAGTACATAAGTTTTGGTACCGTAGCAAATAGCTTTAACTTTTTCTTTTGCCAATTTAGTACATAAACTTTGATACGGTAGCTATACGACCCTCTTAGCCACTTCCCCCCACCCATGCACCCACCGCACCAATTTTACCAATTTTACAACAAATAATTTTAAAAAAGGATAATGAAGGAGACTTACTACAACAATATCAAAGTTTATGGGTCTATTTGTTACAATACTAAAGTTCATGTAATAAATTTGCTGAAATAAATGTTTTGGGATCTATTTGTTATAGTATTAAAGTTTATGTACTGAATTAGCTAAAATAAAAGTTTACAAGGATGTAAAAACAACTACCTTAAAGTATAGGGGTGTAGACATTTTACATCAACACAATTGCCAAAGTTCTTCTCGTGACTCATACACCTAGATAACTTCGATCATGCCATATAATGATTATAAACAGTTGTAACTTAACAAATGTTTGCCAAAAAACTGGTTTAGGGCTATATATATTAACACCATTCAAGTAAAATGTCATCAAGAAAGCAATCAAGTGGTTTATCTGGTTACATGCAAGTGAATTAAAAGATGAATGATTGAAGCATTCTTCTCACTTGAATAATGTAATAAGTAAAGTTTTTTAGATATCAATTGATAAAGTGCATGTCAAGATAATTTGGTATTAATAAAGTTAAAACAAATATTTGAAATTATAGATATGTATAAGAAGCACTCACAAGTATGAAAAGTGTGAAGCCAAAGTATGTCAATAAAATTGGCACAAATTGTGAATGCTTAGACCTATTTTTTAACGGTCCATAACCAAAATAAACAGCTTTTTGAAATATAAGACGATGTTCCCTGGATTTTGTATTGCTTACAATGACATGATATTCATAAAAGAGACCATGTATAGATAAGTAAACAATCAAACTTTGATTTATATTCTTAAATTAGAACAGAATGCAAACCACAATGCACCCAAAAATTAAACACAACTATTGATTATTTTTCAAGATATTAGATTGTAAAATAAGTTTTTATGATAGTAAATTTCTTATTAGTTTTTATTCTTTGTCAAATTAGGTATCTAGTAGGGCATTTGTAATTTTGTTCTTTGTTTTGGGATGTTGATATTGTGTGGAAGTAAAACTTGCGTATTTGTTTTAAATTTTAGTTAGATTTTCAAAGGGTAGATTATACTCCTTTGCATTTGTGCTATTTTGTTTTGGTTAGCAATGCTAGGATTTGTATAATTTTATAATTATTGAATAAGAATCAATCTATTGAGCTAAACTCTTTTTCGACATGGGTGAATCCAAATCAATGTACTCTCTTAGTTTTACCATAACTCATTGTAGTTCTCTAATTTTACTTTCGTTCAATTTAGTCCTCTGAATTTCAACTTTACTCAATTCAGTACTCATGTTAGTTTCCATTAGAATTGTGCCATTCGTGACCTCAAAACTACGTCATTTTAGGTTTTACAATTAAAAAATAAATCCAAAAAGATAATAACAATAATTTTTTCATAAAAAATAAATTAAAAAGAAATTGATATATTTTACCAAAAATATTTAGCAAACTTTCCCCAGCAATCCGGCAAACTTTCCACGCAACCAAACAAACTAGAACAATCCAATCACAACACGAACCAAATTAAAGAAAAAAATTCCATTGCCTATGAAAGAAACACCACCCAACAAGGTAAAAGGTAATAAGTTGTCAAGAGCCTTATGGCACAATTGGTTGGCATTTTCTAATATATTCATGACATCTAAGGTTCAAAACCCCACTTTCCTTAATAACTACTGAAATATCAAAAAAAGAAGTAACGAGATTAGGATAATGTGAAATATTCTATAATATTAGATTATTGTAATTCTATATACAACAAAATTTAATCAAACACTTCACATTAAGGTAATGTAACCTTAATGTGATTTACATTAAGTGAACCAAACATCCAAATTCAAAATCAAATCCAAAGTTTGCCACAGCAAGATGTACCTAGTCATTCACTTATTATAATGGGTGAATGGTTAGAACTTCTTTCAACAACCAACAATAGTAGATTCTGAAGGCCAAAAGATGTAAGCAGGATCCCAAGCGTAAGAAAATTTGACTGTAGCAGATCCCACTAACTGGTTGCCTCCGATAAGAAGGCATTTGTCACCCACTTTTGACAAAATGGAAGGATCAACGTTTTCTACAGTCTGAAATCCCTGGCAAGACAATTTTATGAGCTTTTGAGGGCAATTACAGTTGTTGATCACGGTCACTTTCCATTCAGGTTTTCCTTGTATATATCTCCCGCTACGGATTGTGTTAATATTAATGTTGTCTAGAGAGCAAGCACAGAATCCTGAAATTTTACAACGAGATTTTAGTTAGTTCAACTAGTAAAGTATTTTGTAACTATCCCACTTATCGAAAAAAAAAAAAATTTTTTAAAAATTGAAAGAATACCAACATTATATGTTACTAGATCATTTGGCTATAATAACTTTTTAAGCATGCAATTTTTTATACAGTGAGATTGAAAGAAAATATTGAGAATTATAGGAACAAATCTGCGAAAAGAAAAATTGAGAGAGAGAGAGAGAGCTGATGAATGCAGAAATTCGCAAGGCAAAAGCACTGTACCTTTGCTAATGAGACTCAGAAAAAGAATAAGAATGAAAGACATAGGGACTGTTGCCATATTGCTAAGAAATTTCTTCAAGATTTTGCTATTTGGTGGAGAGAATTGGCATCTTCTCCTATTTAATTTATATGCTTAGAGTTTAGAGTTCCATGGATAATTATAGTACGTTCAAAATCAGATCTAAATTAACTTTTTCAAAATTTCAGAATTTCTCTCCTATCTATCAAATTGTCAGAATGATTGACTTTCCTTGACCATAATGGATTAAATGTTTGCTTGAAAGGAAAATTATAAAATATTCTAGAAGTACCAGAATCTTCTAGATAGTGGCTTTAAATTATATACGCATTTATTATAGTAATCTTCTATAATACCCTTGCTTGAAATTGCTTCATACATGGATAGGACAAAATTTAGGTTTAATATTTTAAATGCTGTTCTTTAAATTATATTCTTAAAATTTAACCATGTAGCTACTTAATTAAAAAATATACTTCCATCTCACTAGAAAAAAAATCCACATGTTAGAATCTTAACATGGGAGCCTAAGAAACAATGCCTACGTACTGTACTTATACCCTTAGGCCTTAAGTCTTAATTATTTTTATAAAATTGATTTAAATAAAAAAATTATAGAGTTGAAATTTGAAATATCTTTAATTACTAAATAAATTGGCCTTTAAATATACACTTGCCTTTTCAAATTACTGGTGAAAAGTCGATCACTTTCATGTCAGATTGTTTGAATTGCTTCATACTCTTTTGTCTTAATTATAAGAATTTCACATGTTATTAATTATCTTGCAGAGAATAAATGAGTCTCATTAAATAACACTTAAATAAATGGAATCTAATTATAAAATAAAATGGCCTCACTAAATTAATTCGAAATAAATGGAAATAATTAATCGCTATTTAGCCAAATTTGTTACTATTCAAATTGTTTGAGATACTCATATCCGTATTACCTAATTAGAGATTATCTTCTTCTTTTTTTAAACAGTGATTATCCTTGTCCTAAATATTTGGAAAAATTGGACCAAAACTCATTAACCCATTCTAATTCTTCGTTTGTTTCAATGGAAAACTTTAGGTGAAGATAATTTTTGTATTTTCATGTATTTGGTAGTATCCAGAAAAAAAAAAAAAAAAAAAAAAAAAAAAAAAAAAAAAAAAAAAAAAAAAAAAAAAAAAACTATCTTTAAATTTCTTTATTTAGCTTTGCATGAGATAAAATTGTTTTCTGCTAAAATTTTATGAAAAACAACTCTATCATATGCAAAACTAAATAAGGAAAACAATTCTGTCTTTTGCAAAACTAAATAAGGAAAACAAATATCTCATACGAAGCTAAATAGAGGAAATTAATATATAGTTTTCAGATTCTCAAAAAAAAATGATATAGTTTTTCAATTCATTTACTGTCGCTACCAAATATAGGAAAATGAGATAATTTTCTAGAAAATATTTTTTGGAAAATGATTTATTTTCCATAAAATGTTAACGTCGAAAGAAACAAAGCGTAAAAAAAAAAAAAAAAAAAAAAAAAAAAAAAAAAAAAAATTGAAGGCAATATGCAAAGTTTGATGACTTTTTTTGGTGGAAAGAGAATTACAATCTTTCCTCTAAAAAAAAGAATAAAAAAAAATAATCGATTTTCTGAGATCTCATTAATGGCACATGATCTCTTCAGTATTCCTATAATTGTGGTTGCTTCTGACCTAACTTTTTAACACTAGAGGTTAAATTTTTACTTAGTATCGATCTTGTATTTTGCCTAAGAATGTGGAAGTTTTGATTTGCACTTGAAGTAAGTTATATAGATTTGAAGGTAAAATTTAATACATTTATAAATTAGTCATAGCTATAAAATTCTAATTTTTTATTAACTCATTTTCATTGTATACTAAAGTTATATTAAAATTCTGTATTGTAGATGAAAATATTGATCAAATTGCTCATTAATTAGAGATGCAATTCTCAAGTATAAATATTTTCACTGTTAGATCTATTACTAACATTGAGTTAAGTAAAGTGCAGTTTATATAATTATATATTTACTTCTTCTTTTTTCTATACCTAATATGTTATAGTTTATTCTTAAAATTTTATTTGTTTGAAAAAGAAGGTATCCAAGATAACCATCAATATATTATTAGCCAAATGGAGGATAAATCAAGCTCTTAGGCATATTTTGCTTAAACTAAGCCCCTAAATGAACTTGAAAATGCTTTCCCCCCTTAACTACAAGAAATTAAACAGTATAGTGGCTTAAATGGGAATGGAGGAGACCAAGCATAGTTAAAGTTGAGTTTGGAATATCCAGAGATGGGTGCGCCACCATTAACAAGGCACACTGCACCAGATTTGCTCAATATCGAAGGGTCAACCCTTTTCACAGTCCGAAAACCAGCGCAATCTAATTTTAGGCTCGATATGGTACATTGGTTATTGTTGTAAATTTCCACATTCCACACCGGCTTTTCTTGCACCGCAATTCCAGTTTCAGATTGTTTAATCGAAATATGCTGGAAAGGGCATTGGCAATACCCTGAAATTTGAAAGAAGCATTGTTAAAAGGGTTCAAGTAATAATTTAGTGGTAATAGCATTATATGTGGGGTTTTATGTAATTCGTAGTTCGAACATTACATCCCTCACTTATTATTTAATAGACAAAGTTTAGTTCCAAACCTGTTTGGAGTTATCTCCTTTGACTCACCACATGGTGATTTATAAAACTATCTTATTTATTATTTAAACAAATTACATGATTAATTAAAAAATATTTAAGCAAGTTTCATGACTAATTAAAAAAGTTATGTGATTAAAACTACATGCAAATGGACTCTTCAATCATCATATAATGTGTTGGAAAAAGATGATTTTAAACTGTTTGGAGCTAAATTTTATACCTACCTACCTGTTTGGCTGTCTAAAAAAAAAAAAAAAAAACCCTATAATAATGATGATAATAATAATAATAATAATAATAATAATATTATTATTATTATTGATTTTTTATTTTTTTTACTTAATGGGACATCCTTTCCAGAAATAAATGATAGTACTAACAAAAAATCACCAAAGGAACTCTGTACTATATGGATATCCTTTCCAAATAGTATACATAATCTTAAAGATAGTATAGACCATTTGGCTATCGTATCATTTTATGCCTAAAATTTTTTATACAAAGAGATTAATTGAAGGAAAACATTCCGTAATATAGGAACATAGGAACATATCTGCTAAAAAAAATGTGACAAATTTAGAGAGAGAGAGCTAGCTGATGAATTAAGAAATTTGCAAGGCAAAAACATTGTACCTTTGCTAATGAGACTAATAATAAGAATAGCAATAAAATACTTAGTGACCATTGCCATTGTTAAGAAATTTCTTCAAGATTTTGCTATTTGGTGGAGAGAAATGGCATGTTCTCCAATTTATGTGCTTTAGAGTTCCATCTTCCATGGCTAATTATATAGTGGGTCAAATGAAAGCTAAATTAACCTTTTCAATTTTCCCGAATTAATGAGTTTCTTTGACAATTATGGGTCACATATTTGCTAAAGGAAAATGATAGAATATTCTGAGAATATAATAAATGTGTTCCATCCTATAAAATAAAGTGTGAGTTTTAATTGAATGCGCATTTATTATAGTATCAGAATACTTTATAATTACTTTTGTTTGAAATTGCCACATACCCTTAACTCTTAATTATATTTATAGAATTGATCCAAATAAAATAAATAGTTGAAAATATCATTAAATTTTAAATAAATTGGCACTATTATGGTATTACCTTTTCAAATGACTACCGAAAAGTTGATCACTTTTGAGTAATTCTAGGTTTACAATATTTTCATAATAAATTTTAAGTAGCAGATTGTTATTGGTGAGTAAAAAAGTGAGCCATTTGTTGTAAACATAGTATTTTTATTTTTTTTTAATCTAATATAGAATTATACTCTAATTTATTTTTTTTATCTGATATAGAATTATACTCCAACTTAATCTAAATGTATGTGTGTAAAACTCCCTTCTGGATATTTGAACATTAACCCTTGCTCACCACACTCCAGAAGTAAATTATGTTTGTGAAGTGACCATCACGCCAAGGATGTGTGGTGGTGTTGTGAACATAGTATTACTCATTACTCTTTTATGGTAAATTTTTTGAAACTTTGAATTACTTCATACTTTCATGTCTTAATTATAGAATTTAACATGTTATTAATTACAGTAATTAGCAAAAAATAATTGAGTCTCATTAAATAACACCTAAATAAATTGGATTTAATTATAGAATAAATTAGCCTATTAAATTGATTTGAAATAAATGACAGTAATTAATTACTATTTAGCTAGATCTGTGACTATTCAAAATTTTAAAAACGACGTTGTTATAGTGGGATTGAGAATAAATTCTATTAGGATACATCTAATAAAATATATAGTGCCACATCAAATTTAAATTATGGGTCATCCAAAAGTTAAAGGACAAAATTTAGCTATAAAATTAGTTGTAACCTTAGATTACAAACTTACTTAATATCTTTTTATTGGAGATGAATTTTGATAAATCCACCACTAGATTACATTTTCTTCTTATATCTTTCATACTTGCAAAATTTCAAGAAAATTAAAGATCAATAGTTATGTCATCAATAAATTTTTTACATTTCAAGTTTTTGTAATTTAAAATTATGTATAAAATATAAGCCTAAAGATCATATAGTAAATAATATCTGATTAACACAAAATTTGAGATGTGTATTAAGAGTGTAAAGAACATACAATTCAACGGTTAGATTTTCAAAATATGTTGCAATATTTATTTATTGAGTGAGTTTATAGTCTTAAGTTACAACCAATTTCGTAGCCAAACTTTGTCCAAAGTTAAACTACTTTGGTTATATATACTAGATGAGATTAAATTTTATAAGGATGTGATGTAAAACCTAAGTTTTACCCCCCCCCCTAATATCAACATGTTACATCATCATATTACATACTAAAGAATGAGTCCGAATTTGATAAGTATGGGGTGTAAAACTTATGTTTTACACCATCTAATAAGAGATTGTCACATCAATTTTTTACTTCAAACTCAAAACATCTTACCACACATAATAATATCTCAATAAACTTACAAAAAAAGTTAGATTTTCAAATGAATATTAGAATTGACTTGTGGTTGTGCCTATTCTTTAATTTATAATATGATGATGTGGCATGTTGGAATTAGAAGAGTAAAAGTTGTGTTTTACATTAGATCCTTATTGAATTTAATCTCTTAAAGAATATACACAACCATATCCGATCAATTTTAATATGCATTTGAAAATCCAACTTAACTGTGAGTTTTATTGAGATATTATTATATTTGGTAGGATGTATTAAGTTTTAGGTAAAATTCTGATGTAATAATCTCTTATTTGGGTGGTGTAAAACATGAGTTTTACACTCCATTCTTACCAAATTCAAACTCATATTAGATTGTAGATTATCTAACACTATAAATAAATGGGAGGGGATGCTATTATAGTATGAGAAATGCTAACGGTTCTTAGGGCATTAGTTAACAATCCATTTAAAGAAAGTGTTTATGAAAAAAAAAAAAAAGAAAAAGAAAACAATTAAGGGGTGTTTGGTGAGTGTTTTCAAACAACAATTTTCAGTTTTTAAACAATATTTCACGTATTTCCACACATTTTTTCATCCATACGTATTTTCACAAATGTTTTCAAACAACAATTTTTAGTTTTTAAACACATGTACCAAATGAGTCCTTAATATTTTGATAGCTTTCTTCATTTCCCATAAAAGTAGTGTCAAAACTTTTCCAAAATGAATTGTTAACTATTACCTTAAAGGCACTCGTTAGCATGAACATTATAGTATTATGCGCAATTGTGATACGTAACACCCCTTTGACAAGAGGTGGGTCGCACAACTTGTTAAAAAGATGTTATGGCATCAACCATACAAGAAAAGTGTTACATAGCATAGAGACACAAAACAAAAATTCATCTTGAAGGTCTACCATAATATCAACAAACAACAATCCAATCCAATTAGAAGCACAAAAATGTTGTTATCTATAATCTATCAATAATATATATATATATATATATATATATATATATATATATAAACTAAAGACGTTTGAATTTTAGTTGACGTTATAATCAAGGTTATCAAAATTGTGATCTGAATTGTAGAATTGCACAATCTTAAGATCGCACATTAAATTTTAATTTATTTTATCATCATTTTGAGTGCTTTATTTAAATATTGATCATTGTAGACATCTACATATATACTAGCATGTAACTCATGCGAACGCATGGATGCATTTAAAATTAAACACAATTTTTATTATAAAAATATAAATAATTAGTCAAATTATTTATAAAAAAAATAGCATGTAACATATGCATACATATAGATACATTTAAAATTAAACACAATTTTTATCACAAAAATATAAATAATTAGTCAATTTTTTTAAAAAAAGTAAACGTAATTAGTCACATATTAAAATTTTTACCTAAATTTAATTCTAATTATGATAATTTTTTTTTTCTAATTCTTAATAAGATAGAACATGTGATAGTCTTTGTTGCGTGGTGAATTTTATTGAGTATATGTGATTGGTTTTTTTTTTTTTGTAATATTTTTTATATTTTATAGTTCATTAATATTAGATTCTTAATATTTTGCACTCATTAACTCACTTGGCACAAAAAATAAAAAAATTAAGTGGACATATGGCATAAACTTAAATAGATAATTATGGTATGGTCCCCACATAAATTTCGAAACATGGCGCAAAATTGGATTCTAATTTCAAATTTTAATTGAACTTTCTCTAAGTTTTACCTATTAATATATATATATATATATATATATATATATATATATACATATAGATAGATAGATAGATAGATAGATTAATAGGCAAAACTGAGAGAAAATCTAATTAGATTTCAAATTGGAATTCAATTAGAGTCTAATTTTGCACCATGTGTCCCATCTGATCTAAGTTTTTAAATTTTTGTGTCAAGTGAGTTAATTCAGTGTAAAAATTAGATTTTAATTAGAGTTTAATTTTGCGTTATGTGACCCATCTAATCTAAGTTTTTTTTTTTTAATAAAATTTTTTTGACAAATGAGTTAATTTAGTGTAGAAAATGAGGTGTCCAATATAAATAAACCATAAAAAACCTAATCATATTTTTAACTTTATATATAAAATTAAAAGAAGATAGAGTTTGAATGATTTTATATTTATGAGTCCTTTTTTTTTTTTGGTATAACTAAAAACAATTCAAATTCATAAGTTATTTATGTAATATACTATGATTATGTATGGTCTATTACTAACTAATTAATATATATTAACCAAAGTTTAAAGAAAATTCAATTAGAATCAAAATTGGATTTTGCTTTTATTAGCTTCCATGCAAATTAAATTGTTTAAATTTTTGCTGTTATTTTTTCTCGAAACTAATGAGCATATTTTTTATACTATTTATATTCAAATATTTTGTATGCAAAGATATTGAATGTAACAATTTGTAATTGAGTTAAATGTTCTCATGCATCTATCCTTATTCAATTTAGGAGATACTATTTGACTAATTTATTATTCTATTTTGTATTGTATTTAGTACCATTTCACAAACAATAATTATGAATTGATATTGTATTTGTACTATGTAATATCCAACAGTAATTTTTAAAATTATATACGTAATAGTAATATAATGAGAAACTTGGCTTAACCAATATCATAAAAATTGTAGGAAAAACTATTTTAGTACCTTCAAATGTCCTAATCAAACTATGTCCTATATGTTTAATAATTCAAACTAACATCAATAGCACCACTACAATTCATTACTCCTATGCATAAGCATAGGTTATATACTAGTTAATATGCATTATGAACATAAGAGATTTGAACTTTGATCATCTTAAAGCTTCAATTTTATGTATCAATTGATGAAATAATTCATGTATCAATCAGCTATATTAGAAAAATCTAATTGTTATAGAGTTGCTTGTATTAGATATTAGTTTTTGTTGTTTGTATACTATAGGGAAAAAATGGGAATTTAATTGATGTATTTAATTAGGCTTAGTGTTCTGATTATTTGTATGGGTTTTGACATTATGCAATTTTTTTTTTTTTTTTTTTTTTTTGTGGTGGTAATAATTTGTAATTAGCTAGTTTCTATTTGTTAACTTATTTTGGATTTTGAACTTGGAACTTAGAAGCTGGGAATCATTTTCCATATTTGTTGGTAGTTTTTTTTTTGTGTGGATAAATTTGATAGTTTTGTTGGTAATTGGTTGCTATTTAAAAATTTGCTATACTTTTTGGATTAATTGTGTCAACACTTAATTATCTTTGTTTTGTTAGTATAAACATAACAATATATGACATACAAATTACATCATATTGATGCAAATATATTCTTTTGTTTTTGTTTTTTTATGGATGAAATCATAATTTATGTAATTATTCAACATAAAAAATTACTATCAATGTGTTTTTTTTTCTTTAAATTGGTTGATAGGTAAGATCTTATGATCCCTAATTCCACCTATCTCCCAAGATCTTACATAAGATCCCGATTTTGATAACATTGCTCATAATAATGTGTCAAATATATGCAGCCTCACAATTTTATATGTCATTATTTTAATATATATTATACATTTTAATTTAAATATATTTAAACCATCCATTAGACTCTTGTTACATTATATTTTCTCTAAATAATAGAATATATAATTCCTTAATTAAACAAAATCATAATAATTGTTCTAATGCTATAATTTATGGTTCTATATATAAACACAATCATAATAAATATATATTATTAACTACATAAGTATTAAATTTTGGGTTTGGTTAATGGGTGTCTACTGCCCTTAGTTTATTTTCTAATGGACTATTTTACGAAAATGTTAATACAACTTTTATGAGAAATATAAAAGGCTATAAAAAATTTAATTACTTTTTTCTTTTCCCACAAAATATGTTTAAAAAAAATAAAACATGTATAAAAATAATTCCTAAATTAGTGTCATTCAGGCATTTGTTTACTTTTCCCTTATATTTAGATTTTTTTAAAGAAATTGTATTTGTGGGGCCCTACTACACTAACCACGTTTGGCCCACTACATATGGCCCAAGGCCCGCGCCGAGGACAATGTAAAGGCCAAGGACAACGGGAAAGGCCCATGTCATCCAAAGGCCGCGCCGAGGATGACCTGTCCTCGGCACACCGACCTCATTAAAAGGGAAAATATCCCATATTCTTTGAATATATCTCACCAACATTCTGACCACTTTAATGACAAAGTGACCTGAAAGCCCAAGGCATCAGTCACTTCAACTAGTATAAAGCCTGCAAAGGCGGCTTTGACCTAACATAAAGCCTGCAAATACAAACGATGGGACAATCCCCTACGCCTAGAGGCTCAGATTATTGCCAGATGGACGGCTAAGATTAACAAAAGGAGACAATATATAGAGCGAAGGGATTTCCCAACAAGGGGCGATCCTCCGAAGAAAGAAAAGGAGATCCTCGGCGAGAACCGAGGATCAATGTGCCTTCCAAACACTTGTCCAAAATGATAAAGGGGATGGTCTGAAAGATTTAGCCACAGTAAGAATCTTTCTTATAAAAACTTGAAAGTCCAGTTCGTTTAGAGGGATCCGCCCTAAAATTCGTTGTTTGCCTGTTATATGCCTAGTCCTTCCTACCCATTCTCTACAAATTTCATTGTCTGGGGTCCATTACATTTTGAGCCCTTACAATTGGCGCCGTCTGTGGGAAGGACTTGTGCATTAGCGGCACGACGTAAAGAAAACAAAACGACAAATCAATCGAGAAAAGATGCAGATCCATACAGTTTTTAGCAACAATATTCATCCGGCAGTCTACAACAACAAGAAACAAGTGCAAAAAAAAAAAAAAAAAAAAAAAAAAAAAAAAAAAAAAAAAGAGACAACACGTAAAATAAGTCTACTTCTTTTATTCATATATGAAAAAAGATTACATTTTTTACAAGTAATGCCCAGGGGGCTTGTTCTAAAGCTAACTACAAAGGCAGACGCTTGACAAAGTCGGCAGAGGAACAAATGGTAGAAAGCAACGATGACAGAAGAACAAAAGGTGGATAAGAGAAGAGAGAGTAAAGGAAGAGATGAAGAACAAATATTAGAAAAGAAGTGAAGGACGAGAGGAGGAAAGAAAAGAAGAAGGCTCGTTGAAGAGCAAAAGAGAGAAGAGAGAAGAAGGATTTGAAGATAGGAAAGCTACATTAGGGGCGGAAGAGGTAGAGGCACAGGACGGCTCCGTTTCAGGGTTCCGCCTGATTTCCCTCCCACCCCCAATGCAGCCGGCTCGGGGGGTCAGTGACCCATACCCAAGAGAAGGTGGTTACGTTCTTCCTGGATCTTCCTCCAGACGACGAGGAGGGCTCCTCCTCTGGTTAGGTTGAAAAGAAGGAGAATCTTCAGATCTCCCACACACCCCTCCCAGCGTGGCGGCCAGGCATGGAGTGCCATCCTCGACTCCTAATAGGGGCTTTGCATCCCCAGGATCGCCCTTTCCAAGGGCCAACTTCTTCGTAGGGGCTCCGGCGGCTGTGTTTGGCAGCGCCTTTTTGGGGAGGTGTTTATGGGAGAAATTTGATATGGACGTTTGTCAAGTGTGAAGGAGAAGGTTGCCCTAGAAACGTCTTATATAGATGGTGGGATATTTATGAGTGCCAATCTGCCATAAATCCCAAGGAGAAATTTTCGGAGGCAATGATGCCGCCCCAACTTCCAAGGGGCTTGCCAACCGTTAGATCCTCGTAGATCCATGGCAATCATTAATGAGGAGACGCCTCACTAAACGAGAAGACACCGAAGCGTCAGAACGCCTTACCCGGACAACCCAAAAGAAGCTTCGTAGTCTGAAGAATCCCACCAAACGAAAAGGCAAAACACGGCAAGGTCTTATCCTCTACCAACTCCAGCATTTACTATTATTATTATTCTGCTTGAAAACTGTAATTATTTAATACTTATTGTAAAACGCGGCAAGAATTAAAAACGACCACGGATAAATAGATAAAATAAATGATTAAATGAGAAAACTAGGTACTGGACAGAACCAAGGCATTGCATGGTCCTCGGACCCAAGCCTCATGGGGAAACCAGATACTTCAGATGATTAAATGAGAAAACTAGGTACTGGACAGAACCAAGGCATTGCATGGTCCTCGGACCCAAGCCTCATGGGGAAACCAGATACTTCAGATGATTAAATGAGAAAACTAGGTACTGGACAGAACCAAGGCATTGCATGGTCCTCGGACCCAAGCCTCATGGGGAAACCAGATACTTCAGATGATTAAATGAGAAAACTAGGCACTGGACTGAACCAAGGCATTGCATGGTCCTCGGACCCAAGCCTTATGGGGAAACCAGATACTTCAGATGATTAAATGAGAAAACTAGGTACTGGACAGAACCAAGGCATTGCATGGTCCTCGGACCCAAGCCTCATGGGGAAACCAGATACTTCAGATGATTAAATGAGAAAACTAGGTACTGGACAGAACCAAGGCATTGCATGGTCCTCGGACCCAAGCCTCATGGGGAAACCAGATACTTCAGATGATTAAATGAGAAAACTAGGTACTGGACAGAACCAAGGCATTGCATGGTCCTCGGACCCAAGCCTCATGGGGAAACCAGATACTTCAGATGATGATTAAATGAGAAAACTAGGTACTGGACAGAACCAAGGCATTGCATGGTCCTCGGACCCAAGCCTCATGGGGAAACCAGATACTTCAGATGATTAAATGAGAAAACTAGGTACTGGACAGAACCAAGGCATTGCATGGTCCTCGGACCCAAGCCTCATGGGGAAACCAGATACTTCAGATGATTAAATGAGAAAACTAGGTACTGGACAGAACCAAGGCATTGCATGGTCCTCAGACCCAAGCCTCATGGGGAAACCAGATACTTCAGATGATTAAATGAGAAAACTAGGTATTGGACAGAACCAAGGCATTGCATGGTCCTCGGACCCAAGCCTCATGGGGAAACCAGATACTTCAGATGATTAAATGAGAAAACTAGGTACTGGACAGAACCAAGGCATTGCATGGTCCTCGGACCCAAGCCTCATGGGGAAACCAGATACTTCAGATGATTAAATGAGAAAACTAGGTACTGGACAGAACCAAGGCATTGCATGGTCCTCGGACCCAAGCCTTATGGGGAAACCAGATACTTCAGATGATTAAATGAGAAAACTAGGTACTGGACAGAACCAAGGCATTGCATGGTCCTCGGACCCAAGCCTCATGGGGAAACCAGATACTTCAGATGATTAAATGAGAAAACTAGGTACTGGACAGAACCAAGGCATTGCATGGTCCTCGGACCCAAGCCTCATGGGGAAACCAGATACTTCAGATGATTAAATGAGAAAACTAGGTACTGGACAGAACCAAGGCATTGCATGGTCCTCGGACCCAAGCCTTATGGGAAAACCAAATACTTCAGATGATTAAATGAGAAAACAAGGTACTGGACAGAACCAAGGCATTGCATGGTCCTCGGACCCAAGCCTCATGGGGAAACCAGATACTTCAGATGATTAAATGAGAAAACTAGGTACTGGACAGAACCAAGGCATTGCATGGTCCTCGGACCCAAGCCTCATGGGGAAACCAGATACTTCAGATGATTAAATGAGAAAACTAGGTATTGGATAGAACCAAGGCATTGTATGGTCCTCGGACCCAAGCCTTATGGGGAAACCAGATACTTCAGATGATTAAATGAGAAAACTAGGTACTGGACAGAACCAAGGCATTGCATGGTCCTCGGACCCAAGCCTCATGGGGAAACCAGATACTTCAGATGATTAAATGAGAAAACTAGGTATTGGACAGAACCAAGGCATTGCATGGTCCTCGGACCCAAGCCTTATAGGGAAACCAGATACTTCAGATGATTAAATGAGAAAACTAGGTACTGGACAGAACCAAGGCATTGCATGGTCCTCGGACCCAAGCCTCATGGGGAAACTAGATACTTCAGATGATTAAATGAGAAAACTAGGTACTGGACAGAACTAAGGCATTGCATGGTCCTCGGACCCAAGCCTCATGGGGAAACCAGATACTTCAGATGATTAAATGAGAAAACTAGGTACTGGACAGAACCAAGGCATTGCATGGTCCTCGGACCCAAGCCTCATGGGGAAACCAGATACTTCAGATGATTAAATGAGAAAACTAGGTACTGGACAGAACCAAGGCATTGCATGGTCCTCGGACCCAAGCCTCATGGGGAAACCAGATACTTCAGATGATTAAATGAGAAAACTAGGTACTGGACAGAACCAAGGCATTGCATGGTCCTCGGACCCAAGCCTTATGGGAAAACCAGATACTTCAGATGATTAAATGAGAAAACAAGGTACTGGACAGAACCAAGGCATTGCATGGTCCTCGGACCCAAGCCTTATGGGAAAACCAGATACTTCAGATGATTAAATGAGAAAACAAGGTACTGGACAGAACCAAGGCATTGCATGGTCCTCGGACCCAAGCCTCATGGGGAAACCAGATACTTCAGATGATTAAATAAGAAAACTAGGTACTGGACAGAACCAAGGCATTGCATGGTCCTCGGACCCAAGCCTCATGGGGAAACCAGATACTTCAGATGATTAAATGAGAAAACTAGGTACTGGACAGAACCAAGGCATTGCATGGTCCTCGGACCCAAGCCTCATGGGGAAACCAGATACTTCAGATGATTAAATGAGAAAATTAGGTACTAGACAGAACCAAGGCATTGCATGGTCCTCGGACCCAAGCCTCATGGGGAAACCAGATACTTCAGATGATGATTAAATGAGAAAACTAGGTACTGGACAGAACCAATGCATTGCATGGTCCTCGGACCCAAGCCTCATGGGGAAACCAGATACTTTAGATGATTAAATGAGAAAACTAGGTACTGGACAGAACCAAGGCATTGCATGGTCCTCGGACCCAAGCCTCATGGGGAAACCAGATACTTCAGATGATTATTAAAAGAGAAAACTAGGAGCTGGACAAAACCAAGGCATTGCATGGTCCTCAGACCCAAGCCTCAGGGGAAACCAGGCATAAAATGAGAAAACCGAGCACTAAACAAAGCTTAAAGCATTGCGTGGTCAAAGACCTCAGGTCAGCAGGAAGAAAATCTCCCCATAAAAACTAAACGCTAAGAAAAATCAAGGTCATGTACAAACGTCAGACCCAAACCTCTACGGGAATCAATCATTACGAGGCAATACAAACGCTGATCGGAGCCGAGGTGCCTGTATGAGCTACGAGTCCGAAACTAAGTACAATCCAAACCCCTTAGGCGCTAAATGATGAACCCCATCGGGGACGGAAATCATGGGAAACTGGGCGCTATAGTATAAACGGCCCAAACCTACCCATCCTCGGACAAACCCCGTGCACAAAAAAGGAAAAAGCGCCGAGGAAATCAAAATCCTCCTCCCCGCCCTGGGGGACGTGCAGCAGAATTTTGAGGGGCTATTGTGGGGCCCTACTACACTAACCACGTTCGGCCCACTACATATGGCCCAAGGTCCGCGCCAAGGACAATGTAAAGGCCGAGGACAACGGGAAAGGCCCATGTCATCCAAAGGCCGCGCCGAGGATGACCTGTCCTCGGCACACCGACCTCATTAAAAGGGAAAATATCCCATATTCTTTGAATATATCTCACCAACATTCTGACCACTTTAATGACAAAGTGACCTGAAAGCCTAAGGCATCAGTCACTTCAACTAGTATAAAGCCTGCAAAGGCGGCTTTGACCTAACATAAAACCTGCAAATACAAACGATGGGACAATCCCCTACGCCTAGAGGCTCAGATTATTGCCAGATGGACGGCTAAGATTAACAAAAGGAGACAATATATAGAGCGAAGGGATTTCCCAACAAGGGGCAATCCTCCGGAGAAAGAAAAGGAGATCCTCGGCGAGAGCCGAGGATCAATGTGCCTTCCAAACACTTGTCCAAAATGATAAAGGGGATGGTCTGAAAGATTTAGCCACAGTAAGAATCTTTCTTACAAAAACTTGAAAGTCCAGTTCGTTTAGAGGGATCCGCCCTAAAATTCGTTGTTTGCCTGTTATATGCCTAGTCCTTCCTACCCATTCTCTACAAATTTCATTGTCTGGGGTCCATTATATTTTGAGCCCTTACAGTATTATATTATGCACCAATTACCGACCACCAGTCACTTATTACTTGGAATCTATGCACGACATTCTCTTCCATTTATTTTCATGGAATCATGTGCAAATTTATAAACAAGACTATCAAAACACGTATTAACTTCCCTCAATAAAAAAAACACGTATTGTTAGCCAAAGGGAAAATAGCAGTACTTATAATAACTAGTTTCTTTCTCAAAAAAAAAAAAAAAAAACTAGTTTGGGTGGCACATGCAAACTCTTTAATGATAAAATTAAGATAGACTTTCTATTTGAAAAGCATGAAATCATGTAAATAAAAATGTATGTCATACAATATTAATCTTATTTGTATAAAAATTTTGATCACAAAAATTTAGGGTAGGTGTTTAACACTTTAACATATGAAAATTTATTTTACTACAATAGTTTCTTAGTACCTATTTTGCTAAGGGCAATATCTATACACTAAACATTTCTAAGAAAGATAACAAATATCATCATCTTTCAACAATAATAACTGAGTTTTGCTAAGACATTGTCACAATATTTAAATTTTCACAACGAATGATGTCATATGCTCTTCATCCAATACCTATGTCGAGAGCAAAAAAGTTTTCCTTCCGACAAATGAGATTTATGTTGGGTTGGGGGCCTAAACCGAAACTCGATAATGGGCTTAAAGCATGGACCAAAGGCTATCGGTGAAGGTTTTGAAGAGTTCGCCCTCTTTTTATACCTTGGGACTGGCAAGGGTTATGAGGTGGCCCAAAAACACTTCCTACAGCAGACATGTCAGCACAATAAAAAGCATACTACAATAAAGAAATAATCTAGCAGTAAAATATCTCAGCGGTAAAATAAAACAAAGCAGAATAAACCTCTAACTGTTAAATATTCACAGATTAAGAAAAGTATCTACATCTTTAAACTCATCATCTGTGGACTCTGGAGAAGAGTTTTCTAATACAATAATATGAGGGAAAAACTCTATAGTAACAATCACGTCAATGCGTCATAACCTTCAATAGTAAATAAATAAACAAATACCATAGGTTCCATTATAGCAAGTAATGAGAAAACTTAGTGTGAGATGAAGGGAGAGAGAGAGAGATTCCAGCTAGCGCAGCAAGATCATTATAATGCCAAAGCATACTCGTGGATATAATATATGTAGTAAGTAGAGAGAGCCATTTGTTGGTAGTATGAATACTGAGATTGAGTGTTCAGTAAATGATAGGCCAAAATCGTATTGACCCCTTGTGATGAATTAATTGATTAATTAGCCAAGTTTGTTAATTAATCAAATTAACATGCAAACACGTGATAGCATAAACAAATCACCAACTAAGTTAAATGCAACAAAAAATAAATTTGACATAGATGATTTGTTTACGAATGGGAAAAACCACCGAGGTGAAAACTCCACTGGGTGATTTTAAGATCACCACTCCCAAGAATCCACTATTATCACAACAAACGGTTACAACTAAAGGAATCTCAGTACCTTATACCAACTTATAGTTGAACCCTTACCCCAATATCCAATTGGACTTGTTCTGTAGTGATAATCTCTCCTTGTAATGCACGGTTCCCAGTACGTGACTAATCAATTGCGTGGATCCCAGTACACGACTTCAATCACCAACTAGAAAAGGATATTGGCTGCAAAGTTTTTCAGTTCATCACACAATGAAGATCTAGAAGATGCTTGATTACAAAACCCTACGGTGTACAAACACAGCAACTTCTTCACAAGAAAGATGAACTAGGGCAAATTCTGTCTCTGGTCACAATTTGCTTGAACAAACTTTGCTCAACACTTGTGCAACTTGTTCCACCATTGACGGCCCTAAAAATAATCATTTTATATGTCTAAGGTTGTAAGAAAAGAAAGCCCAAACATACAATCACGGATTGGAGTCAAAACAGAACTAAAATTCTGTTTTTCATAAACCTCGATAGATACCCTATCTGTCGAGCTACTGTCGAGTCACGGGGCTGGAACAGTTTTTCAAGCTCGATAGATGACTAGTTGTCGAGCTTTAATGATAGGCACTTTTCAGACTTGAATCTTGGACGGACTTGCATGGCTTCAACACTTGATCTTGAAACAAAGTTTTTTGAAGCATTAAACACATCCTAAATCTACCCAAATATAAGTAAAGTGCATTTTGTCAAAAAATTAGCCAATTACATAAAATAGTGACATATGTTCCTAACAAGTAAATCACATATGTCCTAACAGTAAAGTTGTTAAAGCTTTTTGCTGGGGGTAGATAAGTGTTTACAAGTAGGGGTGTGAGAGGTAATTGTGCTAGGAGCTGGATGACTTAGTTTTTAAGCTTGAAACTAAGAACTCAGAACTTTGCCAGAGTTTAGAGAAGGCTAAACAGAGAAGTGAAGGAATAACTCTTTTCTATTAGTGTGTCTCTTAGTGTGTATTGGTCTCTCCTAAAGTGTTAATGGAGAGTTCCATTTATAGTTGAGTTTGAGGGGGTAATTAGCAAATAATCTCTGCTAAATCTTTCTCAATCTTCAAAAAATCCTTAGAGAATCATTCCTAGGATTTTGGCTAAGAGTGTAAGCTCAGCTTTTAAAATGTTCTTGCTATTTTGGGTAATAACAGCTGGGATTCTGACTTGGTATTAAATGCTAATTGGCCTCAGCTGTTGGGATTAGAGCATGTATTAGGCTAATGATCTTGGTTTTGTTGCTGCTAGAATCAGAACTCCCTAGGACAGGTTGCATCATCCCAAGCTAGGTGTCAACCTTGGAGCCCTTTGCTAGGAACTCTGCTGGAGATCCCTTTGGTGCCCTCCAAACCGCATTTTCCTAAGTTTCCCCATTTGGGTTCATGTGCTTGGTCCATGAACCAGAAAGTACACTTTTTTAGCAAGATAATGAGCTGATTTCAAGTTGTTCCAGAAGCTTTCATAACCTGGTTATGGCTGCCCTTAGTCCTTAATCGAATGGGTTGGAGAAGAAAGGAAGGACAGCTGGCTGAAGCTTTCCCAGTTTTATATTATGTCATCCCAACTTTATATCACGTGAAAAATGATGGAAATGAACTTAGCAAGGAAGGGTTTAACCCCTGCTGGACATGTGTCTTTTTCTGATCTGATTGGTAAAGCTAAAACTGATGGTGATGGGCTCCAGCTGTCAGGTTTTACTGAAACTTGACTGGACAGCTCACGTGAGCTTCAATTGCTATAATTTGTATGTGAGCTGGCCTAGCTCAGCTGGGCTTTGTAGTTGAGCTTCTTTGGGCTTGGTCATTCCTATAAGAATGAATAGTTTTGCCATGGGTGATATTCATGGGCTTTTGTAATTAGTTGATTATGGAAAAAATAAGCATAGTTCCCATAAGTTTTGTAAAAGAAATATTTTTGAGAGATGAGTAATTTATATTTCTCAGGAGTTAGGAACTTTAGTATATGAAGATATGTTTTTGCCAAGAAATAGTTTTGGGTTTTTGAGCATAATGTAATTGTTTTTGCCAAAATAACACTTGGGCTTTTGGAAAATAGGTGCCAAAATAGCATTTGGGCTTTGTAAAAATAGGTGCCAAAATATCATTTGGGCTTTGTAAAATTTTATAAAAATATTGTCGTGTAGCAACGGGCTTTTAAAAGGTGTTTTGTAGCAACGGGCTTTTAAGAGGTGTCGTGTAGCAATGAACTATAAAGGTGCCGTGTAGCAACGAGCTTTTATTGTGTAGCAACGGGTTTTTAAGAAGTGTCGTGTAGCAACGGTCTTTTAAGAGGTGCCGTGTAGTAACGGGCTTTAGAGGTGTCGTGTAACAACGGGCTTTTAAAAGGGTTTTGTTTGGCTTTTTGGATTTTTCCCATAAGGTAAATGATTTTGGGCTTTTCTGTAGAGATAGTATAATTTTTGTGGTCCACCTTTGGTAGTAATATGATGAGTATTTTTTGTGAAAACCCAAGTTGGATAGAATAACTTTTGTGGCCCACCTTTGGTAGTAATATGATGAGTATTTTTTGTGAAAACCCAAGTTGGATAATATGTGGGTAATATTTGTGAGAGGACCCAAGATAATTTATGGGGCTTGTATAGGGAATATTTGTGGGAGCCCAATAACATAGAGAATGTTTGAGTAATATGTGGGGAATATTTATGTGGGCTCAAAATAGCTTATGGGCTTGTGTGGGTATTTTTTTGTGAGTGGGCTAATGAAATTAGAGCCCAAAAATTTGTACCTCAACAACCTACAACCATCCACAATGAAAATTTTGTGTTATATTCATGCTTCCTTTTTTATCACCTTACCTTTTATGAGTCTAGGTATGATGTTTAGCTTACTTAGTTGTTAATGAACACCCATTTTAAGTAAGAAGAAGAAGAAAAAAAAAAAACAAAAGATTGTTTCATCAAATTTTCCATTAGATAAAAGTATATCTCTAAAAGATTTAAACCTAGCAAATCAATATTCTCTAGGTAACAAATAAAACACCCTATATCACCATTCCAATTTTTAAAGCATTATGACCACCTAAAACTCAAAATACTTGAAGAAAATTTTTGGGATATCAAAATTTAGTAGGGGTGTTTTAGACATTACACAATGAAATATTTTATGAATCATAAGATTTCAATAGGGTTTAATTAAGATGGTAAACTTATCAAAAAAAAAAAAAAAAAAAAACTTAGATAGTAAAGTATGGGGTATTTGCTAGTTTCCCAAACACTAAGGAGAAAAAAAAAATTTTTTTTTTGAGAGATAATTATAACATGCTGCTAACTCTGCAGCTTGAACATTTTCTCTCCTAGACCTCTAAACACTTTGTGCATGGGGAGGTGTCAATTCAGCTACAAGGTTTTTGGCCTAAGGAGAAATTGTTTGATTTTAAAGTTTAGGGGGGAATTATGAACTATCCTAAACATAAAAGATGGAAAGTGTTTTTATATTTAGTTTTTGCTTTTTGCATGTGTGTGTGTGTAAAATTGTGTGTGTGTGTGTGTGTGTGTGTGTGTGTGTGTGTGTGTGTTTTATTTTATTTTTTTATTATATATATATATATATATATACACACACACTTAAAATGGTGCATTAAAAAAAAAAGCAAAAATACAAAAAGTCAACTCAAGAAAATTGTGCGTGAAACAGTAAATTTTGGCTCAACAAAATGTCACAACAATTTGACAATACCTTTTATTTTATTACAATATATTCTATTTTGACTTATAAAGAACTGATAACTCAATATTTATGAAAATATTGTGATAATAACATGTCACAACATTTCACAATATACAAACCATACAAAAATTTAGGACTAAAAGGCCTCCTATGGGAGTAAATGAGTAAATGACAGAAAGACCATGCCTATTGGTTTTACTATGAACTTTCAAAAAAATGCTTTTTTTTTTTAGAAACAAACACACACACAAAAGGAAGAGAGAAAGAGGTTCTAACATAAAGGCATATCACAACTCCACTTAAAAGTCATGCTAACTTTTAAGGGAGGGTGGGGTAAGTTATACTACATACAACACACTCTTTTAAGTAATGTGGGACAATTACTCTTTTTTTTTTCTTTTAAAAAAAAATGCTAAAATGCAAAACTCACTTTCTATGTTTCACCAAAATTCATTTTAGTCCTCTAACTTTACTTTTGTTCATTTTAGCCCTCTAACTTTCAAGTTTATTTAATTAATATTTTTCCATCAACTTTTGTTATAGGTTGCTGCCAATTAAAGTATAAAAGACAAAAATACCCAAAAATACTTAAGGCCACCTAACTACTTTTCAAGGACAAAAATTTTATTATGTTTAACACAAGCATTACTATATATATATGTAAGGGCTCAAAATGTAATGGACCCCAGACAATGAAATTTGTAGAGAATGGGTAGGAAGGACTAGGCATATAACAGGCAAACAACGAATTTTAGGGCGGATCCCTCTAAACGAACTGGACTTTCAAGTTTTTGTAAGAAAGATTCTTACTGTGGCTAAATCTTTCAGACCATCCCCTTTATCATTTCGGACAAGTGTTTGGAAGGCACATTGATCCTCGGCTCTCGCCGAGGATCTCCTTTTCTTTCTCCGGAGGATCGCCCCCTGTTGGGAAATCCCTTCGCTCTATATATTGTCTCCTTTTGTTAATCTTAGCAGTCCATCTGGCAATAATCTGAGCCTCTAGGCGTAGGGGATTGTCCCATCGTTTGTATTTGTAGGCTTTATGTTAGGTCAAAGCCGCCTTTGCAGGCTTTATACTAGTTGAAGTGACTGATGCCTTGGGCTTTCAGGTCACTTTGTCATTAAAGTGGTCAGAATGTTGGTGAGATATATTCAAAGAATATGGGATATTTTCCCTTTTAATGAGGTCGGTGTGCCGAGGACAGGTCATCCTCGGCGCGGCCTTTGGATGACATGGGCCTTTCCCGTTGTCCTCGGCCTTTACATTGTCCTCGGCGCGGGCCTTGGGCCATATGTAGTGGGCCGAACGTGGTTAGTGTAGTAGGGCCCCACAATAGCCCCTCAAAATTCTGCTGCACGTCCCCCAGGGCGGGGAGGAGGATTTTGATTTCCTCGGCGCTTTTTCCTTTTTTGTGCACGGGGTTTGTCCGAGGATGGGTAGGTTTAGGCCGTTTATACTATAGCGCCCAGTTTCCCATGATTTCCGTCCCCGATGGGGTTCATCATTTAGCGCCTAAGGGGTTTGGATTGTACTTAGTTTCGGACTCGTAGCTCATATAGGCACCTCGGCTCCGATCAGCGTTTGTATTGCCTCGTAATGACTGATTCCCATAGAGGTTTGGGTCTGACGTTTGTACATGACCTTGATTTTTCTTAGCGTTTAGTTTTTATGGGGAGATTTTCTTCCTGCTGACCTGAGGTCTTTGACCACGCAATGCTTTAAGCTTTGTTTAGTGCTCGGTTTTCTCATTTTATGCCTGGTTTCCCCTGAGGCTTGGGTCCGAGGACCATGCAATGCCTTGGTTCTGTCCAGCTCCTAGTTTTCTCTTTTAATAATCATCTGAAGTATCTGGTTTCCCCATGAGGCTTGGGTCCGAGGACCATGCAATGCCTTGGTTCTGTCCAGTACCTAGTTTTCTCATTTAATCATCTGAAGTATCTGGTTTCCCCATGAGGCTTGGGTCTGACGTTTGTACATGACCTTGATTTTTCTTAGCATTTAGTTTTTATGGGGAGATTTTCTTCCTGCTGACCTGAGGTCTTTGACCATGCAATGCTTTAAGCTTTGTTTAGTGCTCGGTTTTCTCATTTTATGCCTGGTTTCCCCTAAGGCTTGGGTCCGAGGACCATGCAATGCCTTGGTTCTGTCCAGCTCCTAGTTTTCTCATTTAATCATCTGAAGTATCTGGTTTCCCCATGAGGCTTGGGTCCGAGGACCATGCAATGCCTTGGTTCTGTCCAGTACCTAGTTTTCTCATTTAATCATCATCTGAAGTATCTGGTTTCCCCATGAGGCTTGGGTCCGAGGACCATGCAATGCCTTGGTTCTGTCCAGTACCTAGTTTTCTCATTTAATCATCTGAAGTATCTGGTTTCCCCATGAGGCTTGGGTCCGAGGACCATGCAATGCCTTGGTTCTGTCCAGTACCTAGTTTTTTCATTTAATCATTTGAAGTATCTGGTTTCCCCATAAGGTTTGGGTCCGAGGACCTGAGGTCTTTGACCATGCAATGCTTTAAGCTTTGTTTAGTGCTCGGTTTTCTCATTTTATGCCTGGTTTCCCCTAAGGCTTGGGTCCGAGGACCATGCAATGCCTTGGTTCTGTCCAGCTCCTAGTTTTCTCATTTAATCATCTGAAGTATCTGGTTTCCCCATGAGGCTTGGGTCCGAGGACCATGCAATGCCTTGGTTCTGTCCAGTACCTAGTTTTCTCATTTAATCATCATCTGAAGTATCTGGTTTCCCCATGAGGCTTGGGTCCGAGGACCATGCAATGCCTTGGTTCTGTCCAGTACCTAGTTTTCTCATTTAATCATCTGAAGTATCTGGTTTCCCCATGAGGCTTGGGTCCGAGGACCATGCAATGCCTTGGTTCTGTCCAGTACCTAGTTTTCTCATTTAATCATCTGAAGTATCTGGTTTCCCCATAAGGCTTGGGTCCGAGGACCATGCAATGCCTTGGTTCTGTCCAATACCTAGTTTTCTCATTTAATCATCTGAAGTATCTGGTTTCCCCATGAGGCTTGGGTCCGAGGACCATGCAATGCCTTGGTTCTGTCCAGTACCTAGTTTTCTCATTTAATCATCTGAAGTATCTGGTTTCCCCATAAGGCTTGGGTCCAAGGACCATGCAATGCCTTGGTTCTGTCCAGTACCTAGTTTTCTCATTTAATCATCTGAAGTATCTGGTTTCCCCATGAGGCTTGGGTCCGAGGACCATGCAATGCCTTAGTTCTGTCCAGTACCTAGTTTTCTCATTTAATCATCTGAAGTGTTTGGTTTCCCCATGAGGCTTGGGTCCGAGGACCATGCAATGCCTTGGTTCTATCCAGTACCTAGTTTTCTCATTTAATCATCTGAAGTATCTGGTTTCCCCATGAGGCTTGGGTCCGAGGACCATGCAATGCCTTGATTCTGTCCAGTACCTAGTTTTCTCATTTAATCATCTGAAGTATCTGGTTTCCCCATGAGGCTTGGGTCCGAGGACCATGCAATGCCTTGGTTCTGTCCAGTACCTAGTTTTCTCATTTAATCATTTATTTTATCTATTTATCCGTGGCCGTTTTTAATTCTTGCCGCATTTTACAATAAGCATTAAATAATTACAGTTTTCAAGCAGAATAATAATAATAGTAAATGCTGGAGTTGGTAGAGGATAAGATCTTGCCGTGTTTTGCCTCTTCGTTTGGTGGGATTCTTCAGACTACGAAGCGTTTTTTGGGTTGTCCGGGTAAGGCGTTCTAACGCTTCGGTGTCTTCTCGTTTAGTGAGGCGTCTCCTCATTAATGATGGCCATGGATCTACGAGGATCTAACGGTTGGCAAGCCCCTTAGAAGTTGGGGCGGCATCATTGCCTCCGAAAATTTCTCCTTGGGATTTATGGCAGATTGGCACTCATAAATATCCCACCATCTATATAAGACGTTTCCAGGGCAACCTTCTCCTTCACACTTGACAAACGTCCATATCAAATTTCTCCCATAAACACCTCCCCAAAAAGGCGCTGCCAAACACAGCCGCCGGAGCCCCTACGAAGAAGTTGGCCCTTGGAAAGGGCGATCCTGGGGATGCAAAGCCCCTATCAGGAGCCGAGGATGGCACTCCAAGCCTGGCCGCAACGCTGGAAGGGGTGTGTGGGAGATCTGAAGATTCTCCTTCTTTTTAACCTAACCAGAGGAGCCCTCCTCGTCGTCTGGAGGAAGATCCAGGAAGAACGTAACCACCTTCTCTTGGGTACGGGTCACTGACCCCCCGAGCCGGCTGCATTGGGGGTGGGAGGGAAATTAGGCGGAACCCTGAAACGGAGCTGTCCTGTGCCTCTACCTCTTCCGCCCCTAATGTAGCTTTCCTATCTTCAAATCCTTCTTCTCTCTTCTCTCTTTTGCTCTTCAACGAGCCTTCTTCTTTTCTTTCCTCCTCTCGTCCTTCACTTCTTTTCTAATATTTGTTCTTCATCTCTTCCTTTACTCTCTCTTCTCTTATCCACCTTTTGTTCTTCTGCCATCGTTGCTTTCTACCATTTGTTCCTCTGCCGGCTTTGTCAAGCGTCTGCCTTTGTAGTTAGCTTTAGAACAAGCCCCCTGGGCATTACTTGTAAAAGATGTAATCTTTTTTCATATATGAATAAAAGAAGTAGACTTATTTTACGTGTTGTCTCTTTTTTTTTTTTTTTTTTTTTTTTTTTTTGCACTTGTTTCTTGTTGTTGTAGACTGCCGGATGAATATTGTTGCTAAAAACTGTATGGATCTGCATCTTTTCTCGATTGATTTGTCGTTTTGTTTTCTTTACGTCGTGCCGCTAATGCACAAGTCCTTCCCACAGACGGCGCCAATTGTAAGGGCTCAAAATGTAATGGACCCCAGACAATGAAATTTGTAGAGAATGGGTAGGAAGGACTAGGCATATAACAGACAAACAACGAATTTTAGGGCGGATCCCTCTAAACGAACTGGACTTTCAAGTTTTTGTAAGAAAGATTCTTACTGTGGCTAAATCTTTCAGACCATCCCCTTTATCATTTTGGACAAGTGTTTGGAAGGCACATTGATCCTCGGCTCTCGCCGAGGATCTCCTTTTCTTTCTCCGGAGGATCGCCCCCTGTTGGGAAATCCCTTCGCTCTATATATTGTCTCCTTTTGTTAATCTTAGCCGTCCATCTGGCAATAATCTGAGCCTCTAGGCGTAGGGGATTGTCCCATCGTTTGTATTTGCAGGCTTTATGTTAGGTCAAAGCCGCCTTTGCAGGCTTTATACTAGTTGAAGTGACTGATGCCTTGGGCTTTCAGGTCACTTTGTCATTAAAGTGGTCAGAATATTGGTGAGATATATTCAAAGAATATGGGATATTTTCCCTTTTAGTGAGGTCGGTGTGCCGAGGACAGGTCATCCTCGGCGCGGCCTTTGGATGACATGGGCCTTTCCCGTTGTCCTCGGCCTTTACATTGTCCTCGGCGCGGGCCTTGGGCCATATGTAGTGGGCCGAACGTGGTTAGTGTAGTAGGGCCCCACAATATATATATATATATATATATATATATATATATATATATATATATATATATATATATATATAAAGCGCCAATGTGCAAATAGTGTCCCTTTGGTTTGTTCAATTGGCATTGTAGCTATACTGGTTTTTTTTTTTTTTTCTTTTAAATATTTATCTGAGCTGACATATATATTATTATACTAACAAAACAAATTTCTATATATAAAAAGCGTCAATACACAAGTAGTGCCTCTTTGGTTTGTTCAATTAGCACTGCAGCTACATTGTTTTTTTCTTTTCTTTTTTTCTTTTCAGTCATCCGTTTGTGCTTTTTCTTTTCTTTAAATATTTATATGAGTTTTCATATATATTGTTATACTAACATAACAAATTTTACAATATTTTCACAATTATTGAGGTGTCAATTTCTTATAGGTCGAAATAAAATAATAAAATATGAGACTCACCAATAGGAATGGCAACGGGTCGGGTTCGGGCCGGGTTTTTCCATACCTGGACCCGATCCTCGGGCCAAGACCCTCGGCTCGGACCCAGCCACTTTACTAACCGGATTTTTTTTTCCGGGGCCTGGACTCACCCCAGCCGGGCCCCGTCCAGCCGTCCACCTTCAAGGCCCAATCTAAAGGCCCTAAACCTTGACCCAATTAAAAAAACATATAAAAAAAAATTTCAAGCTTCACATCAGAAATCACAAAATTACAAATCATAGCTAAGCCATTTTCATTAATGCATGGTAAGCTAGTAACAGATCACAAGACCCATGCTTTCATTTTCCACACTTCACATCACAAATCACCCAAAAAAAAAATTTAAATTATATGATCTTGCATATATATATATATATATATATATATTGTTATACTGACACAACAAATGTTACAATATTTTCATAATTATTGAGGTGTCAATTTCTTATAGGTCAAAATAAAATAATAAAATATGAGACTGTAACCAACCACAAATAAAAACAAATATTTTGTGAAAATGTTGTAATAATTGTTGTTATCACAATATTTTCACAATTGTTGAGATCTTAGTTTCATATAGATCAAATAAAAAAAATGCTAAATCCACAACATTTTCACATTAATTTCACAACAAATCATAGGTAAGCTACTATTGATGGATAAAAAAGTGATATCAGTTGTGAGTCCATTTTAAATCAGTAACAACTTGCCAACTAGAATTTGCTACGAAAATATTATAGAGATAGCATTTCTATAAAACAAATAATAATATATCAAACCGAAACTTACCGAGGCTGAAAATAAAGATATTGTGAAAATATTGTGACAATTTGTTGTGTTCTTAGACTTCTTTTTTTGTTTAGTCAAATTTGGTGAGCAAAAATCCACTATTTCATGCACAATTTTCTTTTGTTGATTTTTTGTTTGTTGTTTTTATTTTTTAATGCATAGTTTAAAGTGGTTGTCCCAATTAAAAACTAATTACAATTTACCACCTAGAGTAAATAAAATTATAAAATATCATATTAGGGCCCACAATAGCTAAAATAAAGGTATTGAAAAAATATCGTGACATTTATAGCGTTCCTGACTTTTTTTTTTTTTTTTTAGCCAATTATTGAACCAAAATTCATAGTTTATGGACAGTTTTCTTCAGTTGATTTTTTTTTATTTTTTTAAAGCATTGTTTAAGTAAAAAACACACAGTTTTACCAACAAAAAAGAATTATGGAAAAAAGTACTTTCCCCCTTTATGTTTGGGTTAGTTTCATCCCCTCCAATTTTTAAGTTGAATAATTTCCTCCTTTATAATTTGTAGACAAGTATATAGTTCCTACTGTTAGTTTGTTACTCTCATAGTTAAATCCTAACAAAATCTTATAATTCCTAGAATATTTTATTGTGCAACAACTAAAATGCCTCATTAAATTTTAATGTCCCAAAAATTTTCTTCATGTATTTTGAGTTTTATGTGTTAATCATACTTAGAAAGTAAAAAAGGTGATATATTGTATTCTGTTTGTTATCTAGAGAACACTAATTTATTAGTGATTTAAATCTTCTAGATTTATAATTCTATCTAATAGAAACTTCAATGGCATATGTCTTTTGTTATTTTATTCTTTTTTTATTTGTTTTCTTTCTTAAAAATGTGTTCATTAAAAATTAAGTAAGCTAAGTATCGTAGTTAGGCTCATAAAATAAAATAATAAAGAAGGAAGTATGAATAAAAAAAATATTCATTGCAAATGGTTGTAATTATTTAATTTGATGAAGAGTTTCAATTGTATTATATGTCATCATTTATTACGAAAATTTAAATATTGTGACAATATTTTATCAAAACTTAGTTGTTAATTATTGGAAGATGACGACATTTGTTATCATTCTTAGTGTGTGTGTGTGTGTGTATATATATATTTTTTATGAGTAGATACTGTTTTTGTAAATAGGTTCTAAGAAATGAAAAAGTATTTTGTATCAAATGATACCACGTCATCCGTATAAAAATCCAATAAATGAGAGACATGTGTCCAAAAATCATTACCCACTAACACATGTCTTTTAATTGTTAGTGGGTTAGTTATTTTTTGTTGACATGTCTCACATTTATTGGATTTTGATACTGCTAACATGGTATCATTTGATACCAAATACTTTCTCCTAAGAAATTATCATACTAAATAGATAGTCATTGTTCGGGTCACTTTTTCGATTGCCCAACCACGTGTGGTCCGTTGGAGGGGTGACCTTACTAGGCCCGACTTGTTTTTGGGGAGTTGCCTCTGGAACTCAACATTGGGCCACGTGATCCAATGGCTATTGGTGTACTTTTAGGCCTACAAAGTCATTAAAGCCAAAGTCTAAAAATCACGATAACAGTCGAATAAATATATAATATGTAATGTGTGTTTAATATAGTAGCAGCTTTGATTAGTAGTTGTGATAACAGTTGAAATAAGGTAGTATTTATTTAGAGGTAAAGTAATCATGTACTCAATGATGTAAATTTAGCCCAGCTGTGCAGCATCAGTGAGCTGATAGGATTCTAGCAGAACGCCAGCGGTAGAGGCTAGTTAAGCTTACCCTTCTTATCATGCATTTAAATGAGTTTAAGCCTTAGTTAATAGTTGTAATAATAGTTGGAATAAAGTGATATGTATTTAAATGTGAAGTAATCATGTAGTCAATGATGTATATTTAGAGATATGGAAGTAGAGTCACTTATCTTTGATGATTTGCAGCCCCAGCTGTACAGCTTCTGTGAGCTGATAATATCCCAACAGAGTGACCCTAGCAGTAAAGAGACAGTTTGCCATGATAACTTCAAGATTGAGGGGGAAAATGGGTGCAACTGGAGGGAGAGAGAGTATGCCTAGCTGTGTGTAGGGGCTGATTAAGCTTGCCGCTCTTATCATGTACTTAAATGAGTTTTCCCCTTGACAATGCTTTTTTAGTTGTTGTGAAGTTATGAATGGTGTTGCTTTCCACGAGAAGGGCTTTTGTATGGAGTATTTGTGCCTTCTAAGAGAATGGCTTTATGTAAGAAGTAGTTGTGCCTTCTAAGAGAAGGGTTTTTGTAAGAAGTAGTGGTGCCTTCTAAGAGAAGGGCTTTAATATGAGATCTTGGTGCCTTCTAGGAGAAGGGCTTTAGTAATAGAAGTTCATGCTTTCCATGAGAAAGGCTTTTAGTATGAGTGTTTGACATCTCTTGAGAAGTGTGGAGATGGTAAAGACATAGATGTGTTTATGGGATGTAGTATTTGTAATATGTATGATATATGGAAGTATGAGAGATATGGTGGTTAAAGATAGTAAAAATATGAGATTATAACTACTAGAGAAGTTGTAGAGATTGCTTTCCAAGAGGAAAGATTTTGTAAGAAAAGAGCATGGAGATGTGTTTAGGTATTTGGAGATAGGAGCAGTAAGATAGGTGTATTTTCTGACTATGGAAAGTGAGATAATGAGTATAAAAGAGTGATAGCATTGTAGCGTGTCTAGCAAAGCTGCTGGGATTTTCTGCTAGAGAATGTATGAGAGCCTATGAAGGCATTTATGAGTTAAGGGTTGAAGAGTCTAATTCCTAATTTGGAAACTAAAAACTCAGAAGCTCAGTACTTCATTAAAAGCTTCAGAAGATAATTAGAGGGAGAGAGAAGTTTATAAGAGAGTCCCCTTCTTTATTGTTGTCCTCCTTTTTACGTGTTGAGGAAGGATCCCCTTTAGAGCTGAGTTTAAAGGGGTATTTTAGCAAAGAATGTCAGCCAAAATCTGTCCCAAATAGTAATGAATCTTTAGAGAATCCATCTTAAGATTTGGCCAAAAATGGTATGTTTGGTTTTAAGGAATTCTTGCTATTTCGAGTAAGAGTTGCTGGGGAAAAAGTAGTAGAAAAGGAAAGTATTTTAGCAAGAGAAAGGTAGTTTCAATAGTTGGTTTTGGTTTTAGTCAAATGAGGTAAAATTAGTATTGCTCAGGCTGTTGGGTCAGCCGTCACAGCTGTTCTAAAAAGGCTGTCACAGCTATCATAAGACAGCTATTTGCTTTGGGCAGAAGCCAATGAGGTTAGATGGGTCATTTCAGATTGTTGGAGAGGTCATTTCAAGGATTTGGCTGAAAAATGGTAAGATCTCTTTGAAGGGTATCTTGCTATTTTGGGTATAACAGTTAGTTGCTGGGATTTCAGCATTAAATGACTGATGATATCACTTTCAGCCATGTGTCAAGTGCTGAATACACTGCTGGGGTTCAGCTGAAAATGTTTCCTTTTTCGGGTGTTTGTGTTTTTGGTGCAAGGTTCCATTACAACACATTTCTAGTAAATAATAGAAAGATTGAGTGATAGTCAAAGAAGCTTTAGAGATTTAGTTAAGGTCTCATTGGGTTGTGACATAAGCTTGGTGAGCAAAAAAAGTATTTAATGCTCTGTTCTGGCAGCTGGCAGAGAAATATATGGTCAGATTGTGGCAGACAGCAGCTGGGTATGAGAGATATCATGAATATTTTGTATAGAGAGAGATAAAAGATAGCCAATCAGATTAGGCCACATGTTTGAGTTGGATTTTAGCTGAAAGTAGTAATGAGACTTATGTAGAATAATATAATGAAATTTCTAAATTTGTATAGCAACAGCTGGGGGATTGAATGAGTAGTTAATTTCCCAGCAATTAGATGGCTAAAGATATTGAGTATGCGTCATATGATGAATATTAAGTTTTAGGAAAAGAGTAATGGGGAATTTTATCATCTAAAGTGTTTTGTGATAAGAGATGCTTACCATATGTTACCCGCTACACACGGACTCATCAGAGTTTAGGGGGTTGAAGAAGACGTGCTAAGCAACATGTTTCTTTTATCAACTTTAAACCGTTGGAGCTTTACTGAACATACCTCTTGGCCCTCCAAACCACGACTCCCAAAGTTTCCCCAAAGAGACTTATGAGCTTGGATTATAAGCCGAAGGTGAGATGACGTACCTCGGGTTTTGTTGTCATTTTGTGTAAATATAGGCTCTTGTTAAAGGAGCCGCTTGCCATGAGTGTAAGAGAGGTAATATGGGCCTTGAGCTTTTGATTCATTGCTTATACCCGATCCATATGTTGATGTTGATGATATCATAGGTTATGATCCCAATTGATGAAAATGAAATGTGGACCATGAATCCACCTCTTGAAGTAAGGATTTTGCTGGCCATGTGAGCCTAATTCATGTAGTTGAATGAGATATGAGCTTACTTTGGGTTTTAAATAGATTTACCAAAAAAATCAATAATATGTTGATGTGTCATGGGTTGCCAATGAAGTAATGCCACGTGGGTCGAAAAAACAGTCCTCAACAGTCATGTTCTTTTGAAAATAATAAATAGCTATATGTTAAATAACTATTTTAAATTTAAATACATGATTTGATACTACTTTAAAAAAAAAAAAAAAAATCTATCTTAAATTTTCTCACTCAAGGGATAGCACGAGCAAGACCCTTACTAGCATATATAGAAAAAGACAAAACAAACCCTCAAATGCATTCGCCCTCTTTTTTTTTTTTTTTAATGGAATCAACTTACTTGACAAAGCAAGGTGCTTGACAAAGCACTGTTCACAACCACTAACGAAAATTAAAAGCTTATACTTGAATTCACGAGATATTTGTACTAAACACTAGAGAAAGCCCTGCCCAACATCATCAAAACACGACTTCCCTGGCCTTGGAAGCTCCACCCACCACACCAAATAGAAACGGCTCCGCACTTCTACAGGCATTTTATATTATATTTTAAACTATTATCTCTCTCCCAGAAAATTAAAAAAAAAAAAAAAAAAAAAAAAAAAAAAAAAAAAAAAAAAAAAAAAAAAAAAAAAAAGAGAGAGAAAAAAAATTCAAAGCCTTGTCTGTTACGCGTCGCTGACTTCTCTTCTTCCATGTTCTCAATGATCAAAACCATCATATCTCTGCTTCAAACTCACCAATTATTGCACATATACATTTACATATTGTAGTGTACTCTCTCTCTCTTCATCTCGACATGGAGAGCTTACCGACTACAATGAAATCAGAAAGGCGATGGAGATCTAAGCCTCTCCAGACCTCCAAACCCTCGCTCCTCATGGCCTTCTTCTCTTGCCTCGCTTGGCTCTACGTTGCTGGCCGGTAATATCTCTCTCTCTCTTTCTCACTCTCACTCTTTTTCCTCTCTTTCTACATTTCCTAGATTTCATTTTCCCTCTAATTATTCAAATTCTAGTAAAGCCAAATCAAACTAATCGTAACAGTTAGCATTGCTAAAATTGTCGTCGCTGTAGATTTAGGATCTATAAGATTTCAATTACAAATTAGCGATTACAATTCCACTGTTATTGTTATGAAGTCGATTTGGAACTGGATCAGTAACAAATTGACCAAATTTTATGCATTTTTCATTTCAATCGTTCATACATCTTTTTTTTTTTGTTGTTATTTTGCAATAATCAGATTGTGGCAAGACGCAGAGAACAGAAAAGTACTTACTAATCTTCTTTACAAGAACTCACTTCAGGTCTGTTTTAATTTCCTCTTATTAGGCTCTCACTCTTTTTACAATTTCCACAAGAAACTTAATTGCCAATTTGCAAAAAGATCCCTGGGGTATAGGTTAGTTGCAAACTAATTCCTCTGCTATCAAATTTGGATTAGTGACCCTTGACATTTAAGAATTATCCAAATTTACCTTTCATATTAATTTTTTGTTGATCATAACTGACAGAAAATGGTCACAAGGCGTGCACGCACACCGCATGTGACGATTTTCTGTTAATTGTAATTATAGATGGAGGGGTCAATTTGGACTATTCTTAAAGGTCAGGGGTCAATAATACAAAATTGATAGCACAGGGGGTCGTTCTGCATTTTGCCCAAAATGTAATTGAGGAATGGTGATATGTGCTGATGTCTGTTTCTTTTTCGTGTTTTTCAATTCAATTTATGTTTAAGATGTTAATGTGTGTTATTGTTGCCAGAGACCCAAGATTCTTACAGTTGAAGATAAGCTAACAGTTCTAGGATGCAGGTACTGCCTTTCTTATTGTTCTTTTTATTGCTCGATTGTTGATATGATACCGTGTCACTATGTAGTATTTGTATTGGTATCATCTATGGTGTTTGTTTTTAGAGATTTGGAGAGGAGGATTGTGGAAGCTGAGATGGAATTGACTTTGGCAAAGAGTCAAGGGTACCTCAATAAACAATTGCAGCAAAGTGGGTCTTCTTCTGGAAAAAAGCTTCTTGCTGTTATTGGAGTTTATACTGGATTTGGTAGTCGCTTGAAGAGAAATGTGTTTAGAGGGTCTTGGATGCCAAAAGGTCAGTTGGGTTTCTGATCGCTCATTATGCTGTTTCTATTGCTTATTCATTCTTTGACGAATATCGAGATTGCAAATATTTTTGGAAGTCACATTTAACATAAGGTCTTGGTATTTACATCCATTTCTTGCACTTTCTTGTATCTGAACACTATCACTATCTATTGATACAAGGGTGCATGTTGGTTAAAGTAATCATCGTCACAATTGTTTTAAACACTTGATCTTTTGCTTTTTTTCTTTGATAATGGGTTTTTTTTTCTTTAATTTTCATGTTGCTTTGTTTTGGATTGTCCTGCATCACTTTTAATCAATATTTGATTGGAGTTTAACCAATCAAGACATATTTAAATTATTTAAGCATTGCATTTTATATATTTAAGCAAGCTCCAGAGGATTTTTTTTTTTTTTTGGTAATTTTGATTTCAAGTCAAGATATACAAAGCTTTAATCATAATTCTCCACATTTGCTTTTTTTTTTTTTTTTTTTTTTTCTTTGCTTTTTATATGGAATCAATTACTCTTGTATCTCTATCTCTTTTCTTTACATAAATTTTTACAATGTTGTTTGCCATGTCTAACTATGAGGTCTATATTGCGAATGAGCATTTTCAAGCATATATACGCTTCTATTTTTAAGCGATGTATTTTGGGCACCTTTGTGGCTTTTACAGGTGATGCCTTGAGAAAACTTGAAGAAAGAGGAGTGGTCATACGTTTTGTAATTGGTCGGAGGTTTTTACAACTTAACCCTTAAATATCAGTATATGCCTTTTTTTTCTTTTTGCTGGCTCTTTTAGAATAACCAGTTCAACGATTTTGGTAACTAGAGTGTTTCTCTTTTAAATTTTCTTTTTCTTTTCTTTTTTTTAAATTGGCAGTGCGAATCGAGGTGATAGCTTAGATCGCAATATCAATGAGGAAAATCGCTCAACAAAGGATTTCTTGATTCTGGTAAGTAATGTAATTAAACTTCAACCGGTCAGTTTTCCACCTTTTGGGAATTTGGATTATACAAATTGGCATGAAAGTTTGTTATTTTGATATCTTCATTAGTGACAGGTCTTAACAGAGACATTGGACATTTTGAATCAATTTAACTTAATCATTTAACTTCCAGGATGAATACTTTTGTTTTCTTATTTTCTTTTTCTTTTGCTTTTGCTTTCAATAATTAGGCTTTATCAGAGTATCTCAATACTGCTTAGCACACTGATTCTCACCTTATAAATTGAATTTCTAATGCAAAGAAACTTTTGATTTCCTTAAGATGGATTGTTTATGCTCGAGTTTGAGTAACTTGCTTCTCATTGTATTTCTTAGTGAACATGCAAAGCATAGAGTTTGACCTTTTTTTTCTTATAATGTATTAGGAAGGTCATGAGGAGGCTCAAGAAGAGCTTCCCAAGAAAGCAAAGTTCTTCCTCAGTACTGCAGTTCAAAAATGGGACGCGGATTTTTTTGTAAAAGTTGATGACAATATAGACCTTGATCTTGGTAATGCTTTTACATATTCATTTAGTTTTCCAGAACATCACAGCTTGGTATATTCAGAATTTTGATACATCATTTACACTGTTTTCTGGTTTGGCAGAGGCGTTAATTGGACTTCTTGAACGTCGTCGTGGTCAAGATGGTGCATACATTGGGTGTATGAAGTCAGGAGATGTGATATCTGAAGAGTATATACTCTATTATATCTTTTTTTACATCAAGTGTGATTGCTTTCATCCATGACAGATATTTCTATATGCATGTCCCATATTGACCATATGGAGGGAAAGAAATAGGCAGACTTTTGAGGGGCATGAGCTTTCTGTTGAGAGAAGTCTGGTTTTATTTGATCTTTATTTTTCGTGGATATCATTAGATGGAAATTGTCCATCTGTTATACTGCATTTTCAGATGTATTTTGATTGATATTTTGGGAGGATACTTTAGTATGCATCCTGTATGCCTAAATTTTCCCCTTTGATATTTGATGAACTAAACTAACTTTACATACTTTAGATTACAACAAGGTGCTTATCTGAAATTATGTTGTTTTCAAAAATGTGTAGTTTATTGATTAGTTATTTCATAATGTTAAAAAGCCCTATATGGTGATATTTTGATAGCCGTTCACTTTTTGGTATCTTGTAGTCATGTTAATAATTATACCTTCGTTAATATCATTATTGACTGATAGAAGAACATACTCTTTTCTGAAAAATTTAAATACTACCATTGTAGGACCTTTGTTGTTGGTAATGTAAGTTGTTCCTACATTGTTATATAGGACCCTTGTTGGCATGTCACTGGCATTATTTCTTTAAATCGTTAAATCAGTTCGAACAATAATATTTTCATTATCATCTGTGTGTAGGACTCTTTTGGCATGTCGCTACTAATTTAAGCAACCTTAACATTATTATATTGCCACCAACAAATTAAATTATGTGTGTGTGTATTATTTTTTTTGCCTTTCTGTCATCAATATTTAGTAGTGCATTTGCCAGAAAATGGAAGATTTTAACCTCTGCTTACTCTAACCTGAAAGCATTTTCAATCCAAAGGTTATTGAAATCAGCTTCTCAGCATCTAAATTGTTGTTCATGTTCAGGGGAAAGCCTTGGTATGAACCTGATTGGTGGAAATTTGGTGATGAGAAATCGTAAGTGATCTAGCTTGTGGATGAGAACAATTTGGAGTTTGTAATTATTATTATTATTATTATTGTTAATAACAAATTTTTATTTTTACTGTTATATATAAATATATATATATATATATGGTTTTCATATATTCTTGTGCGATTAAGCATGCAATGCTTTTTATGTCACTTAATGTCTTTTAATTAGTAATGTGTTGTAACTGTATTGGGCAGTCTGCATCTGTCCTCCTTTAGAGACGAATTATGTAATTGACACTTCTTTTTATGATGGTGCTGCTTGCTGCACCAATTGCCATGATATGGAACTTGACCATGATTACTTTTTCTTTGTTCAGTTACTTCCGACATGCAGGCAGTGCTCTTATAATACTCTCCAAGAATTTAGCTCAGTATGTTAACATAAACAGGTTAGTTGTCAATGCCTTCACTGGGAAAACAGGATGTGGTTTCAACCAGAAATTCGGTTTTTTGTTTTGAGACATATTATCAATTGAGGCCTATAAGTTGTCTGATAGTCAGCCCACTTGGTTTGTTCATGACTTTCATTGATTGTAAACTTGCATATTTTTGCAACAAAGGTGTCCTTGTAAGTCCAAGTGATAAAAATAATTGATATATTTCAGTTAAACCATGAGAGCCGGTAAGCTGCTTAAAGATTTATGATAAGCTAAACTGTACAAGACCTTGGAGTTCAGTAGTTTTGCTAATTATATTGGCACCATTTCTTTCCTTCCACTGTATTAAACTGAAGTGGTAGAATTAGTAAATTTTTAATCCCCTTTGTACAAGTTTAAATCTCATTTCCGTTTACTTATCATATGCAGTGCATCTTTGAAGACTTACGCTCATGATGATACATCAGTGGGTTCATGGATGATGGGTCTCCAAGCAACTTACATAGACGACAATCGCCTTTGCTGCAGTAGCATTAGACAAGGTGAATTGCCCTTATGCTTTAATTTTGATAAGATTGATAGTTTATCTAAAATTATTGACTATATCCTGATTTGTTCTTTTGACAAATTTACTGAATGTTAGTAAAGAAATGGTAGAGAATAAAGAAAACTGATTCTTATAGTAATGACCCTAAAAGGGAAAGGCCTTGAAGAAACAGAGTAATCAATGGAACAATCTCTTCAGCATCAGACTAGAGCAGTTGATTATAGGTTGAATTGCTAGGGTTTGGGTCGGGGTCAGGATCAGGGTGCGAGTATCTTAATGATTATGTTTTGGTAAATAGGAGTATGACCATGATTTTTAAGACATGGTAAACCAGCTATGCAACTCGTATTGACTAGTATCTAACTCTCTCATTTCCAGACAAGGTGTGTTCCCTGGCTTGATCAGAGGAGAAGACTTCTTATATGAAAAATATGTCCACTTTCCGAAATGGTCCATTCATTCATTCGGCAAGTTTCACATGAGCAACATCATTGCCTTCAGAACATCATGTCTGCACATAGCTGTGAGAGAATTTTCTTGGATTAGGTGGCAACAGTTTTTTTATAGGAATACATGTTTTCCTAGCTGTTCTATCATCTCTTGTTGGTACCAGCTGTAGTGGTAGCTGGATGCTCATGTATAAATTTGATGAAATAATCGATGTTTTGTTTTTAGTCAACAGGATAGCTTCTTCTTTTAGCTTTTTTTTTTTTGCTGAATATTCTTCTTCTTTTAGCTTCTGTTTCCTACAAGCTATGCCTGTGCATTCTTTCCCGGAGTAAATCCAGAGTTGAGCATTGTTTGGTGTCGCATAATTTAATCAATTTGTTAGTTTCCCAAGTTATGGACTTGTGACTTGCTTTATTTATTTATTTTTTTGTTGATGAATATGGACTTGTGACTTGCTGTCCAAATTTACAATACTCTTTTAAAAGGTCTGTAAAAAGACACTCCAGCTTCAAAGTTCGAACATCGTTCTCAAATGCAATTACATTAGTGGTAGGCCAGTGTAGGCATTGGGCCCGTCTTTTGTAGGCCTAAAAGCTTTTATTACTTAATAATAATAATAATAAATAAATAAATAAATAAGCTTTTATAACTGGTTTCAATCTCATTTCCAATTCACCTCTTCCTTGCAGTTAAACTTAAAAAAAAAAAAAATCAAAACTTATTATTATTATTATTATTTTTTTTGTGTGTGGATAATTAGACAAAAAAAATTATTTTAATAAGTCTGCATATATTTTTATGTGAATAAACTTGCATATTTGTTAGTTACTTTTGTCCCCCTCCTTAAGCATATAAGCTTAGTCAAACGCGCCAGGATTGCAAATGGGCGAATTTTGAAATGGGCCATAAATGAACAGGTGCAAAATTACCTCTTTAATTAAATAGTTATTACATGTGTACTATGGTCCTAATTTATCCATATCCATCTATTACATGTGCACTATGGTTTTGTGTGGGAGTGAATAAACTATATGAAGACGTCAACAGTCAAGTGAGACTTCTAAGGTATGATTGATCTTTTATGTGTAACCGGTTTAACCTAAACTCAAGATCCTAAGGGTCCTAGAGCAATTAAACGTATATACAAGGTCAAATTGTTCTCAAACCAAAAACACAAATTCAAGAGTTTTGTTGTGTGTGGGAAAAGTGTTAGATATCCCATGATGCTTGTTGTCTGACAATTTAGTATCATGCAATGTGAAATAGAAAGAACGTTGTGCATACATTAAAATTGATATATGTGGGATGGTATCAATGGTTTTGGTTCAATAAACTTGGGAAAACAAAAATGTTTTGATTTTGAAAATATTTTTTAATATAATGAGTTGTCATAAAGTTGGCGTCAAGACTCAAGATGTGCTTAGAATCTTGACATAACTAAATACAATCACTTATATGTGGGATGGTATCAATGGTTTTGGTTCAATAAACTTGGGAAAACAAAAATGTTTTGATTTTGAAAATATTTTTTAATATAATGAGTTGTCATAAAGTTGGCGTCAAGACTCAAGATGTGCTTAGAATCTTGACATAACTAAATACAATCACAAAATTACATTGCATTTTTAACATATTCATTATCTATATCACATCATTTAATTAGGACTGGTGTGGCCTATCAATTAATGATGATTCAGCTAGATATGATCACTCATAGGATCTTTTATTTATTTATTTTTATAACTGGATGGTTATAAAGGAGGAGTGATTTGAACACTGGATGCGAATTTAGCTACAAAACTCTTAACATGTAATTAGTGTCCTAACTTTTAATGTAATGATTTTCAAGTGGTACATTTTTAACTGGTAAGATAAATGTTATCAATTAGAGGAATTAGAGGATTTGGTATTGCGTCTTAGATTAAAAAAAAAGAAAAAAAAAAGAAGAAGTGATTTTTCTAAATACGAATGAGACCTGCATTATTGTCTGGCATTAGAAGCTATAGTTGCAAAATACCACAATCACGGTAATACATACATACATACATATATAACTTATTTATTTAAGAATAAAAATATATTTATTTATAACAAAAAAGTGAAGTATAACATTAACAAGTTTACCCATAAATAATTAAATAAAAGAGTATAACATAAACAAATAGAGTTAAATAAAAATTTTAAAGGTTTATTTTTAAATGGTTCACAGGCCAAGGGATGACATGAAAAATAATTAAGAAAGTGATGTATTTTTATTTTAATAAATGTTTATTGAAAACGTAATATTAGCCAAAAATACACAGTTCTGAGGGGCTGATAGCCTGATAGATAGATAGATAAAAATTTGACAGATTGTAGGGACTAGGAATAGCGCGCGCGGAGGAAGTAGTGAGAGTGAGAGTGGGACTCCAACCTAAACACCAAAAAAATGGCTACGACGCTATTCAAATTCTGCAAACCCTTCGCTATTCCAATCCGAATCCCCACCTCCACCTCCACCACCACCACCACCACCAAAAGGAGCCTTATCATACGCACTTGTCTCACTTCTTCGAGTCCCTCCCAGCCGTGTATTCCATCGCACAAGCTGTGGCTGTACAACACGATGAGCAAGAACAAGCAAGAGTTCAAGCCCAAAGTAGAGGGTAAAGTGGGCATGTACGTTTGCGGAGTCACCGCTTACGATCTCAGCCATATTGGCCACGCTCGCGTCTATGTCACTTTCGATCTTCTCTACAGGTCCATCTCTCTCAATGTATATATATATTTTTTAAATTTTTTGTTGTAATATTTTTGCCTATTAATATACAAATTCCAAAATTTCATTTTTAGGCAGATATCTTAGGCATTTTGGGTATCAAGTCTGTTATGTACGGAATTTCACCGATGTAGACGACAAGGTCAGTTAGTTTGAATTGCTAGTTTATTTTATTATTTCTAAATTATATGCATTGAGCTTCTTATTGGAATTGCAACTCTGTTGAGGTTAACAGATTAGTTAGGGTCGGCCACATGTGTTTAGGAGACGCTCTAATGAGTATCTGTGTTGGATCCATTCATAATAAAGTGACTACATTTTTGTTTTTAGCACTCTTAAATGTTGAATTTTTTTGGTAAAAATTTACCCCATTGTGGTTTAGCCCTATCACAATTAAGTTCATAAACTTTCAATGGTTATACTTGACCTGGCCGCTAAAATTTGGATTAAAATAAAGCAGTCAGGGTTTCGTCCAAATCAACAGATTTATATTATGTGGATTAACAACCTTGTGGTTTTGTCCCTCAAGCTTTTGTACCTTGTAATCACTGCCCGCAACTTGGTAACACAGCCTTCACGTGTGCCCCCATCACCTTGATGTTCTTAAATGCCTTACACAATCTGCATGTAGCACTCAAAAGTTTGCGAACTAAATTGTGATAGGGCCAAATCACCTCCCCCCCCGGCCCACTCTCATTTTATGTCCCTCTTGATTTCTGATCTGTGGGACTTATTTTTCAGATTCTACAACTTGAACCTTATAATGCTTCACTACGTGCATCTTTTCATAGTATTAGTGGATTGTTACTTTCCCATTTGACATTTTTGTAATCTGGTGCTGTAGATCTTAACATGTTAATAGGGTTTGATGTTGTTGTGCTACAGGAGCTGTATGCCAAATACCAACTTCTTTTTTTTGTTTTTTTACATTGGTATGACAGGATAGCTGAGTCTGCACTTTTCAAATTCTGTAGATAATTGCTCGGGCAAATGAATTGGGGGAGGATCCAATCAGTTTGAGCAGACGCTACTGCGAAGAGTTTCAACGTGATATGGTGTATCTTCATTGCCTGCCACCTTCTTTTGAACCTCGAGTATCAGATCACATGCTCCAAATCATTGACATGATCAAGCAGGTGCCTTGTTTGATGCGGACCCATTTTTGTAGTATAATTGTAATACGAACAGTTTCTGCATTGACTTCATTTAAATTATCTTTTGTCTCAAAATCCACATCTATCTGCGTTACTTGTTAGCATAATATGAGTAGATTCTGCAATAACTTCACTCTTTTCCTGTTAATTATCTTTTGATTTTCAAGGAGGGTATTTGCATCTGTTAATGTATCCATTTCCTTCTCTCTCTGGGATACTTTTCTATGAAATATGATTTTGATTTATTGACATGCTTCTTGGCAGATTCTTAATAATGGGTGTGCCTATAAAATTGATGGGGATGTGTACTTCAACATTGACAAGTTTCCAGAGTATGGACGATTATCTGGGCGAAAATTAGAAGATAATCGAGCTGGTGAGCGGGTTGCTGTGGACTCTAGAAAGAAAAATCCTGCTGATTTTGCTTTATGGAAGGTGGGTGTCTGTTAAAACTAATGGTTAAACACTTATTGAAAAATAATAATAATAATGGTAAAGCACTTGCATGATGAATACAAAGTGTTAAACAACTAAAGTTGGCAATTCTGACCTTTTTGCATACCACCTAATCAGCTTGACTCTTAGAAGATTGTAAGGGGGTTCAGTTCGTAAAATCATGTTTGTGCTTGTGTGTTTTTTGTGTGCTACCGCATTTTTTTATGCGATGTTGCAACATAATCACTTATGTGACAGTAACATCTAACATGTTGTGAATCTGGTTGACTTGGAGGTGTAGATTTAATGTTACATGTAATCAAGACAATAGAATTCGATTGTTTGATTTGGACACGGATTATTTTTTATAACAAAATTTTTCAATAGGAAATAGACTAGATGTATGAAGTTTTGTTAATAAATTCCAACAAGTTTTGGCATATGCAAATCATCAATGCTGGTCCCCTGCATTATAGGTCCATTCCCTTTATAATTTCCAATTAGTGTGTGCATTTAATTTAACTTTCTTTGTTGTCTTAGATACTAGAGATAGCTGGATAGTGAATATTATTGTTTTATCATATTTGCATCCAAGCTTCAGTTCAGTATTAGTCAATAATCATTGTAAAAGTTTATGAAATTTTGTAGTCTGCAAAGGAGGGGGAGCCATTTTGGGAGAGCCCTTGGGGTCCTGGAAGACCTGGGTGGCATATTGAGTGTAGTGCAATGAGTGCTGCTTATCTGGGTTACTCTTTTGATATACATGGTGGAGGAGTGGACCTTGTGTTTCCCCACCATGAAAATGAGATTGCTCAGAGTTGTGCTGCATGTAATCAGAGTAATATAAGCTACTGGATACACAATGGTTTTGTCACTGTTGACTCAGAGAAAATGTCCAAATCCCTTGGGAACTTCTTTACAATTCGGCAGGTAAAGGATTCTATCTGGTTTAGAGCAGTCATTTGTTACCCTACTCTGTTATATTCTATGGCAATTGACTTCATGATATTGCTTCGAGTCCTCCAATTTATTCATTTTTGTATCAATTTCAATTTTGGAATCATTCTTATGGTATAAGTATTTAATATTTTCTCAGGTTATAGACCTTTACCATCCACTGGCTTTGAGACTTTTCTTGATGGGGACCCACTACCGATCTCCAATCAATTACTCTGATGTACAGCTTGAAAGTGCTTCAGATCGTATTTTCTACATTTATCAGGTACCCAGAGAACTAATTGTCCTTAGACTAGAGAAACCTCTATCTCTGTGATGGATCACCCAAATCTTGTTGGCTATGTTTATGTTTTATTTAACCTTCAGTTTTGAGCCAACTTTGTTCTCTTGGCTAATCGGCTGTGGTAGTTGACTGTTCCTTCTTCTTGGGTCCTTGATGGTGGTCATTTCAGGGATTCCTTGGGTTTAGGTCCAGAGATACATGGCAGTGTTTCTACTGATTTTGAGAAATTCTTGTACTCTTGTTAAATTTTCCCAAAAATATAGATTTAAAACAAATGAGACCAGGAATACTGTACCAATAAATATTCTGATACATAGATTACATATTTGACATGTTCTCTGATTGTTTCCTGTTAAAGTGATGCTTTTCTACTGTTTTTCATTTTCATGATATCAATTGGTTGCAGACGTTGCATGATTGTGAAAATGTTCTAAGCCAGAATGATGTGGCCATTAGAGTAGATAGTATCCCACATGATATTGCATGCTGCGTTGATAGCTTTCAAGACATTTTTATGTCCGCAATGTCAGATGATCTTCTTACTCCTGTTGTTCTTGCTGCAATGTCTGAGCCATTAAAGACCATTAATGATCTCCTACATACTCGTAAGGTATTGTGTTTCAGATAAACATGTTTCTTGGTATTATTATGTAATTTAGTTATGCTTTTGTTTTATCGAATATGGTGTGTACATGTTTGATTTTTTGGTTTGATAATAAATACAAGTGTTTAAACATTATTATGAGTTGACTGAATCTGAATCCTAAATCCATGCATTCCACATGAGAACCAAACTCTTTCATGACCAATTTAAGGGTCTTGTTTGGACCCAACTAAATTGCTGCCATATTTTTTTTGGCAGTAAATTTCATTACATGATTGAGATTCTCACTTTGTTGCTTCCTCTTGCAGTGCAAGAATGACTAGGTTTTACGTGTGCTTGTGGTGGGTTTAGGGTTAGAAAATTTGTGGATTCAGGGTGGAGAATTTAGAAAGGAGAGAGAGTGTTCAAGAATGACTAAGGTTTTAGTAGGAAAAGAAATAGGTTTGATTTAGAGTTGCAAAGGATGTGAGAAGAAATTGAAATCAAATATGCCCACAAGCTGTGAACAGTGCATGCAAACAGTAATTCAAAAAGTATATGTGAACAGTAATGTGAATAATGACAAACTACAAAAGTGAAGAGAAAGGGTAAAGAACACACTAAGGCTAATGTCCTCAATACTCAAACATTCAAATTTTCTTTTAATCAACTCGTATTTGAGTAGAATGACACTGACGGTAGATATTGGCTTTTTTCCTAATAGAACTAAAACTCCTACTTTTACTAGTGAACAAAATTTTAATAAGGTTATGCAAGACTAACTTCTAGAGAATTTGGATGGAGAGGGAGGAGAGGGGGAAGGGGATGAGGGTGGTTTAATTCACTTTGTTTGGGTGTTTTTCAAAGGGAGGGGAAAGTGTTTGAGGGGATTTGGAGGGGTAAGACTTAGCCCTCCAAACCACTTATTTTAATTTCCCTTAAATGGGGGAATTTGGAGGGGGAGAGGTTTCACTTATATTAAAAAATATTTAAATTGTCAAATTTTCCCTTATGATGTTAGTTTATATTTACTTCTTCAAATTGAAAAAAGAGGGATGTAATTATCAATTTATTTAATGTCTTTATCATTTCCTCTCTTTTCCATTTTAGTGTTTAGAACATCCAAACAAAGAGGAGGATATTGATTGCTCTTCCCCTTAGTTTTCAAAACATCCAAGTAAGTGCAAGGGATAACTAATCCCCTCCCCTCGTCTCCTTCCCCTTCATACCCTACACTCTACTCTCCCCCTAACTTCCAAGCACATTGTTTGACTAAAAAGGGAATGAACATAAAATGCTTAGAATCTCCTAGACAATGTCTTCAATTTGCAGGACTTGCAGAAATTACTATTCTGCTCTTGAATACAAAACAAACCATAACTTGTAAAATAAAAACATAAATTAAATATCCATATGACTTGACCTCTAAAACCATATGACTTTTGTTTCAATCAAACTTCATGCATTGACCCAATAAAATAAAATTTTCAATGTACAAAATCCATAAGTAGTAACAAGTTAATCTTCCATGACTGCATCTACTTTTGCTTCTTACTAATGATAAAATTCCTACATCTCTTTCAATGTTGTGTCTTTGTATTCTATGAACTGAATGATCCATGCAGGGGAAGAAACAAGAATTGCGAATTGAATCCCTCACAGCTTTGGAAAAGATAATTAGGAATGTTCTGACTGTTTTGGGAATGATGCCCCAAAGTTACTCAGAGGTAAAGAAAACTCATGTCCAGAAACTACTCTCTATTGCATCATGACAATGTTTGCTCTTTTTGAGGAAAATATTTTTGTAGGAATTAGCTTTTCGATTTCAGCATGTGCAGTCTAATATAGTCTTTCACTAAGTTATTGAGCAATGTATGCAGATTCTAAATTCTCATATTACTTTTAAGTATCATTGTTAGACAGCATTTTTTTTACCTTGATATTTGCCTCCTATATTAACATTTTTTCCTTTTCTATCAATTCATATAATTTCTGACCTCAAGGGATAGCACAATTGACTAGAGAACACATCTCATGAAGAAAAGCTCACTAGTTTGAATCAGCCCTTCCTTTTCCCTTGGAACCAAAACATATATAAAAAAACTAGTCCTTTGATGATGTTTTTTGCCACTTGTCATTCTCTCTCCATTTTCTTACTTCTTTCTTTATTAATTCCAGATATTTAAATGGTTTTGGATGTGATATTTCTCATATCCCAAGGGGTTCACTGTTTTTGAAATTTGTAGTTAACCTATGCGTATGCTATAGGTTTTGCAGCAGCTGAGGGAAAAGGCTTTGAAGCGCGCTAAGATAACAGAAGACCAAGTCTTGAAAAAAATAGAAGAAAGAACTGCTGCAAGAAGGAACAAGGAGTTTGAAAAGTCAGATGCAATTAGGAAAGATTTAGCTGTTGTTGGAATTGCTCTTATGGACAGTGCAGATGGCACGACTTGGAGACCAGCTGTTCCACTTGCACTTCAAGAGCAGCAGGTGGTGGCAACTTAAATGGCTTATGGGTTCAACCTTTTTTAATGATTCATTTTGAAGTCGTATCTAAGATTGGAGTGAACACAAATTTCCTCCCAGACGTTTAAAGAAAGTGATTAGGGATTTTGGAATGTGGAATGTACGAGTGTTCACATATGTTCAGTGGTAGTGGGTAGAGATTTTACTTTGATAGAAGTAGTTCAGTGAGCATCATTGCAAATTTTAGTATCCCGGTAATGATTGAAAAATTTTGTTTTGCAAATGATTTATTTAAGTTTTTTAACCGCTTGAATAAAAGAATTCAGTGATCAGCCTAGCAAATTTTGGCATCTATGTAATGATTGATACGTTTTGTTCTGTAGTTGTCCCCGATGTAAAAGAAGTTGTCAACAAATGAAAGCAACAAGCCTTTTTGCTTCGGTCGCTGATTTGAAATCCTGTATCTTCCCCGTAAGCATTTTGTTTTTTTTTTTTGTTTTTGTTTTTTTGTTTCAATAACTAGTTCTTTGATTCTGGATGAATATATGTAAACATTTCATTCTTGCATTTCTTCATCTTGCTGAATAAAGATTAAAAGTAAAGACGCACTAATATTTCTGATCTAATTGTTACACAGAAAGCAGATATATCAATTTTTGTTATGCACCTAATTACATACAGAGAAGTTAATATAAGGCATTTGTACAAATACAATAGAGAAAGGAGCTATAGTTATTGGATCTGATTGGCTTACATTTATTGGTTCCAAGGGTGGGATAACCCCAGATGAATCTACGGTTAGCATTTTCTCATTTAGAAGCATTATTTGGCTGTGTAAATCCCCATCTTTTGGGGTTAAGTGATATTCTTCTCTGGTAAGGTTAGCAATTTTAGATCCTCGAGACACTTTAGCAAATTTTGTTCTTGGATCTTGTAAAGGTGAAATACCAGGGCCGGTAGCATTTTCAGCAGAAACTCGCACTTGAACTGTCGCGTAACCATCTAGGTTGATCAAGAGCAATGTGATTCCTTGCTGCAAAAATGAAAACTTGATGCGTTAGTAAAGTTCTTCAATTTTTCTGTTTGTAATCTTTCATCTTCCTCTCTATGAACCTAAAGATAGATCAAACTCACCGTTTTCTTTGAACAGTGAGCATAAGCACGAATTTTGTTTGTTCCAGAGAAGTTTGTCGACAAAACGTTATTGCCCATCAAACGGTGCCAAAGGAGGGCACTGCAAAATAAACGGCAATACTATTAATAGGCATTGAATATGCATCCTTTCACACACCTTTTTTTTTGGTGTATATGGGGGGGGGGGGGGGGGGGGGGGGGGGGAGGGGGGATGTGTGGCGGGGGTGGAGTTTCACTTGAAATATGAGAACAACCTGTAGTAATCAGGATTTGGAACAAAGGTTTTAGTGTCGAGAAGGCCATAGTTTCCACCAACCAAAGTTTGTCTACAATATGTTTTGGTATCAAAAGATGATGCCATTCCGAGCTGGTCCAAGTACCTATGTGTTATTTAATGGAAGACAAGATCATTATTCCACGCTACCAATTCAAATCATGGACGAAAACAATTGGAGGGAAAGTCAGAAAATTTACCAGAAACTAAAAACAAATGTATTAGTGACAAGATTATGGCCACTGTTAGAAGCACCTCCTGCTTCGCCAACCCATGCAACGGCTTGAGTCCCAGAATTCTTCAGAATGCTTTGAAGTCTACTATACTTTTGTGATACGCTGTCAAGAAAAGATGGATCTAGGATCTCGTCGATAAGGTGATCGCTACTGCCTATACTTGAGAAAATGAAGAAGTTTCATTAAAAATGATCTGTCTAGGAAGGGTGCTCATTTCTTGTTAAGAGCTGGTACAGGGTAGAAAGTACAAACATAAGTTTAATTGAATTCAAAAAAAAAAAAAAGAAGTAGAATATGCTTGATAATTTAGATTTTACGATGCTAATGATGTACCTGGACCAAGGTTATAAATGTGGTGGGTGACCACTTGAAGAGATTTAGTTGTTTTCTGTATGAATTCTCTGAACCAGTTTTCTTCAAAGAAACCTCCTGGTCCCATGACTACTGGCTTGACGTCAATACCAGCATAAATATTTTGCACTGTGTCTTGCAGAGTGTTTATGTCAGATGCATATTGATCTGCTGAAACTGTTGCTCCAATTCCTTTCCCACTCAGTTCATTTCCTGACAAGTAACAAGAATTTTACATAGAGATTATGGAAACCTTTGACAGTAAATATAGAAGGAAAACAAAATTGCGCTATGATGTTTATTAAAACTTCTGATATTCTTTAGAAAACTAAAAAAGAAAATGATTACCTTAGTAAATGGACGAAAAAGTACCATTTAGTAAGTTAATCTTTTCTTGAACTAATCCTGCAATTAGATATACTTTTATGATGCTTTTACGATTTTTTTTCCCGACTTTTATTAAATTACCTTGTTATTTTAGTATGAGGTAAGAAAGCAAACTCAAGAAAGAATGGTTAATAGCAAAACATGTCTGCTTGAGTTGCATTATGTTACATGAAGTTACTGTTGGATAATTGGGAAAGCAATATTAGTGAGGAGTGAAGGCTGAGGGTGCAAGTAAAATATTTCAATTTAATCAGAATGTATCTTAAAATGCCTGCATTGTCACATTCTTCTGTTCCTAACTTAGTTTTCTCGTTGGGTGTAAAGTATCCAGTTCATATTTGTTGGAGTTATGCAAATTATAACTCTTTTTATGATTTTTTTTTTTAATAAAAAAAAAGGACTATCAAGAGCTAAGGCAAACTGCTTCCAAACCAGATGTACCTTTCAAATTTGTGCATAAGATTTCTTACCAAGCTCCCAACCTTGAATGGTATAGCCCTGGTTGACAGTGTATCGCATAAGAGATTCGGCATTACTAGAATTCCAAGCTCCTTCAGCAGAACCTTGGCGGTTTATTGTCTTCCCTCTTAGCTCATTTAGACCAAAAACAACAACAGCCCTGGATTTCAACACACAATGTGATACTGTTTAGAAACAGGTAATTGTGTATTAGTAAGAACTTGATATATAAAATAAATAAAGTATTTGATTTCTAACAAAGAATGTTTTTTTTTTTGGGTGTAATTATAAGTGTCACAATGTTTTTACCCAGCTTTCTTGAAGAAATTGTTTAGTTCATCCCAGCGAGTCAAAGGGAGGCAGCCTTTAGAGAATTTTAACAAATCTGAATTCCTTTGGACAAATGGGCTACACGGTTGTTCATTGCTCTGGTATATTACTCTGTCTTGTAAGGTTCCACCTAATCTTATCTTTAGCGGTGAAAATGCTGCAATACAATCAAAGTTGACTTCTAACTTGGGTTAAATAAGAAATTGTTGAAGAAGTACATTTTATTGAGTTCAATAAGAAACTGTTAAACAAGTATTTTATGTAAAGTTTATGCAAATTGCCTACTTACCTCTGATGGCGTTCAATAATATTACGTTGTTAAGGTCCTACCAGAGGAAAAAAGAGAGAAGAGAAACAAAAAATTAGAATAAGCCAAATTAACAAGAATTGGCTCTTTAAATCGTTGACCATCATTTTCGTTCTCTTAGATGAGGCCTTGGGAAATGGGGTCAAATTAAATTAGCATCTGACAAGTTGTCATTAATTTATTATTGCAATTGCAATATTGATATAAAAATCTCAAAGCTATTACAATTTTACTGCGTAAAAGTGCCCATAAAAAAATAAGATCGATGGACTTTAATTACCTAATAAATAAGTGTTTAAATTATTTTTAAATTATTGATAATGACAAATCATTTTGTAAACTCTAACATCACTGTTTCTTTTTCTTTTTTTGGGGGGGGGGGGGGGGGGGGGGGGGGGGGGTGTTTGTTTTGGCTTTTAGAACTTTTGTTCGGGTTGTCTTGATTATATGTGGACAGTTTTGTTTTGGCTACAGTAACTGATATTGAGACCCAATAAGTCCAAAACTATTGTAGGCTATTATACTTGTAGCAGAGCAACGCTACATTGAGAAAAATATTTTGCCAATAATTTCAATGGAGAACTGACTCAGTAAAGAAAATGGTAAAAACATGTCTGATTTGAATAGCAACATTAAAGGGGAATTAAAAAAGAAAGAAAAGCATGTTAAGGATGATCAACTTACTAGATTAAGCAGAGAAGTTCTGCCCCAGCTACATGTTCCATAGTCACATTTCTGAGGAGGCCACCAATCCAAAGTGGCACAGACAAAATCATCATCTATTCTTCCAATTGAAGTGGTTCCATTTATAAAAACTTTTCCTTCAATGATAGTTCCAACCCCAGATGTACTGTGTGGTGCCACAGGGGAGCCATGTCTGACCCAGTACAGCCAGAAACACAAACAGAATAACAGAAATAGAGAAGTGGCCATTCCATATATCAGAATCTTCTGTGCTGATTCTGTCCCCATCTTCTTCTTAACTGCAAGTGCAAGCACGGTAACATTAAGAAACATAGAGATTCTTATTGGCTGTGGATGAGAGAATTGTAATAGTTTTTGCTTGAGGGAGAGAGAGGGAGAGAGAGAGATTTGTTGAGATTGGAAGTCAATTCCTGTAATGAAGGATGAGAATATGTAATTTGCTATTCATTTGTATATAGAACTAGAAATTGATGGTTGACCACCTCAATAAGAAAGACCAAGTTGTCAATGGAATATGAATATGAGAAGCAAAAAAGTAGAGGATCAATTTAAAAGAGTTATTACATAACTATTTACTTTTGATAAACTCCTTTATACCATGAAGAAAAGCCTCCCTCAGAACAACAAGATGAATGAAGGGCAACCTCCACAGACCATAAGTTAAGGATTAGTAGTCCAGAAAAGACCCATTTTTAATCACTATTTAAGCTCAATAAGGGTCTCTTTCAATGTGACATATATTATAGTAATACAACAGTGACTAAAAGTCCACCAAAATGAAAAACAATACCATCTTTCTCATGAATTCAGAAGATAAATTAGGGAAAATATTCATTCCTTAGTAACAGTTATTTCTAACTTTTTATGTAGTGAGATGTTTGTTAGAAATTTATAATTATTCTTTTAGTTCTATACAACTTTTGTCAAACCCAATTTTTTTCTCCATACAATCCAAAACGCCAAAAGTGTATCTCAAAAATTAATAATCAAAACCAAAAAGATAGGAAAGATAAAAAAAAAAAAAAAACTCACATCAAAGTCAAGCTCTTTCTCCCCAGTATGTGAAACATATCAAATATAATGTAATCAAGCCAAATATCCAAAACACAAAGCAATAATGTAATTTAAAAATGTAATTTATTATGTTTTCATGTGGCACCAATCTCATTCACAGTCATGTAAGTGTATTAAATCTTTTAGATATAGTTAATAAGTATTATTTTTGTGTGTGTTCTAATAAGTATTACTGTTTACTCAAAAAAAAAAAAAAAACTCTTTTGTACTAAAAGTGATAATCGCTTTATGACTCTTACATAGTTAAAATACTCTTTTAATCAATAAATTGAGAGTTGAAATTTTCTACTATCCCTATAAATATTTTGTTGGATACATAATATACTTTTTTTTAAATCATTTTAATGTAGAGACAAACATAGTTAAGATCAAATTTGAATTACCCTTGACTATATTTTATTGAATACATTTTAGGTGATGTAGTTAAGACCCTGTTTAAAAGAAGGAAGTAAGTCAATTAAGCACTTATAGTTTTATCTTTCAATATTTAAATACAAAGTTGCTTCCTTTTATGCTTTACTATTTGATAAAATAAAATCTTGGTATTTCTGATAGTTTTTTTCTCAGTTCCTTGTTGGTGTATATTTAGATTATTGCTTCAAGGATTCTTTTGTAGTATTTCTAGTTGGTGCTTTTATTTCTCAGTTCAGTGTTAAAAAAAGGGTAGATGAGCTCTTTTAAAGTTCAATTTACTTTTAGGAACAAAGTCATAATTTGGTTTGTCCGTAAAAAACAATGTCTTTTTCCAATCCATTAATTAATAGGAGCTTTGTACTTTCTATTATGTGTAATCCTCTTTATGGGTTTACGGTTTATGGTGATTTATGCTCCAAAAAAAAAATATTTATAAACCGTAAAAGAAAGCTGCATGAAACTAATTTGTGTAGACTATTTTCTTCAACTACACAAATTGTTTGTCATCATATTGTTTAGAGTCTAGACCAATTTTTTTTTTTGCAAATAAATTAAAACCTAATATCACTAAATAAGACATGTTATAATATGATTTTCCTCCTATTCAGGTCAATAATAACTACTATTCATTAAGAGTATTCTGTAGGGTTGATGGGTCCAAAAATATATATTGGGCTTTGGGCCTTGTCTGAGGACACCTTATGGTCCGAAGACAGATAAACAGTAATAAATATGTAAGACTTAGGATTCCTTGAGTAAGCTATGAATGAGAAGGTAGGAGAAGGTAAGCCGAGGAGGAGTATCTCCTCGGCTAAAAGAGGCAGAGGTCTGAAGGCGTGTTCTGTCATTCATGGTGACATTGCAGGAAATTCTATTAATAAAGATGTGCGTTATGGACGTACAGGACAGATGGAAGCTGGGAAATATCTAAAGAAAAGCTGTTACCACCGCATTGAATGCTCTACAGCTAACTCTCTAACCGCATTAATGAGGAAGTGATACCTGAACAGTAGTTATCAGCCTTACAGCTACTCCCCAGAGACTTCAGGAAGGTGTTGATGACAGGGATCAACACCAACAATCTAATCTACACGTGGAGGGCAGAGATGAAGGCAAATGGATAGTATAAAATAGGAAGAAGGCAATGAGAGTTGGGGATCGAGAAATTGAGAGAAAAAACACTGTAGCAATCAAGAGTTGAATTTGTAATCAAACTTGAAAGGAAATATATAAGAACTGATCTCATCGAATTGTGCCGAGAACGATTTTCTTTAAATTAAACCAGTCTATCTTCATTTTCTTGTCATCTTGATCAACTTTACTTGTTATCTGACTCATTAAAGCCCAATTTTCCAACCCACTCTCTACAAATTCATTGTATTGGGTTTTTTGGGCCTAAGTTCATCCATCCTTTAGAATTGGGCGCCAAATTGAGTCCTTACAATTAGCGCCATCTATGGGAAATTCTGGTGCTATAGTGATTTTAACGTCCAACTATGGTAGGTTTAGGTTCGAATCTGAAGGAATCTATAAGGTCCCAACGTCAAGATCATTTTGTTAATCTTGAGCGCAGAAGGGACTGGGAGGTTAGTGTGCATACCACCCATACTAGCAGGAGCCAGTCTCGAGGCAGGAGCCACTTTTCTCATGATGAGAATACCAGAGTCATGCAACTGGAGATTGATCATTTGAAGAGGAAGTAGCACCATGAACGGCGAAAGCGAACTCCCTCCAACTTTGACTTCTCTTCTGACGATGAGGAGGATGGTAGTTATAGACCCAGATCAAGGACTTTTCCTAGTGAGTCTTTCTCGTATAATGAGGACTACCACCATGAGTACAGAAACAGGAACTCATCTTCCAAAGGCTTGGGAAATGAAGCGATGAGTAGAGCGCTCAACCAAATTCCTCGGTGATTCACTCAGCCCACGTTCACCATGTACAATGGTCGAATAGACCCTGTGGAGCATGTAAATCACTTCAACCGGAGAATGGCAGTTCACTCCAAGAATGAAGCCTTGATGTGTAAGGTATTCCCATCCAGCTTGGGGCCTATGGCGATAAGGTGGTTTGATAGCCTAGGTACAGGTTCTATTGATTCCTTTAAGGAGCTTACCCAAGCGTTTGGATCTCGTTTTATTACGCGCAGGAGGGTTCCTTAGCCCTTAGATGCCCTATTGTTCATGTTCATGTGAGAAGGGGAGACCCTGAAAACGTACTCGGACAGATACTGGGAGATGTTCAATGAGATTGATGGGGACTTTGATAATGTGGCTATAAGGACTTTCAAGGTCAGCCTACATGTCGAGCATGATTTGAGAAAGTCCTTGACCAAGAAGCTGGTAAGGAGTGTATGTCAGCTTATGGATCGTATTGACGAATACAAGTGGGTTGAGGAAGACCAACAGCAAGGGAAAGGAAAAGCTAAGATTATCCCTTAGGACATGAGGGATTTTAGGTCAGATAGATACAATAATAACAAGCCCTGAAGGGATTTTGTTGGGCAATCTGGGTCTACAACTTCTCGGGTGGTTAGCACGGTGTTCCAAGAGCCAGTACATCAAGTCTTGGAGAAGATTAAGAATAAGTCATACTTCAAATGGCCAAACAAGATGGGAGGAGATCCTATGAGGCGCAACAAAAGTCTTCATTGCTAGTACCACTAGGAATGGGGACACAGCACCGAGGACTGTAGAACTCTATGGAATCATCTGGAGTAACTAGTCAGAGATGGAAGGTTGCAATAGTTTTTGTATCGGCCCAATGGGCAGGGAGACCATGCAAGGTCGAGGTCTCAGGGAAATGCTTCTTCAAGGCCCCCTTTAGTCACAATTAATGTCATCTTTGCTGCTCTTGGGAGAACTGGTGCTCATCCCTCCAGGGTGATGTCTGTAGCTCAGCTACTTGCTGAGGACTCTAACTCTGAGCTAAAAAGGGCTTGAGTGGAGATCCGACCGGCGTTGAGTTTTTTGAATGAGGACAAGGTTGGAACCATACAGCCACACGATGATGCTTTAGTGGTCACGCTCAGGATTGGAGGGTATGATGTGAAAAGGGTGTTACTAGACCAAGGCAGTGGTGCAGAGATTATGTACCCTAACTTGTACAAAGGACTGAACTTGAAGCCGGAGGATTTGACAGCCTATGACTCACCTTTGGTAAGTTTTGATGGGAAAGTTTTCATTCCAAAGGGTCAGATTAGACTACTTATGCAAGCAGGTTTAGAAGTAGTGGAGGTGGACTTCATTGTAATGGATGCTTATTCTCCCTACACGGCCATTGTGGTCAGACCCTGGCTTCATGCCCTAGGAGCCGTTTCTTCAACTCTGCATTTGAAAGTGAAATATCTATTGGGGGCCAAATTGAAGAGCTTGTTAGGAGTCAATCCATGGCTAGGCAGTGCCTGGTGGTTGCAATTATGCATCAACTTGAAGCTGAGTCCTCGGCCTCTGCTGAAGGGGGCTTATAGCAATCAAGGATTCCGGTTCTATTTATGGATGCGGTGTTGGAAGAGGCAAAGTGTGAGCGGTTGGAGGAAATTTTTATAGATGGTAATCCGAAGAAGTTTTTTCAGGTCGAAACTCGGCTGCCTCCTCGGGAGAAGGAAGAATTGTTAGCATTTCTAAGGAGGAATATTGACGTGTTCGCATGGAATGCTTATGAAGCCCCTGGGGAGGATCCAGACTTCGTTTGCCATCATCTGAATGTCAACCTAGCTATCCTCCCTTGGAAGCAACCATCTCGGCTCATCTAAAGAGCATTCTTATGCTGTCAAGGAGGAGGTGAACAAGATTAAACAAGCTAGGGTTATTAAGGAAGTTTTCTACCCTGAGTGGTTGGCCAATACAGTGGTAGTGAAGAAGAAGAATGGGAAGTGATGGGTATGTGTGGACTTCACAGATCTGAATAAAGCTTGCCCTAAGGACCCTTTTCCCATGCCTTGAATTGACCAGTTGGTGGATGCCACTGTAGGCTATCCCTGAATGAGCTTCCTAGACGTCTTTCAAGGGTACCATCAGATACTTTTATCTCTGGATGATTAGGAGAAGACAACTTTTGTCACCCCTATTTGGAATTACCAGTACAAGGTGATGTCATTTGGTCTGAAAAATGCAAAGTCTACTTATTAGAGGATGATGACTAGGATGTTTGAGTCACAGCTAGGAAAAAACATTGAGATTTATATAGACGACATGGTGGTTAAGAGTAAGTTGGAATCAGAGCATATCAACAATCTTGGGAATATCTTTGAGATCTTAAGGAAACAAAAACTGCGACTTAATGCTTCTAAGTTCTTGGGGTACATGGTTACACACCGTGGAATTAAAGGCAACCCTAACCAAATTAAAGTAATTAACAATTTACAGCCACCTCGAAATTCCAAAGAGGTCCAAAAGTTGATTGGGATGACTACTGCTCTAAACCGATTCATTTCTTGATCAGCAGACAGGTGTAGACCTTTCTTCCAGTTGTTGAACAAGTGGAATGGATTTGAATGAATCGAAGAGTGTGTCTTAGCCTTCCAACAGTTGAAGGAATACCTATCTCAGCCACCCATTGTCCAGACCCAAGGTGGATGAGGTTTTGTTTTCTTACATTGCTGTGACTTCTCATGCGGTGAGTATGGTGCTTGTATGGGTTGGTAATGGTGTACAGAGGCCAGTTTATTATGTGAGCAAGTCACTACATGAGGCCGAGGTCCGTTAGCTACCATTAGAAAATGCCATTTTGGCAGTGGTGCATGCTACGTGTAAGCTCCCCCACTACTTCCAATCACATATAGTTGTTGTCCTAACCCAACTTCCGCTTAGATCTCTACTTCGGAGTGCTGATTACACAAGGAGGATTGCCAAGTGGGGTACGATCTTAGGGGCTTTTGATATCAAGTACATGCCTCACAACTCTGTCAAGGGTTAGGTTTTCGCTGATCTGGTAGCCGAGTTCTCTGAAACCCCATTTGAAGAAAAAATTGTGAGACAGAACATGAATGGAAAATCAGTTGGCATGGTCTCCCTGCAAGAGCCTTTGCCCCGGAGAGTACATGTTGATGGTGCAGCTTAGCCACCAATAATGAGGCCGAGTATGAGGCTCTATTGGTAGGGGTGACTATGGTTCAGAGAATGGGAGGAAAGGCAGTGGAGATATTTTCAGATTTGAGATTGGTTGTAGGCCAGGTAAGGAGAGAGTTGGAAGCCAGAGATCTCAGAATACAGGAATATTTTAACCAAGTCAGACACTTACAATCAGGATTTGAGTCTTTTAATTTATTGCAAATCCCTAGAAGTATAAATACACATGCTGACTCTCTCGCTACACTCGCAACCTCCTCGGCACAAAGTTTACCTCGGGTGATTCTTGTGGAAGACTTGTGTAAGCCTATTGAGATAGGGAGAAACTTGGTTCATATTCATCAGATTAAGGTGGGTCCTAGCTGGATGGACTCTATTGTGCTATTCTTGAAAGAAGACATCTTGCCTGAGGGTAAGTCCGAGGCCGACAAGGTAAGGAGAAAGGCTCCTCAATTTTGGCTGTCCGATGACCAAAAGTTGTACAAGCGCTATTTTTCTGGACCATACTTGCTGTGCATACACCTTGAAGCTGTTGAACTACTCCTAGAAGAGTTACATGAAAGGATTTGTGGAAGTCACACAGGAAGCAGATCTTTGTCTCACTGGGTCCTCACTCAAGGATATTGGTGGCCAAATATGCAAAGGGAAGCACAAGAGTATGTGAAGAAATGTGACCAATGCCAAAGATTTGCCCTAAACATTCACCAACCTGGAGGTATCCTTAACCCACTGTCCAGCCCTTGGCCTTTTGCTCAATGGGGCTTGGATATTGTAGGGCATTTCCCTAAGGCAGCAAGGAATAAGAGATGGTTGCTGGTCGACATGGATTACTTCACCAAATGGGTGGAAGCTGAACCACGAGCAAATATCAGGGATATGGATGCCAAGAGATTTATCTGGAAAAATATTGTCACTCGGTTTGGAATCCTTCGTACACTCATCTCAGATAATGGTCTTCAGTTTAATAACAAAGCCTTTAGGAGGTATTGTTTGTTACCTGTGCATAACAAATAGATATTCCACCCCAGCATATCCACAGGGGAATGGACAGGCCGAGACTGTCAATTAGGTCATAGTGAGTGGGCTCAAAAAAAGGCTAGATGTCATAAAGAGAAAATGGGCGGAAGAGTTGCCACATGTCCTTTGGACATATAGGACTACACCTCGTAGGTCCATTGCAGAGATGCCATTTTCAATGACTTATAGGGCCGAAGTTGTGATTCCTCTGGAAACACGATTTCCAACGCTGAGAACAAGAACTTTTACTTCGAGCAGCAATGATGGGCTATTGGAGAAGAGTTTAGATTTAATTGAAGAGCGAAAAGAAAACGCTATGGTTCAGCTAGCGTACTATCAACACAAGCTCAAGTAGGGGTATGACTCAAATATAAGGTCAAGGCCATTAGCGCCTGGAGACTTGGTGTTAAGAAAGGTTTTGGGAGCTGCCAAGAACTCAGCCTGGGGAAAGTTAGGGCCTAACTAGGAAGGGTCATATCGCATCACTTCAGTGGCTAGAATAAGTGCATATTATCTTAAAGATCTAGATGAAAATGTTGTACCACGCCCCTAGAATGTAAACAACCTGAGAATTTATTATTATTAATGAAAGCTTTCTTTACCATATTTTGGTTTATTACATTATGTGTCATGCATTCTACTATTTGTTTGAATATCAAATAGAACCTTGGTCATGCCTGGCTCCTTGGACCACATACCTTGGGTAAATTGATATTTTAAGTTATCTATCTAAATATTAAACAGAGCCTTAGCTATGTCTGGCTCCTCAGACCACATGTTTTGGGTAAATTAATACTTCATGACATCTATCTAAGTGTTAAACAGAACCTTAACTATGCCTCGCTCTTCAGACTACATGCTTTGGGTAAATTAATATTTCCTATTATTTTCTTAAGTATCAAACAGAACCTTGATCATGTCTGGCTCTTTAGACCACATACCTTGGGTAAATTGATATCTTTTAATTATTTATGTAAGTGTTAAACAGAACCATAGTTATGTTTGGTTTCAGGGACCATATGCTTTGGGTAAATTAATATTTTATAACATCTTTCTAAGTGTTAAACAAAACCTTGGTTATGCTTGGCTCCTTAGACCACATGCCTTTGGAAAATTAACCCTCTCTATCTATTTTACTAAGTGTTAAAACACATCCCTGGTTATATCTGGCTCCTCGAATCACTTGCCTTGGGTAAGTTAATATCTTTGATTATTTGGATAAGTATTAAGCAGAACCAGGACTATGTCTGGTCCCTCAAATCTTTTTCTACTAAGTGTTTTGTTCATCTCCATGAGATTTAGCCTTCCTTGTTGGTGGCCCAGTTCTCAGTATAAACACGTGATTATTTTCTTTACTATTTATACATGTTTAATTCATCTGAATTAGCAACAATCCACTACTGTTAGCAACATCATCAGCCCTAAGTCTCATCAGAAAGCAAAACAATAACTACACCAACCAGAGAATAAATATTACAGGGATTCGTAAAGTAAAAAGTGAAGTCTTTTCATTAAATAAAAGGAAGGTACATTGTATACAACGACAATCTACCATAACAAAAAGAAAAAGAAGTACAAAAAGAAAGGAAAAATCCTAAAATTATGCCTTGACGCGGGGAGGGTCATCTTTGGCATCAGAATCCTTGGCTTTGGCATCAGTATCCTTGGCCTTGGCAGCAGCATCCTTGGCCTTGGAGTCAGCATCCTTGATCTTGAGGGTAGCCTTTTTACCCTTGGCTTTTGGCAAGGCTTTGGCCTCTTTGCCCTTGCCCTTATCCTCGGGTTAAGGACCCCCCTACCAGCATCCTTGCCTTCGGCCACCTCAGCCTCTTTGTTGGGTCCTTTGGAGACTTAGTAAGGAGGAACAGAGGCCTGAGTGGTGGAGGGCTGCTCTGAGGGGGGAATGGCAAGAACAGCGGGAAGAGGGAGCACCACTGGAACTTCTCGAATGTTCTCTAGAAAGAATATGTTCTTAGCAAGCCTCCACTTGGAGGTAGGAAGGACTCCTACTCGGTTGAGCGCTTCTGCCTACACCTTCTTGCAGTAGTCTCGGCACACCTCTGCTAGCTCATCTGCCAGCTGTAGCTCAGTCTCTTGCACCCCACGCTCGTAGGATGCCTGCTCCGAAGCCTTAGTAGCTTCCTTGGCCGTCCGAGCTACTTCATAGGCCTTCTACAGGTCTGCCTTTAGCTCTAGGACCAGCTGTTTCTGAGTAGCCAACTCTATCTCAATGTGATAGAGTTTTTTGCACTGGTCTTCAGCCTGGTCCAGGGCATTCTTTAAGCCCACCTCGACGCTCAGACGCGCCATCTCCTCAGTAACCAGCTTGCTGGTAAGCTCTTTATTTTTATGTTCGGATGCACCCAAATCCCTATTGGCCTTGGCGCGGAGGTTGGCCTTGGCACGAAGGTCATTCCGGGGGTCCTTGACCCACTCCTCGGCTAAAAACACTTCCTAGATAGCATGTACAAAAACAACAAGGGAATACCATGTAAATATATAAATATATATATATATATATATATATATATATATATATATATATATAATATACGTACAGTGAAATAGTAATAATAAAGCAAACAGGAAGGGCAACTTAGCATATAAACTAAAAGGTATGACGATGAACCTACCAGGGCCAAATCCTTTTTCAGGGACATGAAGAGATCTGGCTGCCTCATGTGCTTCAAAGCAGCCATGTCTTCTGGCAGGAAGAGGGGCTGCTCCAGGGCCTCAGCTACGTAAGAGGAGTGCCCTCTCTGAAACTCCCTGATAGAGGAGTTCTATGGAATGGCAGCTCTGTCTAACTCCAGCCGAGGAGCCCAGGTGTGGTGTTGTTGGCACACCTCGGCTACACCTGGGTCCTCCCTACTCTCCGCTGAGGTGGCCCGCCCTTTGTCTTGTGCCATTTTCTGCTTTTTGGTCTCTTGGCGAACCACCTCACCCTCTTCCACCTCCTGCTAATTCCTTTTCTTCTTCGAATTGGGTATGGGGAAGAGGCTAATAACAGGTAGGGGAGGAAGGGGAAGAGAAGAGAGGGGCTGGGACTTTGGGGCCTCCTTAGAAGATGACCCTTTATTCCTCCTCGCGATGAGGTCCTTCAAGCTTTTCCTCAGATTGAGCGACATCTCATCTTCTTCCACCTCGGAGCTGTCGTCTGCGAACACTTGAGATCCTGTCAAACTCGTCCTCCGGGTCTGATATGTGGATGACAGGATCCCCCTACTCCTCCCTCTCTTCCTCGAGATGGAATTGGTCTATTTCCTCTTCAAGTGATAAGCGTGAGGAAGCAGTTTCTTCCCTCGGAGCCGCTACTTCAGGGAAGGCAAGTTGAAGAGGCAACTCAACAGGCACGACGTCCTCTCGGGCAAGAAACCCAGGTACAGAGACATCTATCCTACGGAGCCTAAGGTCGCTTACCTTGATTTCATGGCCCACTTCCTGGAAGTTATCCGATATTGGTTCGATGTTCAGAATGAGGTGGACCGCTCTCAACTGCCTATCCTCACTCACAAACACCTCAGACCTTAGAACTCTATTGAGGTCTGCGACGTTGACCAAATTGAGGCGGGGCGCTACTTGCCTTTTATCTGCAAAAACAGCCGATGAGCAAATCATGGTCAGACCAATAAAACCTATCATCAAAGGAAAGTGAAATACTAAAAGGAAGAGTAACAAAACTAAAAGAACTAAATCCCTTATCAAAGGACCTAACCCTAGGGTACCCCACCTGACTCTCCCTCCCGAGTTGGGTAGTAAAGACCGTTGTGCCATTCCCCAGAGGCAATTAAGTAGTCGTCCTTCATACCCTTGTTAGACTTGGAAAGACACGATACAAGACTAACAATGTTGCACCTGGACTTGAGGTAATACCCCGAGTCAGCAAGTGAATGACACTCGTACATATGGACGACGTCATACCAGGTGAGTCTCAAATCCATCTGCTCGTTAAGAGCATCGACGCTACCTAAAACTTTAAAGAGGTTGGGCGCGCACTGGTGAGGACATAGCCTATGGTTGATTAGGTAGTCTCGAGTTACCCTACCCATGGGGAGCGTCATTCTTCCTTCTATGAAGGCGATCATAGGAATGACAACCTCCCTTTCGTTTCTATCTGTAACCACCCGATCTGGAGCACAATACCGCAGGGCAACTCCCTATGGAATGTGATATTTAGCCCTAAAGCCCTCCATACCGGCGGGGGAATCTACGAGGTGCTTGAATCTACCCATCTAAGCAAATTAAGGGGAAGTAAGGGAAATGTTTTTTAAAAGGAGCTGAAGATTAGAAGGCCGAGGAGGTTGGCCAAGAAGAAAAGAACTTAAGAACGTAGAGACTTACGAAAATGAAAACAGGTGACACTTCTGGAACTTCTTAAGGGTTGGGAGATTTAGGAAATCTTGAGAGCTTGAGAGTTTGAGAGGTCTTAAGAGTTTGCAAAATTTATGAAGTAAAGAAAAAAGTAAACCCACTAGGCGCCTTATATAGGAGGTGGAATTAAAAGGGAGTTATCCCGCTTAAAATTCAAGGAGAAATACCAGCCGTAGGATCTGCATCTCATCGTAAGATGCGGAGAACAAAGCACCGCCTAGAGCATTTAATGAGACGTCGTGGGCTCCAAAGCGTCAGGAACAGTTACGGGACACGCAAAGCAATGTTCTTACCTGTGGAAATCTAAGAAACTTATGGGTTCAATTATCCAGAGTCAAAACCCCACTTTTCTCCTCAGACAGAAGGGAAAAAACTGAAGTTTTAAGGAGCTATTGTGGGGTTGATGGGTCCAAAAATATATATTGGGCCTTGGGCCTTGTCCGAGGACACCTTATGGCTATTGTAGGGTTGATGGGTCCAAAAATATATATTGGGCCTTGGGCCTTATCCGAGGACACCTTATGATCCGAAGACAGATAAACAGTAATAAAGATGTAAGACTCAGGATTCCCTGAGCAAGCTACGAATGAGAAAGTAGGAGAAGGTAAGCCGAGGAGGAGCATCTCCTCAGCTAAAAGAGGCAGAGGTCTGAAGGTGTGTTCTGTCATTTATGGTGATATTCTAGGAAATTCTATTGATAAAGATGTGCGTTATGGACGTACAGGACAGATGGGAGCTGAGAAATATCTAAAGGAGAGCTACTACCACTGCATTGAATGATCTGCAACTAACTCTCTGGCCACATTAATGAGGAAGTGATACCTGAACAGTAGTTATCAGCCTTACAGCTACTCCCTAGAGACTTCAGGAAGGTGCTGATGTGATAGGGATCAACACCAACAATCTAATCTACACGTGGAAGGCAGAGATGAAGGCAAATGGATAGTATAAAAGAGGAAGAAGGCAATGAGAGTTGGGGATTGAGAAATTGAGAGAAAAACATTATAGCAATCAAGAGTTGAATTTGTAATCAAACTTGAAGGGAAATATATAAGAACTAATATCCTCGGATTGTGCTGAGGACGATTTTCTTTAAATTAAACCAGTCTATCTTCATTTTCTTGTCATCTGGATCCACTTTACTAGTTATCTAGCTCATTAAAGCCTAGTTTCCAACCCACTCTCTACAAATTCATTGTATTGAGCTTTTTGGCCCTAAGTTCATCCATCCTTTGGGCTTAGGCGCCAAATTGAGTCCTTACATATTCAATATTGTAAATAAAATTATAAAACAAATACTTGCTAATTAGGGATAGAATAGCAAGTGTACAAACCTCGAGTCCAAATCTTTTGTCTCACTTTTCTTACTTTACTTTATGCTCCACCAATAAAAACTTGTCACACGTTCACCTAATTAATTAAATACTACCATTATGACTTATTATTTTTATTTTAACTACTAAATAAAATAAAATAAAACAAAACTCAAACACCTCCTACCACCACCACCGCCCTTCCCCACCACCAAACATGCTAGCGCCATCAGCCGCTGCCCTTGGCTTCTCCAGTCACGGAAACCACCATCACCTGATCTATACCACACCAGACATCCAAGCCGTTATTGCCCCTCACCAACCACCATCGCTCCACCAAAAACACCAACAGATCTAGAATCACCATCATTCAAAGTATGACTTTGTCTTTCTCAATTCTCAAATCCAAATCTTTTAGATCTCTCCATCTTTCTTGTTAAATTTTCAAATAATATATTAATTTTGGAAATGATGGTACTAAATGTGTTGGATTGTTCATGGATTTTATATTTGTTGGGTTTATTTGGTGGTGGAGTGATGGTGGTTGGAGGGATTGAGATGGGCGATGGGATTGGCTTGGATGCTAGTAGTGACCGACAACGTCAATGGTGGTGACCGGCAATGTTTGTGATAGAGGCTTCTGGTGCCAGCCAAAGTTTGGTAGTGGACCGGTGGTAATGGCAAGGAGTTGTTGGGCTTTTTATTTAATTTAGGTAGTTAAAATAAAAAATTCAATAATAGTAGTATTTAATTAACTAGGTGAACATGTGACAAGTTTTTATTGGTGGAGTATAGAGTGGAGCAAAAAAAGTGAGACAGAAGATTTAGACTCACAAACCTCTAGTAGTAGATTTATAACGTGCATTCTTTGGGCTCTCCCTAGTGAGTAGTTATCAAGTTTTATCATTTCCACCATCAAAGCTAAACTAAGACATGTGAATACCCTTTATAAACTTTTTTTTAAATATATTCTTCATTGATTTAATTGGGTTATTATTAACATCTAAATTAAAGTAAATGGATATGTAAAAAGCAAAGTTATATGTAAAATTAAAACCACCTGAGATGAATGTATAGACAATATTTTTTGTTTTTAATTATTCATTGATTTCATTGTTTATTTATAAACATCTAAATTAAAGTGGATAAATATGTAAAGACAAAGTTTTATATAAAGTTAAAACCACTTAAAATGAATGTATAAAGTCAATCTATTAAAATTTAGTATTTTCAAAAAACATTAGGAGTAAAATATAAATAATAATAAAATGAATGAAGATATGACTGATGAAATGACGGATGATGTGGTGCAACATGAACATATCAACATTAAATAATACACTTTCATTTTTATATTGTATATAGATTATAGATTATAATTCATAGCCTTCACTTTAATTATATAATTTTTTATCAGAATTAAACAAAAAGCTTGAATTGGATAAATTTGAAATTTAAAAAACCCAATTGACTTAAAGTAAAATTAAAGATTTGAAAAGAATTTCAGTTTCCCATCACTTCATTTCATTGACCAGTTTTCTGGTGAATCACCTTCTTAGCCCAAAAAAAAAAAAAAAAAAAGGTATCAATATCATCAACATCACCATCACCATCACAAATACAATGATCATAGATTTGACATAGGAGTATTCAATATTCACCGTTCACTATTCGTGTGGTTTACATTTTCAAAGACCAATCGATCCGACGCCTTTTAAATAATCATTCTCTGGATAAGGATTGTCTTTAAAACGAAAAAGATTACTGATTTCTAATTATATTATTTGTTTATAGTGTTTTATATTATATTAACACATTGTCTTAGTTTTATCATAAAATTAACAGGGAAAGCATGGATAAGTCCAAGAACAAATTTCAAATTTTTATAGGAAATCTGAACATAGTATATTGGTTCTATAAGGGAAAGAAAAATAAAATAAAAAATAAAAAAAACTGATGAATTCATTTTGTAACTTGCAATTCGCATCCTTCTATAATCTTTCATTTTTTTTATTTGAAGGCAATATAATTTATATAAACTTTACAAATACTAAATCGCCTTTCCCTCAAGGGGAAAATGTTACAATAATAGAAACCAAAGGGTGAGATTATAATGCTTTTAATTTCGATTCTGGGTCAAAGGTGATGGTGTATTCCTTGATAAGGGTAATTATAGAATTATAGAATACTTTATGAAATGCATATATTCTATAATTTTCTGTTTGACAAAGAACTTGTTACGTCAAGTGGATTAAGGCTGCTTGGACTTTGGTTGAATCATGGATCATGAGTGGCCGTCACAAGCATCAACTCCCCTGGTTGAAAGCAATAGCAGTATCCAAGGCAGGTTCCAATTGCATTTGTTGTACTACCTAATTCTCTAAGTCAGCACTGGGTATCCCATAATTGATTAATTGTCATCGTCTTTCTCTTCCTCTAGTTTACTAAACAAAATAATAATTAAAAAAATGGCTTTTTCCAAGGCAGGTTTCAATGGCATTAGAATTAAAACACGGTTTCTAATTTTCTACGTGGAGTACTAAGAAAGTTAAGTTCGAACTACAAACACGAGACACCATAAAAAAATGTCGTTATTATTATTGAGTTATCACTTGAATTTGAAGCTGTATACGTTGTTGTCAATCAAGGAATAAGGGCTTTGGATAAGCCATATAGTTGTCTGATTGCATTAGTCCTTGCTTGCTTTCCCTCGAAGGTAATCAAGGAATAAGGGCTTTGGATAAGCCATATAGTTGTCTGATTGCATTAGTCCTTGCTTGCTTTCCCTCGAAGGTAAGGCAGTAGCCACGATTCTTTGAGAACCATTTTGAAACATCCAACGTGTAGTTACAAGTTTGTGTAGACATGTATGTATGAATTGTTTTAAAAAGCTTTCCTAAGATTGCAATAATTGCCAATTATGTCAGTAAGGCCACATCATATCGCACTGCTGTGGTGGAAGCCAAAGGGTTGTAATCCGAGGCAGAAGCCACCTTTGCCATCGTGCAATACCATTACCATATTTCCATATATAGTTGTTAAGGCAACTCTAGATGAATGCAATACTAGGTGCCAATTACAAATCAACATGCTGCTAAAGATTGATGTAAATCTCTTAAAACAATTCTGATAACCTTTTGGCACTATTACTTTTTTTTTTTTTTTTTTAATATATAGATAAGGATATTTATATAGAAAGAGGACAAAAAAAAAGGTCCCAACCCATCTCAATTTTATGGAGAAAAAACTAAAAGAGGAAGAGAAAATGCGAATATGAGTCCTTTCCAGTTACAAAAAACAGCCCATGGGGAGAATGTCCCATGCAATTTTCCAAAGCAAGAGTTTAGCCTTTCATGAATTTTGAGCTTCCACGAAATACTTCCATTCTTGTTTTGATAAAGAAGCAGAGTCTTCAAACCTTTGTGACTGATCAAAAATGTAGGCTAATTGTTATCAAAAAAAAAAAAAAATGTAGGCTAATTTAACCGTGAACTCACCATGACTAGTGGGGATTCAAATTAGTTTGTTTCCTGCACTAGTAGGTAAGGAATGGGATCTACAAAATGTTTGTAATGGTTTGGTTGTCAAAAAGATAATTTAATCTGATTGAAAAATACATGCTTATATTGCATACAAAACATACGCAACAGAAAATTAACAGATCTACTTCATTCGTAATTGATAACATGTTCTATGTAAATTTCAAAATATAAGAACAAGATAGTGTACCTTAGTGTGGTGAATTTCAAAACAAAAATTAGAAGCATTTGGGAACACTTTTAATCTTCACTCTAATTCCACTAACGCCCAAAAAGTGTGGTCTCTCAATCAGTTATATGAGTTTGTTCTAGAGAGAATAAGAGAGTGTCCAACACTCACATACAAACAATTTGATGCACTTTGTTAGTTACAAAAATCTGTATGTTTCTCTCATAATAATTGATTATCTAATTGAGTTAACTTTTTGGGCATTTCCAATTGGGCTCTAGTATGAGGTTTGGAGTGGGACCAAAAGGGAACAAATAAGACACTAGCTCCAATGGGTCTTGGGCTTTCTGTCAACTCTTGACAAGTCCAAAATTACCATTAATTATATTTTTTTTTTTTGAAAAAATCATTAATTATATTTAATACCACTATACAAATATAATTGCACTCTAGGCCTTATTAATAAATTATATCCCAAGACTTTATTGTACATGCAACCTTTTCATAAAATATTCGTAGTAACACAAAGTCATTAACGTAGACTGCCACTTTGTAGATTACTACATCTTAATTTTTGAGTACCTAGTTTAATCCTTTAAGTTATTCATCATATATTTATAAAATTAATCCAATTTCATAAATATATACTTTAGTAACAGTGGGGACGAGCCCAACGCTGCGAATTGGGCCTGGGGCCCAATTTGTATACCATTGTTTGTCCGAAGAGGTAAAAGAGGTCAATACTGGGCCCGTTTGGTGAAAATACGCGCAAAAGGACACTGGGATACGTCCGAAGGGCTACCCTACCTGTCCGAAGATATCCCAACGTCGGATCATCATAATGCTTGATCAATCAACTATGCCGGAGGCGACCTTCCCAACTGATCCCACAGAGGAGAGAAAATCCTGGACGTGCCTAGGGATGAGGAAGACATAAAAATATCTTAAAGGAAAAGCTGCTACCACCGCATTTAATGCACTGCAGCAACTTTCCTGGCCGCATTTATGTGGAGAAGACACCTGAACAGTGCAACCTCAACCACCACCACTCACTGCAGATTAAAGCAAACTTCTGATGTGACTAGTACTCAAGTGGACGCTTAGATGAAGAACAAGTGTGCGGTGAAGATGAGTGAAAAAAAGTGTATATATAAAGGAAATAAGCCTCACGAAAAAGGGGGGAGAAGATTGTATTCACTAAGTTGATAAATGCAAAACCTCTTCGGATTGAAGAAACTTTTACTAAATATTAGTCCGAATGTCTTTTGACCCTTGTTTGCTTGCATGAACCGTTGCTAAATCCATAATCAGCCCAGCTGTTTAACACATTCTCTACAAATTTATTGTTGGGGATTTGTTGGGCTCACAATACGGAAAGTTATCGCTTAGTCCATCAAATTTTAACCCTACAATTGGCGCCGTCTGTGGGGACAGCTTGAGCAAAGGTGGAAGCAACACCTCAAAGATGGCTGAACCAAGGCAACGAACAGCGGAGTCCAGGTCATCTCAGTACACCAATCCTTTTCTTAATCTGGAACGGAGGCAGGATCGTGAGGGCAGCGTACACACTGCACGTGACGATCAAAACTAGTCACACGGAGAGAGCCACATGTCCCATGCAGAGAAAAACCAAAGCATGTAGAAGGAAATCGATAGACTAAAGAGGGAGTTGCGCCATGCGAAGAGGAAGCGCAGTCCCTCGTACTCTAATGAAGATTCTGAGGACGAACGGGATGTTGTCTACAAGCAGAAACTTCGAACGCCAGTCAGCGAATCCTTTACCTATGAGGAAATGCGTCATGACCAGGGGAACCCTCAGAACCCCTTACCTAGGGGCGTAGGGAACGACGCTATGAGTAAAGCCCTGGATCAGATTTCCAGATCTCCCTTTACCCGAAACATCTAGAATGCTAGACTTCCTTGACGTTTCCACCAGCCTACATTCACCATCTATAATGGCCGGACAGACCCAGTGGAACATGTGAGCCATTTCAACCAAAGGATGGCCGTCCACTCCAAGGACGAAGCCCTAATGTGCAAAGTCTTCTCATCCAGCTTGGGACCGATAGCCATGAGGTGGTTTGATAGTCTGAAAACAAATTCTATAAGCTCTTTCCAGGAGCTGACTCAGGCATTTGGTTCGCATTTTGTCACGTGCTGAAGGGTTCCGCAATCTATGGCTTCCCTATTGTCCGTCAGTATGAAAGGAGGTGAGACTTTAAAGTCATATTCAGATAGGTTCTAGGAAACGTATAATGAGGTAGAAGAAGATTGTGAATTGGTGGCCATCAGCTCTTTTAAACTGGGCCTCCCCACTGAGCATCCTTTGAGAGCATCCTTAACGTGCAAGCCTGCTACTAGTATATGCCAGTTGATGGATAGGATTGACAAGTACAAAAGAGTTGAAGAAGACCAACAGCAGAGCAAGGGAAAGGAGAAGGTTATCCCTTAGGAGGGGAGGGATTTCAGGTTGGACAGGCAGAACCACAACAGGCCGAGGAAGGACTAGGTCGGACAAAGCACAGCGAACTTCCAGACGGTCAATGCAGTTTTTCGCGAACCAGTACACCAAGTCCTGGATAAAATAAAAAATGAACCGTTCTTCAAGAGGCCGAACAAGATGGTCGGAAACCCTGAAAGGCGCAACCACAATCTTTACTGTCAATATCACCTTGACCATGGGCATACTACTGAGGATTGCAGAAGCCTGTGGGACCATCTGGATCAACTGGTCAGCGAAGGCAGGTTAAAGCACCTTCTACACCACTCATACGGTCAGGGAAATCAGGCAAACGCGGGGCCCAGGAGAGGTGATTTTGTAAAACCTCCCTTGGGTACAATCAATGTTATTTTTGCCGCATCAGAAAGGACGGGGTCTTGCCCATCCAGGGTATTGTCGGTTGCTCGGATGCCCTCGGAGAGTGTTAACTGAGAACCGAAGAGACCTAGGATGGAGGTTCCAGTTTTGGGCTTTTCGGACGAGGACAAAATCGGGACTATACAGCCGTATGATGATGCCCTAGTAGTTACTCTGAGAATAGGTGGATACGACGTGAAGAGGGTGATGGTAGATCAGGGCAGTGCCGCAGAAATAATGTACCCAGACCTATATAAGGGGCTGAACTTATCCCCCGAAGACCTAACTCCTTACAGTTCCTCTTTAGTCAGTTTTGATGGTAAAGTGATCGTTCCGAGGTGCCAAATTAGACTACCTGTGCAAACCGGACCTGAGACGGTGGAAGTAGATTTCATAGTGGTGGATGCCTACTCACCCTACACTGCTATTGTGGGCAGACCTTGGCTTCATACCCTCGGGGCCGTATCATCCACACTTCATCAGAAGATTAAGTATCCGTTCGAGGGGATAGTCGAGGAGATCCGAGGAGATCAATCTACATCAAGGCAATGTCTAGTGGCAGCTGTTAGGATTGGTGCCCTTAAATCCTATTGTTAGATGCTATGTATAATATTAAGTGTGACATTGTGTTTGACATTATGTATGACTTAATATTATGTTTAATAAATTTGTTTTATTATTATCTGAAATAATGGTAACATGAATATTCGGACATTATCATATAGTCCATGAGATGCATAGTATGTGATTTATGTGAATAGTCACAGAAGATATAAATCACAAGTTCTTTGTAAACTCAGAAGTATAGTTCGTAGTCGGTGATGAAATTGGGCATTTCATCTGCGAAGACTATAACATATCAACTACGATGATTTGTCTTGATCATGGAAGTGGAGTCTTCTAGTTGATGTGTTAATATGTTTTAAGAGTTAAGACATATTGAACTGGATCGCCATGAGATTTATTATTTGCCTAAGGACTGTCAAATGAATAATAAATCTCATGACTTGTATTTGCATGAACTCTTAATCCTGAGAGAATAATGGACCTGATCATAAGATGTAGGTTGCTTTGATATATCAGGAGTGAGATCTATATTAATGGTCAAAACCTCAGTATGTTGGGCAGCCACATTAAGTGTTGATGGAACATGTATTCTCAAGATGGAATTCATAGTCTCTTACTGGAGATATAAAATATTCCCTTGAGATAAGTTTAATGAGTTTGTTATTCAGAGAGTTAGGCCTAACCACTTTAGTAAGACTAAAGTATATATTTATGGAATTGGATTTCATAAATATATAATGAATAACATTAAGGATTAAACCAGGTACTCAAGGATCAAGATGTAGTAATTTACAAAGTGGCAGTCTATATTAATAACTTTGTATTACTACGAATATTTTATGAAGGGGTTGCATGTATAATAAAGTCTTGGGATATAGTATATAGATAAGACCTAGAGTGCAACTATATTTATATAGTGGTATTAAATATAGTTAATGGTAACTTTGGACTTGTCAAGAGTTGACAGAAAAGCCCAAGGCCCATTGGAGCTAGTGTCTTATTGGTCCCTTTTGGTCCCACTCCAAGCCACACACTTAAGCCCAATTGGTAAAGCCCAAAAGGCTAGCCCAATTAGATATATTGGTTAGAAACAAAGGGAAAAACGTACAGAAGTTTTTTGGTAAGAAAAACACCATTGTAATGGTGTGGAAGTGGGTTTTTGGTACTCACTAGATATCCCTTTGTTACCAATTTGAGAGACCACACATCTTGGGCGATTAGTGGAATTGGAGTGAAGATTAAGAGTATTCCCAAGTGCTTCAATCTTCGGTTTTGAAACTCATCGCTTCAAGGTACGATCTCTTGTTCTCATAATTCTGAAATTTACTTTACACATGTTATCAATATTGAATGAAGTAGATCCGTTCAAAATTTATTTTCCGCTGCACTCATATTTAATTCCAACAAATGGTATCAGAGCGGTCTTCAATTTCGTATTGTTTAACATGTTTGTGAGTTTTAGAATTGGAGAAGATAGTTTCATATTGTTAGAAGATTAAGTTTTTAATTTTCTGCATGTTGTTGAAACTATGATTTGATGAAAACTGAAATTGGTGTTATGATGTTGTTTAATTTTAAATTTAAGTATGCTAAATTCAATCTTAAGGCTATAACATCAATGGAATTCAGTTTTGACATTGATCTCTGTCTATCATGTTCGTTTTCAAGATGTTTGTTCATGAAAATCCGTAGAAAACTGCCTTAGAAAATTTCTGGGAATTTGAGTTTCGCGATTTTCGATCGATCGAAAATCATTTTCGATCGATCGAAAGAGACAGTGATTAGATGCTTTAGAACGATAGTTTTTCGATTGCTAGTCGATCGATCGAATCTGTTTTTCGATCGATCGAAAGGCAATCGAGTATCAATCGAAAGTGTCAGAGGATCAAGTTCAAATTTTTTAGTTTTTTCGATCGATCGAGGGGCACTTTCGATCGATCGAAAGAAAGAAAAAAACAGAAATTTTTTCTAAATGTTTTCACATGATGAAAGAGTAAGACTATGTGTAATGAGATTATGCATGTTTTAAAACTAAAAACCTTTATTTTAAAATATCTAGTGGGAGAGAGATGCAAGGGTTGTATCTCACGGCCTCCATTGTTGGTTTAAAGTAGTGTGATTAAGCACCTCGCCTTGGCGTATGTGCCTTGCTCCCTTCGGAGGGTGTTTGATTCATGGTACTACAGGTTAAACTTCTTAGAGATAGATGAAATGTGTTTTTAAACTGAGAACGACCACGCTTCCGTGGAGTTACTTGGTTATTCACATTGATTCTAGGCAATGGTGTACACTAGACTAAGTATAATGTTAACCTCCCTTCGGAGCTATGTCATTTTTACTTAGAGGTTAAAGGGAAAACGACAAATTATTTTTGTTTGGTAAGAGTTACCATGATAGCATTAATAATGAGAAAGTTTCTCACCTAATCATAGTGATTGGTATGACCTCGCTTCCGAGGAATATTAATTGCGGGATTGGGTTGTCGTTGCATATATTATATTATGGTTTTATTAAGGTTCCATACTATATGTTTATATGCTAAAAAGATAATGTCCAGTTTATTGATTATATTCATGTTTATTGTTTTCAGATTTAGAACATGGCATCTTTTAGCCCACTTGTAGCTATTCTTAATCAAAACAAACTGACTGGATCCAACTATGTTGACTGGAAAAGAAACTTGGACATAGTTCTCACTGCTGAAGAACATAAGTATGTTCTTACTAAACAATGTCCTAACTTTCCTTCATTAGATGCTCCTCTTGAGGAAAAACAACGATATGATCGTTGGCAGAAATCTAATGGAATGGCCAAGTGCTACATCCTAGCATCTATCTCAAATGTTCTACAGCATCAAATGCAGGATGTTCTACTACGTAAGTAAGTCACTGCATGAGGCTGAAATTCGTTATTTGCCATTGGAGAAGGCCATACTAGCTGTGGTGCTCGGTACGAAGAAGTTGCCTCACTATTTTTAAGCCTACACCGTCATAGTCCTCACCCAGCTTCCACTCAGAGCAATACTCCGAAGCGCAGACTACACAAGAAGGATTGCCAAATGGGGGACAATCCTGGGGGCTTTTGATATCAAGTATATGCCTCGCACATCAGTGAAGGGTCAGGTCCTTGCCGACTTGGTCGCCGAGTTCACAGAGCCCCATCTAGAGGAAGAAACACTGACGCTGGACATGGAAGAAAGGCACGTTGGTATGGTTTCTTCGCGGAACCCTTTGCCCTGGGAAGTGTACGTGGATGGCGCATCGAATCAGAGGGGCTCCGGAGTGGGGCTAGTGCTGATATCCCCAGAGAGAATTATCATCGAAAAAGCGTTAAGGCTAGATTTCTCAGCGATGAATAATGAGGCAGAATATGAGGCTCTATTGATGGGGATGAAGATGGCACGAAGGATGGGAGGAAAGTCGGTTGAGATATTCTTGGACTCGAGATTAATCGTCGGCCAAGTGTAGGGAGAATTTGAGGTGAAGGACGAGAGGATGCAGGGGTATTTGAACCTGGTTAAGTCCCTGCAGTCAGAGTTTGAATATTTTAACCTGCAGCACATCCCCAGAAGTGGCAACACACATGCCAACTCTTTAGCCACCCTCGCCACCTCTTCAACACAGGAATTACCAAGGGTTATCCTCATTGAGGACATGCAGAAACCTACGGAATTAAGAAAAAAGACATTCCAAGTTCATTGCGTCAGAACCAACCCATGCTGGATGGATCCCATCGTCAAATTCTTGAAGGACGATGTGTTGCCCGAAGAAAAAGGGGGAGCGGATAAAATTCGGAGGAAAGCTACAAGGTTTTGGTTGTCCGAGGATCACAAACTGTACAAACGATCCTATTCAGGCCCATACTTGTTGTGCATGCACCCTGAAACGGCTGAGTCACTGTTAGAAGAATTGCATGAAGGGGTCTGTGGGAGCCATACCGGAGGGAGATCTTTAGCATACCGAGGCATTACTCAGGGTCATTGGTGGCCAAATATGCAAAGAGAGGCCCATGAATACGTTAAAAGGTGTGACCAGTGCCAGCGGTTTGCGCCGAACATACATCAGCCGGGTGGTACCCTTAATCCACTATCCAGCCCGTGGCCTTTCGCTCAATGGGGACTGGATATCGTAGGCCCATTCCCTAAAACAGCAGGGAACAAGAAGTACCTTCTGGTCGGAACAGACCACTTCACCAAATGGGTCGAAGCCGAACCTCTAGCGAATATCAGGGACGTAGACGTAAAGAAATTCATCTGGAAAAATATCGTCACTCGATTCAGGATCCCCCATACCCTGATCTCGGACAATGGGCTTCAGTTTGATAGCAAAACTTTCAGGGGTTATTGTAGCGAGCTGGGAATCACAAACAGATACTCCACCCCTGCTTACCCTTAGGAAAATGGGCAGGTCGAAGCTGTTAATAAAGTCATAGTTAACGGACTAAAGAAGAGGTTGGATGATGCGAAGGGTAGGTGGGTAGAAGAATTACCCCACGTGTTGTGGGCGTACAGAACCACGCCTTGTAGGTCTACTGGAGAAACCCCATTCTCAATGACCTACGGGGTTGAGGCTGTTATACCTCTGGAGACTGGATTCCCAACATACAGGACTAGCTCTTTTAGTCCAATCGGCAACAATGGGCAGCTGGAGAAGAGCTTGGATTTAATCGAGGAGTGAAGGGAAAATGCAATGGTCCGACTGGCGCATTACCAGCAGAAACTTAAGCAGGGCTACGACGCCAACGTAAGGCTAAGATCCCTAGAGCCTGGTGATTTGGTACTAAGGAAAGTGGTGGGTAATGCAAAGAATCCAACTTGGGGGAAACTAGGACCAAACTGGGAGGGTCCATATCGCATTACTTCAAGGGCTGGCATTGGAGTATACTTCCTAGAAGATCTAGACAATCATGTAGTGCCCCGGCCATGGAATGTAAATAACCTCAAAAGGTACTACTATTAAAAGAATTCTTTTTTCAGTCACGATACCATTTTGTTATGCTAAGAACTTAAGTGTTTAAACTTAAATCCAATCATGCCTGTAGTCCTTGGACCAGATGATTTGGGTTAGTTAACACTCTTTTACGATTCTCATAAGTGTTTAAACTTAAATCCAATCATGCCTGTAGTCCTCGGACCAGATTATTTGGGTTAGTTGACACTCCTTTACGATTCTTATAAGTGTTTAAACTTAAATCCAATCATGCCTGTAGTCCTCGGACCAGATGATTTGGGTTAGTTAACACTCCCTCGCAAATCTTACAAGTGTTTAAACTTAAACCCAATCATACCTGTAGTCTTCGGACCAGATGATTTGGGTTAGTTAACACTCCCTCGCAATTCTTACAAGTGTTTAAACTTAAACCCAATCATGCCTGTAGTCCTCGGACCAGATGACTTGGGTTAGTTAACACTCCCTCGCAATTCTTACAAGTGTTTAAACTTAAATCCAATCATACCTGCAGTCCTCGGACCTGATGATTTGGGTTAGTTAACACTCCTTCGCGATTCTTACAAGTGTTTAAACTTAAATCCAATCATGCCTGTAGTCCTCGAACCAGATGATTTGGGTTAGTTAACACTCATTCACTAACTCCCTTATGAATAGTTTTTAAGTATTATTGTCTACTTCGTCAAACGCGCTGCAAGGTCTGAGTTTATAATTTCCCCAAGCATACCATTTCGAACTTAATGGCATCAACAGTTCTCTGACCAGGTTATTATTGCAACTAAACATTCCAGTAAAGTCGTTATCACCTTAAGGCCTACTTAGCATCGTTTAGATTGAAGTCATGTTATTGGTTGTTTCTCAGTTGTCATTTTATTGTTACTTGTTGTAATGACGTATCACGACATATAACACGATAGTAATAAAGATAAAAGGTAAGCCATTTCATTGATGAAAGAAAAATGACAGCGTTACAAAGCAAAGACAAATGGCATCTAAACAATTACAAGTACAAAAAAAAAAAAAAAAAAGTTCCCTAGACGCCTAAGCCTTCTCCGGAGGCACTGGGTCAGCCTTTGATGGATCGTCCATATCACCAGTCCGAGCAGGAGCGTGGCTTGCCTCAGCAGGGTCTGGGAGGCTTGAATCAACCGGAGGAGCTTTGGAGGTATCTGGCTGGTCGCAGATATCGGGGTCGTAGTAAATACTCCCAGGCTGTCTCAAGGCAGACTCTGGGGGAACTCCGGCCGCGTCAAGGCATTTGCCCCACGTTATCTCGCAATACTCCCTACAGACCTTGGCGAACTCCTCGGTCAGCCTCGTCTGGGTCTCTTGCACCCCCAGCAAGTAAGCGGCTTTTTTCTCAGCCTCAAGTGCTTCCTTGGCCAGTTGAGCGTTCTGATCGGCCAACTTAGCAGAATCCTTGGCTTTGTCGAGCTCAACCCGAAGATCCTTCACCAACGCTCGCTCCGTCTCCAGATTGAGCTCGGTGGTGTACAGCCTTTTGTGCTGATCTTCAGCCTGATCCTGGGCGTTCTTGAGGCCCGCCTCCAGACTTTTTCTCTCTTTAGCCTCTTGCTTCAATTGCTCGGACATCTGGAAGCACTCATCTTTAAGGCCGCCCAAGGCCTTCTCGGTATCCAAGCGGGCGCTGATCTCCGCTTGGACTTGGATATGGGCCTTCTGGTTCCATTCTTCGGCCACGAATATCTGTTGGGCGATCTGCACAACGGGCGAAAGTTTTTTCTTTTTTGTTAATTGTTAAACAAAACAAAAAGAGGAGAAGAAGGTCAATTCCCTTACCATGCCTAGATCCCTTTTTAAGGATAAGAAAAGCTCCTGCTGGCCGAAACGCCTGTAGGACTCCATGTCCCTTGGAAGGAGCAAGGGTTGCTCCAAAGCCTCCGCAATGTAACCAGCTTTGCCTCCACCGTAATTTCTGATGGAGGCATCATATGGGATGTCTGCACCATCCAACATCAGCTTAGGAGGCCATGTCCGAGGGCCCCAGCGTACATCAGCGGCTGAAGGGTCCTCCCTACTTTCAGTAGATGAAGCCCTCTTTTCCCTGGTATCATGGGCCACTTTCTGTTGCTTAGGCCCCTTTTTAGGCGCAGCCTCGGTGCCTTCAGCCTCAGTCGCAACCCTTTTCTTTTTTAGATCTGGCAGCGCCTTTAAGCTGGGATCCGAGGGGGCTTGAGGAGGAAGAGGAGGAAGATCTGCCGCTGGCTGGGATGGGCCAATGCCTTTGGACGCTGCCTTTGGCTTTCTATTCTTCATCAACTCTAATAGACTCTGCATGTCTTCGTCCGAAGAGTACGCCGACACGATTAGTCTCTTGGGAAGGACAGCTGATTGCCTGTCTGTATCCTCGTCGACATCTATAATTTGAATCTCTTCTGAAGCCTCACCCTCAAATCTGAACTGGTCGATCTGCTCGTCAAGGGAAGGGGTAGAAGAAGCAACTCTCTCTTCCGCTGCTACTGGCTCAAGTGGAACTTGTTGAACAGGTTGAACGAGTAGTGGTACACCCTGCGGGTTAGGATGTGGCACCGGAGCGAGGTCGAAGGGAGCTAAAAAATGCTTCCGACCAACGTCAATTCGGTTGATGCGGCGGTCTTCGAGTGTTATCGCGTTACCGATCGGCTGGAAATCTTTTAAGAGTGGAGTGTAGCCGATGACGAGGTGAGCGGCCCTAAGCTGTCCGTCCTCGCTTGCAAAGATCTCCAACCGAAGGAGATAATTGAGCGCCGCAGTATTTGTAAGGCTGAGCCGAGGAGCAACGTGATTCCTATCTGTAAACATTACAACAAAACTGTCAGAAAAGTTTGAAAATTGATGAAAGAGAGGGCCGAATGACTAAAATGAAAACCCTAAGCTTATTGTTAGAAAATTTCAATGGGGGGGTATCCCATCTGGCTCTCTTGGCTGGGTTGGGCAATGAATCCCGTCATGCTATGCACCCGAGACGATCACATAATCGTCTTTCATCCCTTTATTGGACTTGGGGAGGCTGGAGATGAGCCTGACAACATCGGATCGGGACCTTAAATAGTATCTCGCTCTCTCTTTGGTACGGCACTCGTACATGTGTAGCACGTCGTGCCAGGTGAGTCCCAATCCTAAATGACGGTTTAGGTCGTCAACTGCTCCCAAAATCCTAAACATGTTAGGTGCGCATTGATCGGGGTTAAGTCTATGACCGATAAGATAACTTCTGGTAACAGGTCCCATGGGGATGGTCATTCCTCCCTCCAGGAAAGCGATAATGGGGATTATAACCTCACCCACTTCTCGGTCCGTTAGTAACCCCTTTGTAGAGCAATACCTCAGGCCCACGCCCTGAGGAATGCGATACGTCGCCTTAAACTTCTCTATCTGGAAAGGACTATCCACTAGGTATTCAAATCTACCCATTTTCGATTAGGTTAGAAGGGGAAGTACGAAACAGTAACCGGGGAAAAGCTACCGGGGGCCGAAGAGGCAATCCGAAAAGAGTTTGAGAACCTTGAACAAGGGACTTACGCGGAATTGAATGGAAGAACGGCCTTGATGCTCGCAGAGAGATCGTAGTGTGCTCTGGGGTGAGTTGCAGCTGATGACAGGAAGGGCGTTGTGGGCACAGATGCTCGAGTTCGCTGAGAGTCTGAAATTCGCAAAATAAGGGGGAAATGACCCCTTTTCGGGGATTTATATAGGAGCCAGCAAACCGGTAGGATTTATCCCACCCAAGTTTCGAGGAGAATCACGGCTGTTGATCACTAACTCACCGTTGGATTTCTTTGACAAGACGCCGCCTGAAGCAATTAATGCTGCTTGGGAAACGACGCAACGACAGCGGCAATAATGAGGCGCCCAAATTAATGCGCGCACACGTGTGAATTTAGCGATTCAAATGTTTTCAAAACTTCTATTTTGGCAAGGGATCAAAATCCTATTTTTTCCCTTCGGATATGCGGGAAAAATTGGAATTTTGAGGGGTTATTGTGGGGACGAGCCCAACGCTGCGAATTGGGCCTGGGGCCCAATTTGTATACCATTGTTTGTTCGAAGAGGTAAAAGATGTCAATACTGGGCCCGTTTGGTGGAAATACGCGCGGAAGGATACTGGGATACGTCCGAAGGGCTACCCTACCTGTCCGAAGATATCCCAACGTCGGATCATCATAATGCTTGATCAATCAACTATGCCGGAGGCAACCTTCCCAACTGATCCCACGGAGGAGAGAAAATCCTGGACGTGCCTAGGGATGAGGAAGACATAAAAATATCTTAAAGGAAAAGCTGCTACCACCGCATTTAATGCACTGCAGCAACTTTCCTAGCCGCATTTATGTGGAGAAGACACCTGAACAGTGCAACCTCAACCACCACCACTCACTGCAGATTAAAGCAAACTTCTGATGTGACTAGTACTCAAGTGAACTCTTAGATGAAGAACAAGTGTGCGGTGAAGATGAGTGAAAAAAAAGTGTATATATAAAGGAAATAGGCCTCACGAAAAAAGGGAGAGAAGATTGTATTCACTAAGTTGATAAATGCAAAACCTCTTCGGATTGAAGAAACTTTTACTAAATATTAGTCCGAATGTCTTTTGACCCTTGTTTGCTTGCATGAACCGTTGCTAAATCCATAATCAGCCCAGCTGTTTAACCCATTCTCTACAAATTTATTGTTGGGGATTTGTTGGGCTCACAATACGGAAAGTTATCGCTTAGTCCATTAAATTTCAACCCTACAGTAACTATTTACCAAAGTAGTTAGGCCTAACATTCTGAATAACAAACCCATTAAACTTATCTCAAGGGAATATTTTGTATCTCCGTTAAGAGACTATGAATTCAATCTTGAAAATATATATTCCATCAACACTAAATGTGGCTGCCAACATACTCAGGTTTTGACCGTAAATTTAGATCTCATTCCTGATATTTCAAAGTAACCTACACTTCATGATCAGGCCCATTATTCTCTCAAGATTAAGAGTTCATGTAAATATAAGTCGTGAGATTTATTATTCATTTGACAATCGTTAGGAGAATAATAAATCTCACAACGGTCTAGTTCAATATGTCTTAACTCTTAAAACATATCAATTAGAAGTCTCAACTTCCATAATCAAGACAAATCATCTTAGTTAATATGATATAGTCTTTGCAGATGAAATGCCCAATTTCATTACCGCCTACGAACTAAAATTCTGAGTTTATAAAGAACTTGTGATTTATATCTTCTATGACTTTTCATATAAATCACATACTATGCATCTCATGCACTATATGATAATGTCTGAATATTCATGTTACCATTATTTCAGATAATAATAAAACAACTTTATTAATCACAAAATTAAGTTATACATAATATCATATTTAATATCATACAATAGGATTTAAGAGCATCAATCCTAACATAATCATCTTCTAATTCCAAGGTCAAACCGTGAATTTTCTGAAGATATAAAATAATAACACAATAATCCATTAGCAAACATAAACATATGATATATATATATATATATATATATATATATATACACACACAAATAACTCAATTTGAGTTTAAATATTAAATAAACTAATATCTAATATAAATATTAATACGCAAACAGATAAGAAATCAATATTATCAAATAAAATTTAAGTATAAAATAAAGTAATAAAACGTAAAGGAGTGCAAGTTGTAAACAACTTGTTTAATTATTATATTATATGGAACATATAATAAATAACTACAACCCTAAAAATGACTAAAATAAACAACTGCGAAGTAAAAAACAAAAAAAAAAACAAAAAAGCAAAAAAAAAAAAACAAAAAACAAAACAAAAACAAAACTTAAACTACTGCTCCTAAACAAACTTTTTTATATTTGGATGGGCCATGATGGGCCAAGGAGTCAGGCGTTAATTTTTTTTGGGTTATTTTCTTTTGGGTTTTTCAGAACAATTTCGAAAACTCGAGGGAGGCCGAGGTGAATACTGAATACTAGTCAGTGTATGTTTATTTCTCAATATCTGGGCGGGGACTAACTAGTATTTGTCATTTTTATTGCTACTGCAAAATCCACAAAATACTGCACTGGGTAACAAATATGAAAGATTAACACTCACCCAGAAGAATATTTCAACGAAAAATAACTAATCTAAAAGATTGATCCCAGTACAGCAGACAGAGCAATGGATTTGTAAGAAAATTATTGAACTTCCTTGTAATAAAAACAAAGCAAAAGCAAAATTTTGAGGAAAGAAAGAAATTGGGAAAGTTTACAAATCCTAGTTTAACCAGAAGATATACCTAGATAAGTTAATCAGAAAGAGATATAACCAGAAGATATAATAAAAAAAAATAAAACAAACTAATGTTGCCAAAATTGTCAATTGGGTCACTCATCCAATCCGGAGCATTAGACGATCTTGTAGGACCTGGAAGATAAAGGAGAGATAGATCGAAGAGACTACCGGGTTGTGCCCAGTGGTGGAGCCTCTGATGCTTAAGTAAGTATCAGTCCATATCTTTCGTATATAGATAATGTTTTGTAGTAGTTTTTGACGTACCTTAGCTAGTGAAATAGATTGTCCCTTTTATAGGTGACTTAGGTAGCTATTGTACATAAATTAGGATGATTATTACTCTGATTGTAACGTTCTTTGTCTTAATGAGAGTTTAAGACCTTTGATGGTCGTTATTAAATGTGTTGAGTGATTATCTTGGATGGCCTACTAATGATGCAAGATCGTCCATATTAATAGACGACCTTAATGATTTTCTAGACTAATCACAAACGATTTGATTTTTCCATTGCTTCCAAACAATGAAACAAATGGCTCCCATTAAATGTAATAAATAAGAGAGAGGGAAAAAAATGTAATTTTTGAGATAAATTGAGGTATCAAACAATAAATTTTCAATAATGACATGATCACTTTTAACTATTATCTTTGAAATTTACAGTCTTAAAAGTTAAATCTTGCATTTAATATTTTATAAATAGAAGGAAAAAGAATTTGTTAGAAAGAGCTATAATATTTCTACCTCTTAAAGATGATGAAAATGAAATAATTGTGTGTAAGTTTTGTGAGTTAGTTTGTACTTATCCAAAAAAAAAAAATATATTGTAAGATAGTTTGCGTTTGTGAGAGATTTTGTTCATGTTGGTGAGATTTGTAAGTGTTGCTTGTGTGAGTTGTTAGTGTTGTGAGGTTTGATTAAGTGTGATTATAATTCATATCGTTGATAGTGAGCTTTTTTATTCGCGTTACCTGAGGACATAGGCATGAAATTAGCTAAATCACGTTAAATATTGTTGTCTCGTGTAATTTTTCTTGCTCATATGAAAGTGCTTCTTGTAACACCGAATTCCACTATCGCACAAAAGCTTTTGGGTTGAGCAACCACTTGTTGATCAGCTTGGTCTACCACTTGTTTGGCTTTATTGTTCTCACCAACCATATGCTGTAGCTGTACTATTCTACCGATTCGAGTCTAGGTCTACTGTGTACAATTCAACGGCCATTCATGGGGTCAATAAAAAACAGCTTGACAAATGACAAGCACATGTGGTTGTACAAAGGGCCATAGCATAGTTTACGCCAGGACTTATAAATTCTACCCCTTCGAGTCCAGGTCTACTGTGTACAATCAACGGCCATTCATGGGGTCAATCAAAAACAGCTTGACAAGGAACCTTGGAGCTGTTACGGCATTTTAAGAGCTGGAAAGTGAGACACCTGAAAAGGGACTACAACAGAGCAGCGCACGATCTTGCACAAGTCGCCAAGGCAAATGGAACAACTCAGCAGTGGAAAGGAACGGAGCCCCCAATGATACAGCAGATTCTTCTTATAGATAGGGCTAAATGTTAATTCTGTATTTGTTAACACGTAACTTCCTCTCCTCTGTTCTCTGTTGTATGCCAATTTCAGTTTTAATGGAATATCCAGTTTCATTCTCAAAAAAAAAAATTTAATAAATAAATAAATAAATAGAGCTTGACAAGCAAATGTGGTTGTACAAAGGGCCACAGCATAGTTTACGCCAGGACTTAACGAGTTTTCAACCAAGTTCCAGTCCACCAAGGAACTTACTATACCTTACCTCCTTGTGCTGGCTCTAGAAATGAGAAAATTTTAGAGACCCATTCTCTCCAACCTTTTTCCCTTTTTTCTAGAATTAGACAAAAGTTTCTTTAAAAAAAAATTTAGCAAGAGTTGGTTTGGAACATAGATATAAATGATAGAATGGGCTCACCTTCAGGTTGATTTTACCCTCAGTAGACTCGATCATACTACAGCTTTATAAAAAGCATGCTCAAATAAAATCTAAACTAGATCCAAATCCTACAGAAACAAAGATAAACTTCACATAGTTTGCAGTTTGCACCAAGCGCATTTAGAATTGAGGATTTAAAATCAAGTGATTTTGAGAATAAAAATTAGCATAAACTACATAATACAAATTTAAAAGCACATTATTTGAGATTTGGGATTTTACTCCAATAAAGATACTTGAGATTTTAATTCAAATAACATTTTATACTTGAACATTTCAAAACCATATATTAATATATCTCAAATCCATCCATAGAATTCATTAATAGGAAAAAACACTTGCTCGTTCGTATTTTTTTTGGACTAATTGTAACTTACCCACCTGTGGTTTGGCCAAAATTTAAATTATCCATCCATGGTTTGAAATTTAACACTTTACTCACCTAAAGTTAGCTCAATTAAGGTTCTGTAACTCATTTCTGTTAAAAATGAGGCTAAATATATAATTTTACTCTCATTTTATGTCTCTCTCCTCCCAAAACATAAAAAACATAAAAGAATAAGGGAAAATAAGATCAAAATGTGAGGGTTTTGTAAAAATTAAGAACAAACATTAGCCCATTTGAGCAAAGAAGAAAATAGATACATGGGCTTGAAGGAATTGCTTAAGTTCGTCATGCTGTTATTTGATTTGAGTTGCATAGTCATCTGTTATTACAAATAGAAAGTTGTGACAAACATGTTTATGTTGCTGCTGCTGTTGTTGTTGCTATAATTGTTGTTGTTGGTCTCCAAAGGATAAGCGGAGGTTGTGGAGACCACATTGGGGTGATGGGCATTGTTGTGGTGCTAAGAAAGGTCTTTATTCTACTGAACTTTGTTAAATCTTGTTTGAAATCGTGTCGATTTTTAGTAGAATCCTTACAAAATTATGGCTGTGGAGACCACATTGGGGTGATGGGTATTGTTGTGGTGCTAAGAAAGGCCTTTATTCTACTGAACTTTGTTGAATCTTGTTTGAAATCGTGTTGATTTTTAGTAGAATCCTTACATAATTATTCCAGCCTAGCACATCTTGCACCATAGTCCATAATACTCCTTTAGGCCCTTTTCATTTTGTAGTTTCCTTTCTTCGTTGCCTTACTTGGGAGAAAAAAGAATTATAAGCTTTAAATTTTACTTAATATTTTAGACTAAGATTTTGAAACGGCAAGCTACTCCTGCCATGAGTCTAACGATCTTTTGAAAATGCATGATGGGTTTGATGACGAGGGCTAGATGAAGGAATGCAAAAAACGCATGGTTGACATGTTTCCAGGAGAGGATCCATTTAGTGTTCTTGTTCCAGCATGATAAACTCGAGCAATTTCTTCAAGCCCATGTATTCATCTTCTCCTTTGCTCAAATGGGACTAATGATTGTTCTTAATTTTTACAAAACCCTTAGAGCATCTCCAATAGAGAAGCTAAACCCAAAATTCTTTCTATAATAGATAATGAAACCCAAAAAAAGCTCTCCAATGGATTCTCTAAATCCAGATTTTTTTTTGGCTTATGAACAGTAGCTCATCAAATCTGATGGGCTACTGTACATTAGCAATTGAATTTTTTTGATTAAAAAATCATACAAGCTACTATTATATCAATTCTTTCTCTCTCCTCTGGATTTCTTTTTTTCTCTCACACTCTCTCTTCGTTGCTTCTCAATGTTCTCACATCACAGAACAAGCAAATATAGAAAAAAAAAAAATGAACAAGCAAGCGATCTGACCAGCCTAGTGGTGGGGAGGAGGACGAGCGGCAGTGGGGCAGCAGATGTGGTAGTGTTGCACCGACTTTGTCCTTTCGGCAACCTCGATCTCCACCATCTTTGTCCTTTCTCCTCTCTCTCTTCTCTATTGTCTGGAATGTTCTTGAGGAGAAAAAGAAAATAAAAGGAGGTAGAGATAGGGCACTGGACAATGGATGTGGAGGAGAAAAACAAGTAAAAAAAAATAAACGTATGGATGAAAATGAAATGAAAGAAAGAAAAATAATATAAAGAATAAAAAATCTTAATTGAGAAATTTTACCACAATATTTTCACAATAAATTTTAAGTAACAGATTGTTATTAGTTAATATTGGCAAGTAAAAAAATAATTTCAGTGGTAAGTTCAAATTAGAACTAGTAACAACTTTCCACATAAATTTTGTTATGAAAGTATTGCATAAAATGTTGTGGACGTAACACTTCTCATTAAAAAATATAATTGTTAAAAAAAGAATAAATGATGATAAAAAAAAGAATAAAGAATGAATGAAGAAATAATATTTAAATGAGATAAAAAAAATGATAAAAAATCTGTTAAAAAGTGTATTTGAAAAAGTATGTAGGTAAAAACTAAATGTCACCATTCATTCTCTAAACAGTACAAAAATTTGGTGAATTTGTTGGAGATACTCTTACCTTTTTATCTTGTTTTCCCTTGTTCTTTTATGATTTTTATGTTTTGGGAAGAGAAAGACATAAAATAGGAGCAAAATTACATATTTAGTCTCAATTTAACATAAGTGAGTCACGGAACCTTAACTGAGCTAACCTCATGTGAGTGAAATGTCAAATTTCAAACACCATGAATAGGCAAATAGGCAACTTAAATTTCGGCCAAACCATATGTGGGTAAGTTGCAATTAGCCCTTTTTTTTTTTCTTTTTTTTTTAAGTCGTTTTTAAGTTGTTTTAACTAAATAATGAAAATATTTCCATATGAATGAACCACTTCGAAATTTCAGGAGATGCAGATTTGCTCAGGCTGGCCAATGGCCACCTATTTGTGTACGAACTTGAACGCAGAAATGCAAACTAAAACTAAAGTTAGCTACACATAATTAGGGATTGAAATATCGAATCAGATTTGCATCATCTTTCGATTAGTCACCCAGGTAAAATACTACTACCTTCCACAAATTCCAACAAAAAGAACTATAATTTTGAGACCATAAATTCAGTGAAGAGTTTTAGTACCTATTTGCTTGATACAAAAAGGCCTCCAGGGCTCCAAACTTAATGTTTCAAAATATTTCAGCTTTTAAATGGAGAAGGGATAGAGAGTTTGCGCTTTTTCAAATAAATCCCTTAACTACTCCTCGCAGCACCAGGTAACAAGCTTGACAGAGATGGAACCCCTTGGTTCCTCATTTCTTCTTGTGCTCGCCTCATTTCCTCAGGATCTGCCACCAAAACACACAAAATTAATATGGTCAGTAAGAGAAATGGAACCATAATACAAACCCTATCAGCCTCGTGAAGCTCTCACCAAACATTAGGGTTTATCAAAATTACATGAGACAAGCCAATTAATGTTAATCTACAGCAAGTCAGAGCCTTAAGACCAGAGGTGAAACATAAAAAGTATGGGCCAGAGTACTTTACCCATGTTTTCCATTAATTTGGGCATTAAAAACATAACAACCAGCATAAATCCCATCATCAGACCCATTGGGCTCTTCACAACAGACATGACGTTAAAGGGTTCCCTGATCTGTAAAAGCAGAAACAAAATGAGATAGAACAGATAATAACTCCAAACAAACAAATTAAGAAGGAGAAATAGGAAAAATTAAGTCTAAATGAACCTCATAATACTGTTCCACTCTCATCGGCTCTAAAGTCAACTCGCCAAGACCCCTCCTGTTCTCTGTCAGTGCAGCCTGAATCTTACCTGGAAATCTGGCACTGACATCAACCCGGACCTAAACACATCAAGAGAACACAATAATGATAAATCTTATTGGTGATTAATGATAAAAATAAAAATAAAAATAAATGACAAAAAATGTAGATAGTAGAGTCCTACCGGAGAGAAGTAATAGCCTAAAGCATCAACTTCAATTAGATGAGTTCCCGCGGGCACATTATAGCTTTAAGCATACATATTTAAGGATTCACAGAGTGCTTTAAGTATGATTCATCGGCATTCCTCCCAAAAGAATAAAATACAGATAATTTCAACACTGAAAACTGAAAACTGTGGGCCCAACAATTATAACAATAAGGATGATTTTTTTTTTTTTTTTTTTTTTTAATTTTACATCAGCAGTGCATAAAAGAGAGGAACTAGGTTAGTGGACAGGATTTTTACTGTGTAATCAGAAAACTCCAAGTGTCCTTAATCAAGGTGTGGAAAATAGGATACAATGAGAAAGATCCATCATGTCTCAGAAAAGTAACCCTTTGGCCACCGTTTAGTATAACTTTGACATTTGATGATTTTGCATGTGCACCAAAACCTTTCACACCCAAACCTGCCAAATAAATTCATAAATAATCCGAATCTCAAAAAAAAGAGGGGGGGGGGGGGGGGGGGGTGGGGGTGGGAGGAGAACAAGAAGTGCAGTGAGACGAAAAAGAATAACAACAACCAAGCCTTAGTCCCAAAATTTTAAGATTGGCAACGGATCCTCAATAATCAGGATTGGCCACATGTATTATTTCACAACCAAAAAACATCAATGCATTGTTTGAGCACCAAAAACCAACTTGGAGTCCAAATTGCATTATCAAAGACAAAATTGATACAATAATTTATTGAAATAATTTCCAATTGAGATCTCAACATCCATGATCAAAGTGTTGCATTGGTACAGCCAATGGTCATTGGGCCAAATGGCACCTCCACCATCCCATAAGGATAGCGGTTGTGGTTCTTGTGGATAGACATGGCAAAACGGGTCAGAATTTTCTGACCCAACCCAAACCGACCCGAAAAATACCCGACCCGAACCCGATTTTTTTAACCCAAAGCAAAAACAAGTTGACCCGTGACCCAACCTGTGTTTTTTGCGGGTCAACCCGACTCGACCCGCGACCTGACCCGAACCCGAACCATTTTTTTAAAACTTTTTTTTTTGGTAAAAAAATAGTAAAACTAAGACAATATTGGTTTAATTGTTTATTGTGAACTTTATGTAAACAATTGATACATTTACATAACTGCATGCAAATTAATTGAAAGATAAATGGTTGAACATTCTGTAATGAGTAAAAATTTTTAGATATCAAATAGCAAAATACATGCCAAGATAATCTGATTACAGTGGAGATAAAAACATAGATTTAAAATTGTAGACATATGTGACAAACATTCACAAGTGTGAAAATAGTGAAGCTAAAGTATCAAATTAGCATAAATTATGAATACTTAGACCTATTTTTTAATAATTTATGTCCAAAATAAACGGTTTTTCAAAATAAATTATAATATTTCTTAGAGTGTGTGTTGTTTAACAATGATATGATATTCAAAAAAGAGACCATGTATAAATAAGTAAGCAATCAAACTTTAAAGTATATCTCAAATTGAAATAGAATGTCAACCACAATTGATAATTGATTATAAAACTAATTTTTAAGATTGTAAATTTCTTATATGTTTTTATTCTTTATAAAATGAGTTATCAAATAAGTCATTTGTAATTTTGTTTTATATTTTGGAATGTTGATATTGTGTAGAAATAAAACTTGTGTATTTGTTTTACTCATCTTTGTGTTATTTTGTTTTAGATAGCAATGTTAGGATTTGTATAATTTTAAAATTATTGAATAAGTATTAATAAGTTTAACTAAGTTCATTCTTGATATAAGTGATGAATTCAAAATAATGCATTTTACATAAAGTAATTTGTTGCATAACTTTCCAAATAACAAATACATGTTGTTTTCTTTATAAAAATAATAAATTAAAAAAATTCATGTGAAAAATACGGACCCGACCCGACCCGACCCGACCAGTAACCCGATTGACCCGAACCCGATTTTAAACCGCTTAAAATGACCCGTTTTGACACGTGACCCGTTTAACCCGCAACCCGATTGACCCGACCCGACCTGAACCCGATCCGCCCCGCCCTTTTTGCCATGTCTACTTGTGGATGAGGTTATGGGTTCTGAGTACCCATTGGGTGCATGAGTAAATTACTAGGCAAAAAAAAAAAGGCATTGAATTGGAAATAGGCAATTACGAAAACTCTCCTAGAAGATAGAATTGACCCAACTGATCTCATCTGATACAAATAGATGGGCTAAACCTCTTTTCAGTGACCCTAATCATCTTCCACAAAGCACTTAGTCTTTTTTTGATAGGTGAGAATATTTTTATTAAAAAAATACTACTTCATCAACAAAGGGCATGAAGAAGCCTAAAGAATTACAACCAAAAAAAAAAATGTACAAAAAGACAATGACTCTAAAAATGTCGTAATGGAATCACAATACGTAAAGCCCCATGCACAAGACCAACCAAATAAGGAGCTAGAAAAAAGCTGCTAGCAACTGACTCTGTGTACACTCCACATCTTCAAATGTGCGCTGTTTACATTCCTTCCAAATAGTCCTCATTATGCATAAAGGAACCATGTTCCAAATATACAACGAATGCTCACCTTTCCCAATTTATCCAACCAAGAAAAAGATGAATCACCTTCTCCAGTAAAACCCAGCGGATCCCGAAAGATCTAAGAACAAAGCTTCACACATCATAAGCAACCATACAATGATTTAAAAAGTTCACCATTTGCAACACCAAATTACTATAGTATAGCCTCTCTTAATGAGATTGTCACACATAAGTATATTCTCTCATGCCGCTGTCCACACAAAAAAGGAGGCCCTCCATGGGGCTTTCAAAGCCCAAATACCTTTCCAAGGAAAGGGAACAACATTGGAGCAAGCATTATAGAAAGACCATATATCAAATTCTTTGCTCTTCTTAAGTTTCCACACCATCCTCTCTATGAGGGATATGGGAATCTAATAGTTAGGGAAATGAAGCCACCTAGTCTTACTCCCAGTCTTTTTTTTTTATAAGTAAATCTAACATCCCAACTACTACCCCCGCCCATGTACTATGCCTCATTGAGATTCCACTGAAGCCTCTTGATTTGTGGAATTATCATACAAGACAAGATAAACCAACCTCAAAGGCTCCTCATTACACCAGTCATCATGCCAAAACCGGATATTGTTACCCAAGCCTATATCAAACTAGATGTACAGTAGAAACTTATCCCATCTCATCCTAATACTTGTCCACAAACCACACCCATGAGAACCTCGAACAAGTTTCAAAGTCCAACCACCCCACTCCACTCTGAACTTCAAGATCATTACATGCCTCCATAACATTACACGCCTCCATAACAGTGTTACCTCTACCCCCAAACCGCCAAAGCCACTTCCCCAACAGAGTCTAATTTAAGGTTGTAAGCTTCCTAATCCCCAAACCACCATTAGCAATAGGAGTACATACCTTATCCCATCCCACCAAATGATGTTTAAACTCCTCCCCTATCCATTCCACAGGAAATTCCACTGTAGTTTCTCAATCATATATGATACCCAAAAGAATGGTAAACCCATCTTTTTTTAGGCTCAGTAAACCCCCAAGTTTCCCTCCCCCCAAGAGTCCAACCCCATCCCATGGTATTAGCCAAGGTCGGAGGGCACTCCTTATTCTTGTATTCTTTTTTTGAAAGATATGATAAGTTTAATTCAATAGCGTCCACTCCATTTTTTTTATGTATTCGATAGTTACAATGGGGGAAGGGGATTTGAAACCTAGACGTCTTCATTGGATGGCGCCAATTGAGCTACAAGTTTCTTGGCAATGCGTCCATTCCATGATGATTGTTCTATAATTTCAGGCAAAGATACCAACTGTTTTTGGTGTAGGCGGGTTTCAAACCCAGGTCACTTATACAATAATGCAACGCCAGCAGAGAGCTCAATTTCAATTTCACACGAGGTATTAATAAACTACTAGTACGTGTGATTCATTTTCTTATATTGCAATTTGCAATAGATATTATACCTTAAGACTTTTTCCAATGCTACACTTTTCTATGTTCACATGAATTTCCATAACTGAATCTAACTCAAACTAGAACAAGATATATAATAGCCATATCAAATTTGTTCCAATTTTGCTGCACTGCAATTAAATTAAAAAAAAAATTTAAGTAAAGGAAAAGAAAAACATACTTTGAATCTTCACTCGACCAGTAATGGTGTAACCGTCACTGTAAACGAAAAGCAAAAAATATTTATCATAAAATTATAATTAAATTAAATAAGTGGAAAAGAAATTAAGGTTGCAAGTCTTAAAATTCGTAGATTTCTACGTTAGGATGACTAGAAAACTAAGGAAACTGCATCAGCTAAAGCGCTTAAGAAACATTTTTATGCTATTTGATTTTAAGGAAAAATATAAATAAGATGAGAAAACCTACCCAGATGAGATCGCGAGAGAGAAAGAGAGCAAGGAGAGACATAAATGCACGAAAAGTACGAGAATAACCGATTTGGATCTCATGGTTCGTGGTTGACACAAACAGCAAATGTTTTGTTAAAAAGCTTCGGAGCTTATGGGAATGAGAATTGAATTGAGAGCCAGAGAGATCGACTCGGACTCTCCCAACTTCACTTCCTTGTGTTATCAGATTTCTATACGGTTGTTTGATCCCGTGTTACCGATCTTACTGTGTTCCTTTTTTGTCAAGTCTACCAAGACGGTATGACACTATGATGAATACAAAAGAGTGGGCCCGGCCTGGGGTCGAGCTTAATATCAAGCTGAGCTCTTGAGAAAAGATCCATTACAAATACTTTTTTTTTTCTTTTTTTTGAGAAACTACAAATAAATTATTTGGTTCGGAGAAGTGCTCTTAATACTTAATATATGAGTTAACTATGCAATATTATATTAAACTTACTACTAAGCCCATTAACTAACTTAAACTTCTCCGTCAAAAAAAAAAAAAAAATCTAACTTAACTTAGGCTGTTTTTCATTAGGCTATATTGTTCACAAGCTTATTTATAAATATATATATATATATATATATATATATATATTAAGATTCAGAAAGTTAATTATAGCTTTAAAAATGTCAAAATTACCTTCTAATTTAATTAGATAATTCTTATTTTAAAAAAATAAAAATAAGGTTAAAATTGTCATTCAACAAAATTCAAAAATAATTAACCACCTATGAAATGTTCTAAAATGTTGTAGGTATAGCACATTTCATTTAAATATATCTTATGTACATTTGATATTTTTTTTTTCTAAAAACTAGCACACACTAAACTCAGCAGTTTACTCCATTTCAAATTGTAAATTTTAGTTTTTTTTTTTTTTGAGGAACTAAATTTTAGTTTCTTAAAAATTTATTCCAGTGTAACTTCGCTAACAATAGATAAATTCAAATTGAAAAATTACATTAAACTCAAAAAAAAAAAAAAAAAAAAAAAAAAAGCCTCATCTCACGTGCGGAGCGCGTGTGATGAGGCTAGTATATATATATATATATATATATATTGGCTTGGGTTTAGCTTATTTATTAAACACATAAAATTAAAGTTTAAACTTGACTTTTTTATAAACAAACAAACATGAACGAGTTTAATATAACACCACTTACGTGCTCTGCCTTTTTATGAACAACTTAATTCACCCTACTTACTTGCACATTAACTCATCACTTGAGTTTAAATATAACACCACACTAGAATACAAGGCAAAAACACTGTTTATAACAAGCAATAATAATTAATAATTAATAAAACCCTTCCCATTTAATAATGGAAATTACTAGAGGCACCGGATTTTTCCTCACAAAAATTCACATTATATTGTAGTTGGGCCAAGTAATATCAATTTTTTTAGCACTACTCCTTAACAACCAGTTTTTTTTTTTTTAGAATCTTCTTAATAATTACTTGGCGTGGACAATTCAATTTAAATTAAACCGTTTAATTAAATTCATTAACTCATACACTGTACAATATAATTTTCGGGTTTCCACACCTCCTTTGGAGTTCTATCACCTCACGTATATCTCTGTATTCTGTGTGCACTTATTTTATTTATACAACACTCATATGTCTACTTATATAAGGGCATTTCTTAATGGTAACCACCCAAAAGTCCTTCGTCCCGTCATCTTGGGTCTGAACTTTTATCATCATCATTGTTTACATCAAGCACCATTAATTATCATGAACATAACTGCCAATTCCACCTAAACAACCAGTTTCTCCATTTAAGAAGGCTTGGTAGAAGAAATATTTTTATGGTATAGATACACAAGCCTACCAACGGGTCTCTCAAATCTCAAGCTAAGAGGAAATTATACTATGTATTCGCTACATGTAGCCTCCCTCTCATAGCAGGTGGGTCTCATCCACTCTAAGAGAGAGACTAAGTGGGACCCACTTGCTGTGAAAAGAAGGTTATATGTTGCAGATACATAATATACTTTTTCATACTATTTCCGAGTCAAGATGAGGCATAGGGTGTACAGTATATACTCATTACCTTGCATGTTCCTAGATCCCTTTTATACACGCCATTATCATTCAGGCAACTGTATTTTTTAATGGAACGGGTACTTTGTGATGTAATATGATGCATCGCGTACCAATTCAATTGGTGGGAACTATAAGACTACCCATTTCAAACGTTTCAATTTGTTATGATTACCATTCTTTCACATTCTCATACTATCGCCAAATTTTCATGCTGAGACAACAATTGTTAAAAGGGATTTGCTGTTGTTTACTGCTTCCAATCTTCCTAAAATCGAGAATTTAATAGTTACCTCCATTCAGGCTATATACCCAACAGAGAATATGGTTGAAAGTATTGCTCAAACGAGAATATGGTTGAAAATATTCATAATAAAAATCAACAAAAAAGTCTGAAAGGGATTTTCATTTGACTATAAACAAAAAAGAAAAAAAAAATTTTGGGGTTTTACAGTTTACACTCAAACTTAGCGTAAAGACGAACCCCTTTTTTTACGCTCAAAAGACAAACGTTCATTTACACAATCAACTATAGTACAATTACATTCATCATTTTCCTCTTTCCAGCCAAGGATGCAAATGGCAAAGGAACTCTCAACACAATGAATTAGGAATACAGCATCCAACAGTGCAGAGAGATTGGCCCGAGAAAAGATATTTTAGATTAACCTAAAAGAATTAAATGAAATGCTACAAGCCCAACTTCTTTGAGAACCAGTCTGAAAGATTAGCTATTACAAAACCAGCAAATACCTGCAATGACCCCAAAGGGAACAAGAAATTTCAGGCTTTAGACAATAGATATTCAGCCAACCTCAGAAATTTGAATCAATACATTGTATTTTGAACAGCATCTGAATATAACAGCTGGTTCTGGTCATAATTTTTTTAATTGCATTAATTGAGTTGCATTTGTTGAAATTACCTAAATAAATTAGAAATGAAATGAACTAATTTTATCTCCAATGAAAAATACAACACAGTCAATGCACACCAAAAATCCAAATGTCACCTACACATATAACAAGAACAGAAAATATAGATGATTCTCCTATAAAATAAAATAAAATAAAATAAAATAAAAAGAACAGAAAATATAGATAATGTTGGAGAAGGATGCGAAGCTGGGTAGCTCCATAATAACTCTCTCTTCTCTAGAATTAGAATTAGGTCCATATCCAATCACAGCTCACATAATAACTCTTAAGTGGTTCCATCATTTTCACCAGGAGGTCAAAAACATTTTATGAAATCTAGCCATTATCTAATTCAATAAATGATGTCAAAGGCCTTCCCATCATGACGTGCATTAACAGAAACTTTGAGAGCAAACCAGAAGATGATGGACACTGGATAGTGGATAGGACCTGTAAAGTTTTTCAAATCCTACCACTTCCCCATGTCTGAGTACTAACTGCCTCTCCAATTGAAGCAAAATGAAATGGAATCCCACTCAGCAGCATTAAAATGCTGACTAGGATCTTTCTGGTGGCTAGTCTTGCACCATATCTCTTTCTTCAAGTAGAAAAATAATATTTATACAAAAAAAATAATAATAATAATAAAAAGAGAAGAAGAAGAAGAAGATTAATGTATGAGACTAGATTTTTTTTTTTTTTTAATAAAAAGGGAAGCAACCAGATCACATTCAAAAACGCCCTAGTCTTACTGTGACTTGTAATCGGTGCCCAATACCCAAGAACTACACTTTCCACCTAATTCACCTAATATGTAAAAGTATACTTAGACACCTTAAAAAAAGGATTTACACAAGGGCAAAGAAAAATCTCCATAGACCAATGCATCTTTATAATAATAATACCTGAGTTGAGCCGAGAATGTATATTGCTGAATAATGACGACCGTGGATCATCATGTCAGCCAACATAGCAAGAGGGATGGTGAGTGACATGCCCAAAGTGGCCACCAGTGGAGTTGTCCATACAACACAGAGTGCCCTACAGAGAAACGAGATAATGATAAAGAGAATGAGAAAATACAAGTTCATGATCACTGATTTATAAACATTACTTTTCACATACCAAAAGTAGTCAGAGAGGACACTTCCAACAAAGCCATTGGCAAGAACAACTTCATCCATCTTAGCAGAATGAGGAATTGTGAATTTTGGTTCAATGCCCAAGGCTGTCAATGGCCAAACTGAAAGGGAAACAAAAAAAGAAGGAAAGATATTCATCTAAACAAGCGGTACTATGCATTGCTTATTATATGAAAGAGACAAAAAATAATAAATAAAAGATCCAGCACATGTTTTACTCGCTAAGTCAGGCATTAGAAGAAAAAAGGAAAAGAGTATGTATTTGAAATACAATGCTAAAGTGTCTAGAAGTTCAGATCTAGTGTCCACCAAATCTGGCATTGAGCCCTAGCTTATTTCCAGCCCCTAGTTTTTCATGGTCAGTTTCAGAAGGTGGTAAAAAAATGAAGGTTAATGGACTAGAGGAAAATTTATAGATGAAAAAAAATAAAAAAGCCAGTCTAGGAGGGGTCATTAGAGTCAGATGAGGTGGTAGTATGTGCAATTAGAGCTTTGATTTCTGTAAGTTTTAAGCTACTTGCTGGGCTTGAAGACCTGGACTATTAGACCTCTCCAAAAGTGCAAGTGGTCTAAGTTGCCTACTCCATTAGTTAATGCATTAATGCTTCTCAATGTAAAGAGGACATATGAATAATCCCTTGTTTAGTTGTTTGGCCATAAACCATTCATTGAATATTCCACTGACAATCCAGTAATATTTCTTCTCAAAGTTCTTTTGTAAACTTCTGTATTACCCAAGTTATCATTTTTAACAATCACCAATATTGCTAATATTTTGAAAGATAGAGATCCCCCACAATTTGACTCCTAAAACTGTGGCTAACAAAAACAAACATTAATAATAAGGAAAAGAAAAGTCCATAATTAGAATCCACTTCATCCCAAATTGTTTCTAAAAAGAAATTTAAAAAATAAAAAATAAAAAATCTGCAGGGTCCCAAGAAAATATCAACAAAACCTACTAGACCTAGAGCAACAGCATGATAAGCTAGGAAGCCTCCAGGCCCTATTGTTAACAATGGTGAACTACTATAATGGAGAACATAAGGAAACTTTGGAATATTTTTGGGTGCTAGTACAAACGCCATTCTTAAATCAAGATTTTGATAATATGACTGTTTACTTAAAAATAAATAAATAAATTTTTAAAAAAGGAGAACAAATAAAGAACCTTCTAAATGCATTTGATGGCTGATTAATAAACTACTTGCCAGTCAAGACTCTTACCAAGCCACCATAGTGCAACAAGCGTAAATAATCCAATATATCCAAACAACTTTTGCACATCAGCCCTTTCTCCTTCTTCACCAGCAAACTTTTTAAGAAGCACTGCAGCAATGATGGTGAGAATAATACACAATTGTTTGTCAAATTAAATTTAAATAGAAAAATAGAACTGAATAACAGAGAAAATCTCAAACCTGTAAATAAACCATATGACACAGCTGAGAGGAGGCCAAAAAGATCCCCAACAATAGTACGTTTTCCACTGCTGACAAATATCAAATGTCAGTACAAAACACACACATTACAAACAGAAAGTTGATGGAGAGCATATGTTAAAAATATAGCCAATAAGCTCTGGCTCAAATGGCACTTCCTCTTCCCACAAGAAGTACGTGACTATATCTATATATATATATATATATTGAAATGTGAAACAGATGGCCTGCATAATTTGCATTTATATACTCAATAGGTTGGGATTTTGTCACTCAAATTCTTAAACTGGAATGTGAAAAACTTCATGGCGCAGCAACTAAGTTCCACCAAAAGTTTTCAGCATAAAAAAAATGGAGGTTTAGAATATGGAGGTTAACTATTGTCATATTATAGTAAAAGGGCATACAGTGTATATTTCAATAGGAAAAAAACAAGTAAGCTGTATTTTGGATCTTGGTGAAACTTTGACCCCCTACACCCCCACCCCGACATATGTACAGCTTCACTGAGCCTCGCATATCTGCACATACTTTGATGACTCACAAGCCTTGCAGTATTTTCCACATCAAACAGCATCAATAAAGCCCTCTATTTCATCTTCAATTGAAATTAAGTCCTATATATAATAATATTCAGGATTGGATATGATAGAACCAATAAAGATGGAGTAAGGACTCACACAGAAGCATTCATTTGTGAATCATCTGCTGCCCAAGTTTTTCCCATGGTTGTCATAGCCACACCAGCCATGCTAACAAAGACAGCAACTATTTTTGCAACGTTTAAAGAATCTTGGCCCAGATATGCACCAATGAAAAGAGTAAAAAGCCCTGAAGTAGAGGATAATACTGTTGTACTAGCAACACTTGTACGTGCCAGTGCAGCATTTGATAGGTACTGCAAACCAAAGGAAAAAAGCATCAATAAGGAATATTTTTGGGTCCTCATACTAAATCTAAACCCTTAATACATCACAAAATGAAATAATAGAATTTCCATGAATATGCTTGTTAATTATGCCAGCATCAAAAGTGCAAAGAAAAGCCTATGAATAACTAAAAGAAATGTCAGAAGATAACAAAAGAATGCAAACATAACTGATGTAAATCATGTATACATATATCACATTAGGAGGAACAAACTAAAGTTCTACTTCACCTGCCCCCTCACAGTCTAGTAGTGGGTAGGCTGGTAAACTTGAGCATTCACCTCTTTTTCAGACATATCCCTGCACAAGGCAAGGATGTGTGATTTACAATGCCACGACATACATTTTTGGACTAAGCAACCCGTCAACATCACTACAATCCAAACTCACTTATTTACATTTCCAAGCAATAATGTTCAATGTGTTTATCCAACACTGCAGTAATTCCTACACTCTTCACCTTGAGAACCTTATGAAACAGCAAACATGATGAAAGGACCCTTGAAACACAATTCCAGTTGACCCAAAAACATCTGTGGCACCTAACAGACTAATGCATGGAAAAACAAACACAAGGCATCATAACTGCTACACAGCACCAGAATAGATCACACAGATGGCATGCACCCTTGTTCAGTTATTTAAAAAAATAAAAAATCTTTTCTCCAATGCAAAAATACTGAATGTGTCATTCAATCAATGTGGAGCAATGATATAATGCTGAATACTAATACTATAAGGAAAAATGGTTGTGACAGTTGTGTAACAGGACACAAGAAAGAATAGACTTTTATCCTTCTAAAACCATTTTACACCATGGCATCAACAAAAATTTTGATGGTTTATAGCACCCCACCCCCCCCCCCCCCCCCCCACAAAAAAAAACACACACACACGCCCCAAAAAAATTACAGGTATATACCAAAATTAATAACATTTTTTATAAACCAAAATTAGTAACATTTGAAAAGCCTTAGTTACATGTCTTAGGAGGATTGAGTGGTCGTAGTAGAAGCACACTTCTAAAAGAGACATTATGATGAAGATACATGTAGAGGAAGAATCCTTTTAATTTCTTACAGATTGATGCCAATTAAACATTCATCTTAAAGTGAAAATGGATCTAGGGATAAGATTCATGATCAACTCTTCAACAAACCAAAATGGAAAATATAAATTTGAAGAAAACAGCCAAGTGGTCCAAGTGACTTACCTCGGTTATAAACCAGACTGGGGCAATATAAAATCCATAAGTAGCAATTTCTCTGGCTGTAAGCTCTCTATCTTGTTTAAGTATGTGAGCTTCATCTTTCTGTTTAGCAACCAATGGCCTTCCTTCTGCATGAGGTGAAAGGTCTGCTTCACTGTCTTTTCTAGTCAAAGTCATCGGAAGTTCCAATTCATAGCTTTTTTGCCCACCATTGTATTTTACTGGAGAATTAAGACCGGCAGAAAACTCAGCCACGCTTTCTGCATTTTTACCACTTTTAGAAGAGCGATGTTTTAGGAAATTACACAACCAATCCTTTAGGAATGCTATTGGGAGGTAAACTACCAGAAGAGAAGCTCCAAGATATGTTACTGCAAAAGGCTGCTTATAGTCTACAAATATGTCCTGCAAATAAGATAACTGTCAGTTGAAACCTGGCTACATGTTGGTATGGTGCAGCATTATGTCAATGGATAAAGAACAATGCATTGCGTCAAAGATTTGAGAAATCAAATTATAACGAATTATGATACCCATAGAATAAATATGCAAACAATCAATGAAAGAAGAAACCCCACCTCATATAAGACCCCCGTAAATTGCTAAAAGAAAGATAAATGTTTGTGATGAATATATATGCAGAAATACTTCACTTCAAGCTATAAGAAAGAATCAATTACCAAAAGCATCCCTAATCTTCAAAAGATTGCAAGAAGAATATTACTTTCAAATCTACGACCATGGCTGAGTTTTTCTGGTGGCTTTATTTTTTCTGAAGGATCAATATGACCATGACAGGAACTTCAATTTCATTTATATATTTTTAAAAATAACTCAATATCTACCAAAAACCTCTAGGCACAATAGTAATTTAATTCAAGTTGAAAGTACGAAAAAGGATATGATTAATAGGGAGGTAACAAAGAGAATGCCTTTAACCATGAACAAAATAGAGGAAAAAGATATATGTGGCCAACCCGAATTTAATTGTGATTAAGCCTTAGTTTTATTATTATTATAATTATGATTTGAATCTTGAATGTCTCTGTTCTAAACACTATTTAGTGTCAATTGAGGTACAAGACTCTAGCAGGACTAAGCATTAATTGAGCTGAGTTGCATTGACTTTTAGTCCTAACGAATTACAAAACTAGATTGAGCAAAAAATTCCATAACTATATGAACATAGTTCATCCTCATCAAACATCGAATGAAATGGATACAAAATACATAATAATAATTCAAAACCCAAACAAGAAACAGGAACTCATGATCTATCAAACATAGATGTAAGGCATATAAATTCATAACCATGAATGAGACTTAACCCAAAAAAAAAAAAAAAAAGGTTGGAAGAGCTGACCTGGGTGACTTCGGCAGAGGTGACCCATATAACAACAACAGCTCCTATGAGACACAACCCAGCTCTGTATCTCCAACTCATCGAGAATTTAAAAAAAACAAAGGCAACACCCGGATACAAAAAAGAGAGATCTGAGGTGGGAATGGTACTCTTCTCAGATCTTGTTTGAGATATCAACAACGCCCACCGACATTTAACAATGAGAGATCTTGGGAGGGAACTTTTCAAGAGTGTGTGTGTGTGTGTGTGTTGTAGTTTGCGTGTGCGTGTGAGAGAGAGAGAAAAAAAGTTGCTAATTTGGGAATAGAGCGGCCGTTGAGAAACAACAAAGGCGTTGTTTTTTGTTAGGTACAGGATTCTTTGCAGAAGGATAAAAAAAAAATAAAAAATAAACAAGGCAAAAGAAATGGTTTGATGAAAGAGAATGAGAGGGAATTGTTAGAAAATTGAAGTTCGGTAGTTAAAGTTAAATTCCTCTCTGGCTTTCTGTCTCTCTTGTCTTATTTTATTTTATTTCCTTCGAGAATTATCCCGAGGAAAATATATATATATATATATATATATATATATCATCTCATTTATTTTCTTGGAGTCCGGTCTCTATTACAACAATAAAAAATAAAAATAAAAATTAATATATATTCTAAACCTCCTTTGGGTGGAGGGAATGGAAAAGAATGATGAGAATAATTTTAAAATATTTTTTTCTTCTCTTATTTGGGAGTTTAAGTAAGAAAGAATGAAATGAGTAGAAGAGAACATTTATTTTTCTCTATTTTCTTAAAACTTTAAATTTTTATTCTCCTCAAAATTGGAAGGAAGGAGAGAGAATAGAATTAGATTTAATAAATTTTTTACTAAAACTTCCAAAATACCCCTATATATTTAACTATTTAATTTAAAATAGAGATCTAATAGTAATATTGTCATAAAATAAATATATTACATTCTCTCTATGTTACTCTCAAACAAGATTACTTATTCTATTAATTTTCATCTATTCTCATTCTTTTATTTTAAAACATCCAATCAAAATTACTTAATTTCATTCCATTCTATTATTTTTTATTCATTTCCCTTACTTAAATACATTTTTTTCATTTCCATTCCCTTTATGACCATTCCATTCCATTCTATTTCATTCTCTTAAAAATATTCATTTTCATTTCTTTCCATTTCTTAATGATCAGATGGGTATTGGTTTAGAGATATTTTTTATGGAAAAAAAAAAATTGATTTTTTGGACAAGTTTTTTTATAATTTCCATAAAAGTTGTATTAAGACTTTTTTATAATGACTCATTAACAAATGTCGTAAGTGCATTCGTTAACAAGACCCTCTAGTATTACTCTCTATTTGTCGCTTTTGTCTTGCGTGCCAGTGGTATAATTCTATCAATTTTTCCTTCTTCTTCTTCTTCTTCTCTTCTTCTGTTTTTTTTTTTTTTTTTTTTTTTTTTTTTTTTTTGAGTAATATTAAGGAAACAGCATTTTTCACAATTTGGGATATATATTGTAGTAATACTAATATATGTGGTTTAATCTAATTAATCTAGTGAGGATCTATACTCGATTGAAAAATGTATGGGACTAAAGTTTGATTACTATAATAAAAATATTATTATTATTATAGAAATTATATTTTTTTATAATTCTTTCATAATTATTAACATAATATGTGTGTTAAGGGTGTAATCTCACATTCATTTGGATCTATTAATAATGTTATTTTTATTATGTACTGTGGGTGAGAAAGCCCAGCTCCATACGTTGGGCCCGAGGCCCAGTTCAAGTATGATTCTCCGTCCGAAGATGTTAAAAGTATCAGTACTCTGCCATCCTGGTGAGCGCAAGGGGAAACGCTCCGTCCGAAGACAACCTAGTTGGGCCGAAGAGGCCACATCCCACGTATCTGCCCAGTACTTGATCGGATAGATGTGTTGAAGATTCCCCTGCAAGGGCTGAGCCCTGGGCACGTCTAACGGCGTGGCTATCATAAGATATCTTGCCAATAAAGCTGCTACCGCCACATTTAATGCACTGCAGCAACTTTCCTGGCCGCATTTATGTGGAGAAGACACCTGAACAGTGTATTTTTACCCACCACCACTCACTGCAGGTTAAAGCAGACGGCTAATGTGACTAGTACTCAAGTGGGAGCCTAGATGAAGGACAAGTGTACGGTGAGGATGGAAAAAAAGTGTATATATATATATATGTGGAGCAGGCCTCACAGGGAGGGGGGAGAAAAACAGTATTCAAAAAGTCTATGTATTCTAATCCTCTTCGGACTAAAGGGTTTTTTGTTGTTTAAGGAAAAAAGCCTGTCTCAACTCCTTTTTTCTTTGAGATGGTTTTTGTTTGCATGATCCGTTGCTAAATCCACTACTAGCCTAGCTGTTTTAACCCATTCTCTACAAATTCATTGTTGGAAATTTGTTGGGCTCACGATATAGGGAATCGGTACCAGGCCCAACGAATTTGGACCCTACATGTACAAATCAGTCAATCACAATAGATTATGATTAAAAATTGTGGGAAATATTATGCTTATCATCAATTTATTGTTTAAGTTTTAATGTATTTGTTTTCCAAAAAAAAAAATATTTATTGTATTTAAGACGACCTAGAATTGTCTTTCATGTCTCCATCTTTCTTACCTTATCCTTAGCTTATCCTTAGCTTATTCTTGTTTCATGGAATTAAATATAAAAAGGGGAAAAAGAAAATACCTAAAGGTTCCTTTACTTGAATATTACTTCTCCAAAACAAATTATGTGAAACTTTGGCTGTGATGCAATCAAACTTGTCTTGCGTATGGTCGGTATAGATAACATTATTTCTATTTTTGATTCATATTTACTAAATGCATCTTAATGGTAACTTGTAAACCAATTAATGTGAAGTTATCAAGTAGCAATAAAAGTAATTTCTACTAAATTATAGCTAACGAATGTGCTTTGGCATTCGCTCCCAATAATAGTTCTTTATCATCAAACATCAATCAGTTTTTGGAGTAGGCGGAAATCTCTTATACAACCATCAGAGAGTTTATCAGTTGAGCTAATTGGAACCCACAACCAATAAATTAAGTTAATAAACTAATTGGGTTTTATTTTATACCTTACCAATGCAATATAAGGCTGTCCTAAAAATGATAACCTTCCTATCAAAAAAAAAATGAAAAATGAAAACCTTGCAATGAAAGCAGACCTTAGAAGACAAACGACAAGTTATTATCATCCACACATCTGGATAGCACGTTATTTTAAAGCATACTAAATGGCAATTTTGGAGACCATCTTCTTTTAATAGGGAATTATTATATGAATTAAATAAGACAATGGCATTATAATAAGATGGGATAATAAACATCATCAATAATCATAATGATTTGAAATGAAATAATGAAAAATCTGTTAACATCTCTTGTAATTATAATTTTAAAATAATCACAATTTTGCATGTGTTTCAAAATTTATTCATCTGGAAAGATTTATTGTTATAGATTTTGTAATAAGTGTCATGCAAATTTTCCACGGAATTGATTGAGGAGGTTAACAAGGAAAGTTTATCCTATGAATTACACATTTCTGAACCAAAGCATGTTCTCTTTCTGTAGCACCCCCCCCCCCCCCCCCCCCTTTTCTTTTTTTTTTTTTTGTGGGTGATTATATTTCTATTTTCTAGTAATAATCCTTTTAAGTTTTAAGGTTGAATATTCAGGAATAAGGCCATTAGAATATTCCCACAACACTACCCTACATACAAAAGTATCTTCTTCGTCACTTAAAATAATATTCGTATATTCCATGATTATCTAGCCAACTACCGATAAGAGAGAGAGAGAGAGAGAGAGAGAGAGAGAGAGAGAGATTAACTAATTAAAATTACTATTCCTTCTCGGAAAAAAAAAAAAAAAATTTCTATGGTTGGTGGATGTTATCTTATTCCATCACATTAGGTTTATTTTTTATTTTTTTGAGTTAACATTTAAGCTTGTGATAGACATTCATTTGAAACTTTAGATTGAAACCAATTAGTGTCTTTATCTGATAATAAAAAGCAATTATTAAGAGGTTGAAACTTTCTAAAACAAAATATTGAAACTTTAGAGTCTTTAACAATTGACGGAAAAATAAATTTTAAGGGTGATTTGTTTATTTTAGGTCAAAATAATCACTATGTGTGGTATTATAGAAAACTAATGGCCTATTTGGATGGAGGGGGAATGACGGGGAGTGGAGAGGAGTAAAAAAGTGTTGGCTAAAAATAAGTTAATTTTGTGCTAAATCTACTCTACTCTACTCTCCCCCCCCCTCCCCCTCAATCCAAACGGACTATAAGGTAATATAAGCTAAACTAGGAGGCATAGAGTTGGGACGGTGGAGAAAATAATCAGAAGGGCGAGGAGTTCTTGTTTGATTAAACAAATGAGTGATGAGGGGAATCAATGCCATGCTCTCTGAGGCCAAATTTATGATATTAATATATTTTATATGTAGAAGTTTATGTTATTAATTTAGTTCCATTGATTTGCAATTTACATTTTGTCAAATCGAATATTTAACTAATCATCATATATTTATTGAATACTCAAACAAATTTCCATTATAACTTAGAATTTAATTTCTTTGGTGAATTTGTATCAATCACTAATTAATTAAAAGACAATGAAGTATATTTTGTCTTTTTTAAGATAGATAGTAGGGGAGGAAGAGGTATGATTCAAATCACAAACATAAAATACCATAAAAAATGTTGTTACCATCGAACTATTACAGTGTACTCATGTTGAATAAATCAAGGGAAAGGATTTGCGATGTTAGTAGCATATTTAGTTTGAAAGGTAATGACAAGAAAATGACTTAGTGGACCAGGGATTTATTGATAATAAATACACATTGTGGGTCATGTAAGGTTAACAATAAAGAAAGGAGTCCAAATCTTCTGTCTCATCAATTATGCTCCACTTCATGCTCCACCAATAATATTTAGACAGCTAGCCTCTCTCATTAAATGAGATAACTCTGATTTTAATGAGAGAGACTAGTTGTATTATTTTATTTAATGAGATATCTCATTTAATGAGATAGGCTAGCTGTTCAAATTTTATTGGTGGAGTATGAAGTAGAGCACAATTGATGAGACAGAAAATTTGGACTCGAAAGAAATACTAGACTGAATTGTTGGTTTCAAAATGCAACAATGAAGCATTGGCCTACTTTGGGTTCTGAGTTCTGACCACACATATATTATCCTCGGTACAGTAGGTGAGCACAAAAAAATTTCTAAACCATTCAGGTACAAAACGATGTGGATTAGATATCTCTCTACCTTCAGAGTGGAAAAATCTGTCTGGAATAATCAAGTCCAGGGCTCTGCTCCTTTCATACTCAATAGCAAATTAAAAAAAATACCAAATGTCTCTTTAGAAGATGGAATGGCGTGGTCATTGGTAATATTCATTCTAGAATGAACGTGAAGGAACTTCTAAGTTAAGGAGCCATCAGCTGAAAATTTGGGCACTGAAAGCAATTTGCAAGAATTACAGGAAATGTCTTATCCGAGAGGAGTGCATGTAGAAACAAAAATCTCGCATCCAAAGGCTCATGAGTGCAGACTTAATACGTACACCTCTCAACCATCATAAGAAGAAGGAAGAATTCAATTTACTTCCTTGAAGAAAATCATGGGAATTGGATCTCAGGTAGAGAGGAAATAAAGGCTTGCTTTGTAGAATATTTCATCTGTCTATTTTCTTCTCAATATCAAGGTTTGAGGTGCATATCAAATGAGAACAATGACTTCTGTGTCAACTTCTTGAGGATGGGAGGAGAGTTTGTCTGATAGGAAATTGGTGCTAAATGAGAGGAAAATCTGCCTGTTTGACGTGACTTTTTAATGACTTTTCGATTAGTTATTTGCCATGATTCTTACATCCGGCTAAAAATCGAAGAGAATGAGTGAGTTTTTAATGGGGGTTTGCAAATTCATCATTTCAATTTTGTTTGTAGTCGATAGCGTGCCTTAGAGGTACCAAAGAGGAACCAGAACATGGCTGTTGACAATAAAATTATAGAAAAATTTATTTAGGACCTTAAAATGACAACTTTTGACCTAGAAGTATGCTTAAATTGTTATGTAGAACACTCGATCATTTATTTCCCCGGAAAATTGTTGATACTTGATATAAAACTCATATAGCAAGACATGGTCATTTGAAAAATTGATTCAAAATTCTAGAACTCTCCTTATGTTTTTGATCTTTTGGTTTTGAGTTTTCCAACTCATTTACATACATGAATCAGAAACTCTATGCTCTTGTACACATTGATCAACGAATTAGGCTCAAAATGAAAAATGAGCACTTCATTTTAGCTTTTTAGTGGTAAAAAACAATCAGTGCCAGTGGCACTAGCATGACCATCGCCTCCATCCATTATTCACAGCAGTCCAAACCACAACCTACAAACAGAATATCAGCTTCAAACATTAGTGTTACTAATAAGGGACATATGGCGACCAAATACACCACCATAATAATGCATGGGGCCCATATGGGACACGTTGGGTGTTACAGACAACCTCTATTGAAAATCAAGATCATGACTAATCGAAACCCTAAAACTAAAACCAAGAAAAAGAAAAAAAAAACCAGTTGTTATAGGATCACACTATTTGCCACAATTGCCACAATTTTTATCATAGCCGGGTTGATTTTGAGTGATGAACAATCATATTTAAAATAGACCCATAACTTTTTCTCCACCACTCACAATCAATCATATCAATTATGACAAAAATTGTGCCCCTAAAGGCCTAAACTTTCTCTAATAAAAAAAAACCCTAAATTCTCCCTAAAAAAAAAACACTATAAACCCTACATAAAAAATAAAATAAGATAGTTTGAATCGAATTTCAAGCTGAAGAACCCCATAATACCTCTGCCTCAATGGTGGCTGACTCTGCTTCAGAAACAGAGGCCGCTCTGACTCTCCTCAATATTTCCAATTTAACTTCTCTTTTCTCTACTTTATTTAACCCTTCTCCCACTTCTATTAGCACTGCAAACCTTGCAACACAGCTTTCAAATGGATAATTCTGCACAAAATCCCTCTCTTTGCTCTCTATTTTCGTTTCTGACTCTGTTTCCTCACAAACTCCTTCATTCTTTGTCCGACTCAATTGACCTTTCTCAAGATCTTCACTTCCATGTTCCAATCTTTGCAACTCCATGAGCTTCTCCACCAAATCTTCTCCAAGCATTGCTTCAATCACTTCTTTCCTCCCAATATAAGCAAGTTCAAGAATGCATTCCAAGGCTGCAGCTTGAATAGGCGACTCTTCCGAGCTCAAGAGATTGATAATTCTTGGGATTTCACCATTCAATTCCATTTCATCTATTAAAGGAGTTCTAATAAATTTGATCAGCGAACAAAGAACTTGAATTGAACAACATGAACCCATTGAAACCAAGGCTCCAACAATGGGACCCATAAAAACTAATCCCACAAAAACATTCTTATTGAATCTAACTAAAGCATCTATAACAAGAGCCGCTTGGTCTCGAACCCGATTCGAACACATTGAGTCACAAAGTATAGTTTCTAGAATCGAAAATACCTTTGCTCTCAAAACTAAATCTTGAAAATCTCTATTGAAACCCTGGCACACCCGGTTTCTGAACTTGATCAAAACCTTAACCTTTTGGTCCTCGTCTACCTCGGAATCTTTCAACGTTCTAGCAAGAATTTGAACATTTTCTCGGTCAAGGAATGTTTGAATTTCAGCCTCGATCGTGAATGCAACTTGGGAAATCTTGTAGCTTGTGATTTGTCGGCAGAGGAGAGAACTGAGGCTATATCCCTGAGAGTTTTCAAGCTTTTCGAGCAGAGTATTGAGGTTGCAGAGCAACTGAGAGAGTTTGAAAAGATTTGGGTCAGTGGAGAGAGCGCTGCCAGCCTCAGCTTCGAGCTTTGAAAGAGCTTCAAAGGTGGTTTTGGATTTGGAAAAGTTGGTGTTGGTTAGAGAAAAAAGGTTGCTTTGTAGATCCTTGGAAGCCATTTTTAACGCAGCTAGTAGTGTTAGAAGTAGAACACGTTGATTTTGTAATTCCTCAGATTCGTCTGAGTCCATGGCTGCTAATTAGAATTGAAATAGCACAGTGAGGCTGTGAATTGAGAGACAGGCAGGGAAGCTAGGAAACTCAACAACAACCGGTCCAAAACCAAAAGGCAGGACCACAAACCAACCAACCGTTCAACATAGGTACCGTTCGTTGCCCCTTCCCCGAGAAGCCGCCCAAATAACCCTCTTTTGTTCTATGAGTCGGTCCAAGGGGAAAGAGAAAATACACCATGCTTTGGATGTATGTTTCCTTTCTCTCGTATGAAGTGGGGTCTACCTCTATGTAAGAGAAAGAATTTTTTTTCCAAAAAATATTAAATATCAAAAAATATAGTTAGTTGTCACATTTCAAAACAACGTTGGAAACTAGCATCTTGAATGTCTAAAACTCGAGTTCCAAGATAAAACTAAATTTTTAAGTCTCGATTTGTAAGTGGCTGATGTGGAAGAAAATCCACCTAGAACTTAGAGTTTTTAAAAATTGAGTTTCACTTTTAAGACTTGAGTTTTAAAGACTCAAGTTTCACCATTTTAACTTCTTCTTTCTCGCGTTCTTCTGAGTAACCTAGTGTTCTTCTTCATGCAAATCTGAAGACCAGCATTCATTCGTCCAATCGAAGCTCCAGCATTCTTGGTTCTTCCTCTGTTCTTCCATCAGATCGTTCCTCTGTTCTTCGTCGTCAGTCATATCGGGTTCTTCGTCGTCAGACTTCTGTCAGATCGTTCCTCTGTACTTCGTCGTCAGATCGTTCCTTTGTTCTTCATTGTCAGTCAGATCAAGTTCTTTGTCGTCAGATCGTTCTTCTTGTTCTTCAGGTCTGTCGTTCTTCAAGTACCAAAATCGAGTCTTAGAGACTCGGTTTTGCTTTTTAGAACTCGAGTCTCTAAGACTTGAGGTCTATCTAGCATCATATGTCCAACTCACCAAGTGGGAATCGAGTTTTTAATCCTCGAGTTTTAGACTGAAATTGAGTCTATAAAACTTGAGATGCTAGTTTGCAATTTCCTTCCAACCGCATGTTAACTTATGATATTCTTGCTTCTTACACTGCTAGTCTACAAATTCCCTCGCAAGAGGAAAGAAACATGCATTCGATGCATAATATACCATCTCCGAGTAAGGATATCATTTTCTTATTATTTTATAGAGAAATACTATGTTCACAATATTATCACATTAAATTCTATGTGGCAGGTTGTTACGGGTTGTTATTAGTGGGGTAAAAAAGTAATTTCAGTGATAGGTTCAAATTGAAAACAATAACAATTAACCACTTATCTTGTTGTGAAAATATTATGGACGTAGCACCTCTCTATTTTATAAGGAAGAAGTAAATGTACTTTTAAAGCTTCATTTGAGAGTTCATAAATAAATTGAATAAAATAGAATAATTATAATTAAAAAATTGAAAAGAATGGAATATAATGTATTTAAATAAGAGAAAGTAATGGAAAAAAAAAAAGGGAATGGGAAAAGAAAAAAGTAACCAACTTTTTTATTTCACAACTTTTAATATTTTTTCATGAAAGTGGTATTAAAATTGTGGTACCCAAACCCGATGGTTTTACCTATAGGGAGGAAGAATTTAGGCTCCCAATTTATTTGTTGGTGGGTTTCCTTGCACTCCTACTAGGTATAGCTTCAAATGCTGCCTTGACAGCCCAACCCTCTAACTCCTGCTCCTCCCAAGCCTAGTCTTTACCCTCCCCTGAATTTTCCTCCCTCCTTCTCTCTCTTCTTCTCCCGTTATTTTTCACCCCTTTTTGTTTTTCCAACCTCTTTTTCCTTTCATCTCTCCTTCCCTTTTATAGTCTTTCCTTAGTGGGGATTCAAATAATTACATTTGCATCAATTCCCACGTAGTCCCACTTCTATCCAGAATCCCAAGTAAAACTAGTCCCTTCTGAGAATTCTCTTAAAACTTACACCTGACGCCGAATAATGCTTGGTAGCGAATTTCTCCAAGGCATGTGCTCGGGGGACTGACTCGAGTCTTGACTATTCCCCCTTTGACCATCCCTAGCCTACTTGTCGATACTGGGCCTAGCCCGGCCCAACTATATTAGGCCACTTTCGAGCGCCGATCCTATGCCCTTGTACTTTTGCTGTTGGGCTAGGTCAGTGTTGGTCATCAACCCCAGGTCCCTACAAAAACTTTTTTTAAAATTGTTTGTTAACAAATGCCCTAAGAGTATCCATTAAGTGAACCCTAATTATAATTTATTTTAAACTTTTTGCTCCAAAAAATAAAAAAGATTATCTACAAGCATCTTAAATGACTTTAGGGGGGAAGTTCTTATTACAACAAAAAACGACTTTTAAGCCTAACAGCAAGATTGGTAGTAGTGTGGGTTGTAAAATTTAGATTTCTCTTAACCCAACTAATCTTATAACTAGAGAAAGATATATTAAGTTCAAGTGAATTACAAATAATAGTGCTAATGGACCAATCGACTAGCAATCTGGCACTCTCATTCCATTCAGACCGTCAACACAGACTTTAGCATCATTTTCTATAACAACCTGCTCCAATTCTCTGCAGCAGCAACTTATAAGGCCCATAGAAAAGCTGATGCCCCAACTTGCAAAGGAGAGAACAACTCCTGTAGTTAGGCCTAGACTTTGAAAACTTCACCATAACTATCTCTTGCCACCACCGCAAAGGCAATTATATTACCAGCGATAGTTGCATCCACATTGAGCTTGTCCATGCTTGTAGGCGCGCCCCCTCGGGGGGGGGGGGGGGGGGGGGGGGGGGGGGGGGGGGGCGGGGTTGGGGGGTGGGTGTTGCCAGCTCTTAGGTTCATCATCTCTATCTAGCATCCTCATTAGTAATAACCAACACATATTCCTTGACCGTGTCATCACTCTCTTTTTAAATGTACATTGTTTTAAATAATCACATGCATCTATGTATACAACTAAAGTCATTTTAGTTTGGTAAACCTTATAATGCCATGTCACATAAGCTTTTGAAATCTCATAATTTTACACATAGTTATTATATCACATTTATTTTTAATTAAATTTAAATTATATTCTATATTTAAATTCTTATTAGAATCTCTTCAAATAGTAGAATATAAAATTTCATATATAAACACAATCGTAATAAATGTCTAATTCTAGAATATATAGTTTCATATACATTTTTTTGTTGTTAAGAAGTTCGAATATACAAACTTAATCATAATAAATGTCTAGGCTAAAGTGAAAACTACACCCTAAAGTTTGGGAGGTTTTAAAATCTTACACTCTGAAGTTATATTTCGTTTGTATTAAATAGAATCATAATAAAATTTCATATATAAATACAATCATAATAAAAGTCTAATTCTAGAATATATAGTTTCATATACTTTTTTTTTTTTTGTTGAGAAGTTCAAATATACAAACTTTATCATAATAAATGTCTAGACTAAAGTGAAAACTACAACCTAAAGTTTGGAGGGTTTTTTAATTTTACACCCTAAAATTATATTTCGTTTGTATTAGCAACCCATCTATTGGCAGACAAATGACATTTTGGCAACCCAAACATGTTCTAATCATCTTACATATAAAAAAGCTGCCACATTAACCAGTGCAAAACGACATCGTTTCAACAATGATCTTGTCAAATGGTGACAAAATTGACCATTTCAACAAGTTTGGCCATTCAGTATGGGTGTGTTTTGCACTTTAGCTACAGAAAAAAAAAAAAAAAAAGTAAATAATTTTTCTTGGCTTGGAATAACACTATAGTTTTAACTCTTAACATATTACCATTATGTGTTATTTTTAGTTGAGTAACATTTATCTACTACCTTATCAACGAACATAGAATAATTCGAATCAAAGTGATATGTAATATTAAAAATAAAAATTCAAAATATTTAAATATAAAAGGATAAAATCAAAATGACCATAAACTTATATGATGCAATTTGTAATTTAATCTAACATGTTCACAATTTCTTTACATGATAAGTTTTTATTTTTTTTAATTCAATTTTAAGAGGTAAGTTATTATATTTCTAAAAAAATAAAAAATAAAATGTTAAGTTGTTATTAATGTAATATCAATTTCATATGTGCCTACTAATAACATTATTTTTATTATCACTCATTCACAACATACCACCTCAATGTAAATGTAAATGTTTATTTATTTATTTATTATTATTTTTTTTAAGATAGCAGTGATGAAACATTTTATCAATATTCAAATTTCTACTAATTGTGACCGAAATTTACATAAATAAAAATAAAAATTAACTTATTATTAATAAGTTATTACTTACTTATCAATAAACTAATAAAAATCCAAAAAAATGTTAAAATGAGTTTATAAATTATTTAATTAATTAAAAAAAAAAAAAAAAACCGTTGGCTGACAATTTTCCATAGACAGAGTCTTATATAAGAGAGTTGCAGAGTCTGCACTTCTGTGCTGACTATAGAATAGGGACACAAGAACAAACCGTTGGCTGCTATTTTACGCTCCTGAAACTCATTTACACCAAACCAAACCAAACCACCATCAAGGTATCAAATATCAACCAAGCTTTTTCCTACTCTGTACGTTACATTTGTTCAGGTACTCTTGCAGTCTCTTTGAGTAAAAATATGTTGTTGTACTATAAGATCTTTTGTTATTTTTTCTCATTCAGATTATGTACTCGTAATATTTTCATCTAATTGTCAATTGTTGTCGTGCTGGGTCTTTTTGTTTTGATGGGGTTGTTTGATAAAATTAAAAACTGGGTTTGGTGGGCACTGGGCTTGTGGATCTAAATCGGACGGTTGAGAACTGAAAATGTTTTTAATCAGATGGGTCGTGGCGGTTATCTTTCAGACTATGATTCCTGGGTTTATTTTGACTTCAGTTCAGTTATATGGTAGTAATAGATTAGATTCTGCTCTGTTGTCAATTCATGTTTTCTCATCTTATTGGATTAACAGCAATGCTGGTGTCTTTTGGGGTGCGGTTAATATTGTACCAACATCTACATATAGTTCTCATCATCTTAAGCTTTGTGGGACACGGGGATGCGAGAGTCACGAGTACTTTTGTTCGTTCCGAATGGCCTTCGACTGATATCCCTCTTGAAAATGAAGCCTTTGCAGTTCCAAAAGGTCATAATGCCCCACAGCAAGTAAGCATTCATTTATGTGCACTTTGTGTTTGCAAAACTTACAAATTGGCAACTTAGAAATGCGTAGAAATTAATGCATGTGCTTAGTATTTTTGATTATGTAAAAAGTCTAGATTGTCAATTATACGGTTAGAAACATTGCCTTGGCTTTACCATCTGGTTTTGCTAAGGGTTTGTTTCTTTACAAGTTCAAAATTAGATGTAGATATATCGTTTATGGGTTTTGGGCCTTTTGACTGTCATGTTGGCTTTGACCCTTGATTTGTACTGAGACACATTTCTGAAAGACTTTGACAGTCGCAGTAACTCTGCATCTAAACAGAATAGATGCAGTGCCTTGAGCTTTTGTTAAAAATTAGGGATGAATCACTTATAGAAAGTATGTGAATGTTATCAGAAAAATTAAAACATTTTCTATCTATAGTGTTGGGAACACCTTTTTGAGGAAGGATTTATCCTTACACTGTGATTGGAATTTTAGCATGGAAAAGGGAGGTGAGGAGAAGAGTAGAGGGAGAGGAAAGGATAGCAACTATTTCTTTTGTTTTTTGGATGATTACTAGAGAAATCACATGGAAGTGTTTATCTCTTGTTTGGTTGAGAAGACAAAAGAAACAAAAAGAAATTAAATGTATATCATTTTTCCATCATATCCTTTTTCTTAACCTCAATCCATAGTTATATCCAAGGGGTAAAAGGATTGTTTCACTAAATTTCATTTAAATAATCTCACTTTTCCTCTGGATCCACCCAGTTTTTGGCAGAAAGGTGGGGGCCAAAATTGGTGGGTTTGATAAGGGAGTTGGTGTCCCCTCAAATCCTCTCCTTTCCCTTCTTATGAATATTCAATCAATGAATGTTGAGGATCCTTCTTTCAATCCCCCAATCCAATTATATGGTTAGATTTCCAGAGTAGCTGCCTTGACAATTTTCTTCCTTTTGTGCTTACACTTGCACATTATTTAAATACACAAGATCATAGCCTTATGTTTATGATGCTCGATTGGGGACACTTGAATTGATTTTACCATCACCTTGCACTTTTACCGAGCTCTGTAACATACAGTTTGGTACTCATTAGAAACTAGCATGCATTTTAGATGGAAAAATTTCTTCCAACTTCACAAAAATGCTTAGTTTGGGTCTTCACATGGTGCGAATGTGCACCTCAATACTCTTACTTTAAATCGTATAAGTTGATTGAGCTGATGGTTCCAGCACCCCTTGTGGTGCTTGGGCACTGGGGTTCAAAACCCACCAACCTCTAATTTACCTAGCAAAATAAAAAATGTTGATTTATTATTAGAGATATTTAATAATGTTGATCGTGATTGATACTATTAGAGATATTTAATTATTATTTGAATCTTATTCCCATATGTGATGTAATTTCATTATGACTTCATGTTTGGTTTAATTTGGGGACTCTATTTAAGGCTTAAAGTTCACTTTGGTTCAGAAGTTTTTCTTCTAGTGCTTGGTGTTGATTCCAAGCAAACTTAGCTGTTGATCCTGGGTTCCTATTATGCTTGGTGCTGATGCCTAGGTTTTACTCTAGGTGCTGATTCCTAGGCACTGTCCTTTAGTTCTATTCTTCTTTTCTTTCCCAAACACGTCCCCATTTTTTAGAGTTTTATTGTCCCATATAAGCTTATACCCAAGTTTTTTTGACTTAGTGATGCTTGTCATTGGCATGATGTGTGAAAACTGTAGTCATGGATGAAATTGGGCTGAAATTTAGTCTATAGAAAATCTATGAGGTTGTGAATAGCGTGGAGAATGGACATTATTTCATTTTGTGTGGGGTAGTATGTTTTTTTCTTCCCTTCTTAAATACTACAGCTGTAGTACTATACCTTTCCCTGCCCGCTATATTTTACACCATCATTTTTTTTGGTTGTAGGGTGCATATCACTCAAGGTGACTATGATGGAAAGGCTGTCATAATTCATGGGTTACAACTGCTGAACCAGGGCCCAGTAGAAGTACAATATGGGCACATCAAAGGATAACTCTGAGTTTACTGCTGAGGGCACAGTGACAAACTACACCTTTTACAACTACAAGTCTGGCTACATTCATCACTGTCTGGTTGATGGTCTTGAGGGTAACTATAAACTGAAATGTAATATCGCTTCTTATCATGAGTACTTAAATTAATTAAGCATACAAAATATCTTATTATATGCCATGTTCTTGTAATTGATCTCCTGGATAATGTCTACAATTATGAACAAAATACTCAAAAAGGCACCCACTTATGCTTTTTTTTTTTTTTCTTTTGCTTACAACAAGTTAGGGAGTTTTGGTTGGGGGGGGGGGGGGGGGGGGGGGGGGAGGGATTTGAACCTAGTTTCTTCCCCCTGCAAGAACTAGACAGTGTCATTGAGCCACATGGCTCTTGGTGGCACCAAATTATCCTTAACAGAACTGATATAGCTACTTCTTCTCTTATGCCGTACACATCCACACTTGTGTATGGCAAAGGTAATCCATAATTGATGCTCATGCAAGTTGGCCTCAGGGGACCGCAACCCCTATAGGGCAAGTTAAGATAATTATTGGTACATTGGAATGACCCACCTAACCCCAAAGCAACCAAAAAAAAACAGAAGTCCACATTTCTTTAAGTGATATCACAATGAAGAAGTAGATTGTCTACCGTTTCCTTATTTTATTTACACTCACAACACAAATCTGCAATGATTATTCCACACTTTCTTCAATTATCCGTCATAAGGATCTTTCCAAATGCTGCTTTATCTCTCTCTTTTCCTCCTCCTCCCGTTGTTGTTGTTGAGAGAGATTCTCTCTCTTTTCCTCCTCCTCCCCCGTCTAG
>CM043316.1:78513506-78550672 GCA_023736055.1 Quercus glauca | reverse complement strand
GTATGTTAAAGATAGTTGGTAAACAACTAGTCGAGCCACTAGTGGCCAGCAAGGTTCGACCAAATTGCACCATCTAAAGTCAGCATAACCAACAATATTTGCTAACGGCAAATTGTCTTCAACAAATTCTCAAAATTTATAAATATGAAATTTAAGAACTTGATTCCTTTTTGTCTGCTCAAAATCATAAATAATAAAAGTCTATTCAATCTAAATAATCCCAAAAAAAAATATTAAATAAAAGAAACCAGCAACCGAAAATCTCATCACAAATGTTAATGTCTTTGTGGATAGCTTATTTTTATTAGTTTATGTAGTTTTAAAAAATAATAAATAAAATTGTAGTTATATATATTAAAAAAGAAAAGGTAAAGTTTTTTTAAATGTATATAATCTAACAATGAAAGTAAGTTTAATTTTAAAATTATCCAAACACATGCTTAATGATATAGTATGGATATAAATTAAGGAAAATAAGAGATCTGGAGTTCAATCTTCGCATACATCAAAAACTGATTGGTGTCTTGGCCTATTGATAAATAGTTATTATTAGAAGTGGACGTTATAGGTTGAAAACCTCGAAAAAAAAAAGGAAAATATTTGGAGCATCAAATATTGTATTTGGCAAGTCATATAAAACAAATATTTTCCATTCATATAAAAAGATGGAACAAAAAAATATGAAGGAAACTATTGGGAATCTAAAATAAAAAGGAAAACATGGACGAGAGCCATTTTCTATCTCTATTTCTCTATACTCTATATGTTTGTGTCAAAACACACACGCGCACACACACACACACATATATATATATATATATATATATTAAATTCTTTTTTTTTTTTTTTTCCATAGAAAACATATAAAACATTTTTTTTTTTTGTTCTTATAAAACTTTGAAGCTACCAAAAATAGTGCTATCTTTGTATTTAATTAGTGTAGCACCTAGAACACAAGTAAGGGTCGTCAATGGGCCAGGTCGGGCCAGCCCGGCCTATTTTTACTTGGCCCATGGGCACAATAGGCTGGGCATAATAGGCTATTGATTGGTTAACGGGCCTGGTCGGGCTGGGCCGAAAGAAAAAACTTCAGCCTATGACCCTGCCCATGGGCAATGCCCATTTTGTCTTTAACGAGCTGGGCTATCGGGTTGGGCCTAATAGGTTACTCATGGGCTTGTGTTAGCATATTATTTTATTATTTTTATAAAGAAAGAATCAATTTTTTATAAGGGAATAATCAATCTATTTTTTTAAAGGAAAGAATTAAAAAATTTAATACTTAATTACAAAATTTTTTCAGTCAAATCTATTTAATTTTTTGTTTTGTTAATGGAAACCTATTTAATATTTTTTATTAAGGCTTTAAATAGTTTTTTATTTTTATCTTTAATTAAAAAAAATGTCAAATGGTTAATTCAAATTTGTTAGACTACTAGAAAAATATATATTTAGTAAACTAAGTTTAGCACAATTACTTTGAGTATCTTAGTGGTTGAGGAAATTCTCTTAAGAAATTAATCTATAATATCTCAAGATCAATCCTTCATATACTTCCTATATATTTTTGTTATGAATTATGAGTTATTAGGCTGGGCTAACGGGCTAGGCAACAGGTTGGGCTAGTGGGCTAGCCCACCGGGTACCTATGGGCATAAAAACTAGGCCACGGCCTGACCCATTGGGTTAGTGGGCTACCCATGGGCCTTAATAACAACGGGCTGGGCCGCCCATTAGCCCGATGGGCCGTCGGGCTTTTGGGTCTGGTTGTAGGCCGTGGGTTATTTGATGACCCTTAAACACAAGGTATGCTTTAAAATTCTTCTATAACAAATATAAATTGCATTCAAGGCTTCAACAATAAGATGCTGGAGTTTTAATAAATTTTTAATTGCTTTAGATAAAATGTGAATAGTATAAGTTTGGTGGCTGAAGATTAAAGAAGCAAGCAAAGACGAACACCATGGCTATTTTACGCGTTTAAATGTGAAATGATAAAAGTTTTTTTTTTTTTTGAGAAACAATGAAATGATAAAAGTTGATCATTTGAATTTCTTCACTAGCTAGATTACTTGAATTTTCTTAAGATAACACGCTAATAAATCATGTTGGGAGGATTGCAAGTTTTCTCACTAGGCTTTCTCTGGAAACCCTAGAGGTGAAAAAAGGGGCTATCATAGCATCAGGGTTGCCGCTAAACAAAAGTTTCTCTCCGTGCAAACGGTAGAAACAGTTCTGTTAGAAGAAAACATGGAGGAGATCACAGATCGGTGTGCAAAGCTAAAGCTGTCATTGAAAGAAGATGTTGAAGTAATAATCCGGGCTCCACTGACAGAGGAGGGTCTGGTTCTTATTGGCAAGTTTTGTATTAAGCGCAAAATTAATCTAGAGTCAGTGGCCAGAGTATTGAGATTGGTTTGGAGAGCAGAACACAATTTTGAAGTCAGTGATCTGGGTGAAAATAAGGTATTGTTCCTTTTTCAATCAAAGGATGATATGGACAGGGTGTTATTGCTTAGTCCGTGGTCTTTTGATAAATATTTGTTGATCCTTCATAAGATGGTGCGAGGTGAGGCGGTGAAAGACATAAAGTTTGATAGATCACCATTTTGGATTCAAATACATGGGCTGCCCACAATGTGTCAGACCAAGGAAGTTGGAATGAGTATTGGAGCAACTCTAGGGGAGGTGGTGAAGGTAGACGTTAATGGGAATGGATTTTGCTTGGGGAATTATCTGCGCATAAGGGTTATACTCGATGTTTCTCTACCATTATGCCGTGGCCGTAAGGTGCGCTTGGGGGAAGGTGGTTTAAAATGGGTGGACTTTAGATACGAGAGACTGCCTATATTTTGTTATCTGTGTGGGAAGATTGACCATGATGAAAGGGACTGTTTGCAGTGGATACGAAGCAGTGATAATTTAAGGCCAGACGAGAAGCAATTTGGCCTATGGTTACGAGCGCTGCAGGATAAAAACCAAAAACCCCAATTCGTCATGGTAGGAAAACAAGGCGAACACAGGTTCGAGGATGATAGAAGGGAGGTTCTAGTTGCAGAAAAGATCGCACCGCCGGAGACAGCGAGCGGGAATACTAGCAGTCCAGGCAGGGACGAACGCAGGATTTTAAGTTGGGGGGGGCCGGAGATAAGCAAAAAAAAAAATTTCAAATACGCATCCATATAATATTAATAAACTATCAACCAAGACAAATACCAAAAAATAATTGTTTCTTAATATATTAAGATACAATCATCTACTAACAAAAACAAAAGACATGAAACACTATTGTTTCTTTATACAATCATCTATGAAAAGGGAACTCGACGCTCTTTCAAATCTTCAAAATCATCTACGATTGAATCCAAACTAAATGTCGAAGCTATATCCTTTTCAATGTATAACATCAAAGAGTCTGTCAAAAAATCATCTTCCATTTTGTTTCGAAGGTTAGTTTTGACAATTTTCATAGCTGAAAATGCTCGCTCTGTAGTAGCAGTAGAAACTGGAAGAGTAAGCACAAGTCTCACCATTCTATAAACAAGCTTGTAGTGTTCTGAATTTCTAGTTCTCACTAACCATTGAGACAACTCAGATAAACTTTTCAATTCTTTGAACTCTGGATCCTGGACTACATTATGCTCAAAATGATAAAGCTCCTTCTTCAACACTTGTTTGTCATAATCTGTGAAATCTTGTGGATAGAAATTCTCTACCAACAAACAAAGATCACTACTTCTGAAAGATTTTAATGCCTCTCGAGGTTCTAAAGCTGAGCTAAGCCTAAGTAACTCCATTGCATCTTCATCAAACCGATAATTTAGTTCCTGTAGTTGAGAATCTATTGTAGCATAAAAAATATTTACTCGATAATGATGCTCAATTGTAATGTTATCTTTCTGATTACGAGCACCTCGCCTCGGAACAAAACGGGCATTCATATCTAGGACATCAATGCAATGCTTCTCACAAAATGATATCACAGTGGTGAGTAAGCCAGCCCATCCATCATCTCTAAATTTTTGGATAAGCGCTTTAGTAGATGAAACTAAATGCATGGCATTTAAAATGTCTTGAGATTGGCTTTGCAAAGCTTGACAAAGTTTATCAGTGATCTCCATAGTTTCCTTCTCAAGATGCAAGATGAAGACAAATTCAAATGAAGTTAAACCCTCATAAGCTGACTCTGCTTCTGCCCGATGTTCTCCATCAATTGCATCATCAATTATATTTTGTAAAACTTCAACAGTTGAACTAAACATTCTTAATAAGCTAGAAACTGATCTAAAATGTGAACTCCAACGTGTTTCTACAGGTCGTTGTAAAGTGCCAATTTGATTAAGTCCACTTCCAGTCTCAAGCTCTTCAAGATCAATCATACGTGCTATTTCATTAGCATTGGCAACTTTCAATTGTTCATTGCGCTTGCATGAAGCATTAACAATTTTGATCACAAAGAGCAATGCAAAAAAAAAATGACTAATGAAATTAACTTGTTAATGCCATTAGCAAAAAAAAAAATGACTAATGGCATTAACTTGTTTTGATGCTTTTACTAATGCCAATTGTAAGCGATGTGCAAAACAATGGATGTAATAAGCATATGGGCAATCATTCAAAATCAAAGCTTGTAATCCATTCCACATACCTCGCATGTTGCTTGCTCCATCATATCCTTGTCCTCGAATATTTTGTATATCGAAACAATATTGAGATAACAAAGAATATATCCCCTTCTTTAGAGTCAAAGCCGCGGTGTCAGTAACATGAACAAGCCCAAAAAAACGTTCTTTGACAAAGCCTTCCGCATCAACGTATCTAAAAACCACAGCCATTTGCTCTCTCATGGACTCATCAAGAGCTTCATCAACCATTATGCAAAACTTTGCATCACCAATTTCTTCCCGAATGGCCTTCTTCACTTTGGCTGAGAAAACATGTAGAATTTCCTTTTGAATCCTAGGTGATGTGTAGGTTGCATTTTTGGGAGCTTTTTCTATTATTTCAGCAACCTCCTTATTCCAAAAAGTTATTGTACCCAATGATTCAAAAAAGTTCCCACGATTTAATGAACTACAGCTTTCATCTCGACCTCTAAAAGCTATAGCTTGAAAGGCAAGATATCGAACAGTAAAAATGACGGCCTTCAAATGCAACCGATTATTTGCAATTTGTTCAGTAGTGAAATGATCAACTACCCTTTGTAAATGTTGCCATTGGTTCATCAAATCCTTACACTTTTGCTCGGCAACTCTATGAGCTGAGTTAGGATCTTTTCCTATATGACATTGAAAAGAACAATCTTTGCCCCCAACTTTTTTCCAATTCCTAAATCCACCAACAGTGAATGTATTTTGTCCCACAATCCCATTTGGATTATTAAAGACAAAGCAGGGTAGACAATAAGCTGCATCTGTGGTAGGAGAATATTCAAGCCATGTTGAATTAAATCCAAACCAAGAAGCTTGAAAGCTACGATTGTGCTTTCCACTTTTTGGGTATGTCTTTAAAGGAAGTCGGTGCGGACCTTTTTTAATGTAAGCCCGTCGAATTTCATCACGTTGATTAACATGATATTCCCATATTTGCTTGCGTGTTCCGGGATCATAATCCAAAGAATCAAGATCGACTCTTTGAAATTGTGTTTGAGAGATTGGAACATCAACGTTTTCCGGAATTGAGAAATGCACATTTTCTAGAATTGGAGCATCCACATTTTCTAGAATTGGAGCATCCTCCACATTTTCTAGAATTGGAGCATCTACATTTTCTAGAATCGGAGCATCCACATTTTCTAGAATTGGAATAGCAACATTAGTTGTTGGCAATCCCACGTTGACTTCGGAAGAATTTGAACCTTTTCTTTTGAAAAAATCAAGCATTGTAGTTGATTTTTTCATGATCTACAAATAAAATAAGAATCACCGTTATTTTTTTAAATTTGTGTGACAATTTTCTATAATATATTAGTTGTTTGTTTTGTTTTTTTTTTTTTTGTATTTAGTTTGCCTTTATTTTTGTATTTGTGTTTGGTCGGCTTTATTTATACCCACTAATCTAAAAAATTCACCATCAAGGCATCAACACTAAATTTATTCCCCGCACTACTAACAAGAAATTTTTTTAAAATTTTTAACTTTACCTTTTTTCTTTTTTTCCTGCCACTTGCCCATTGCCCAACCTCACTCAGTCACTTGTCCCTGTTATGCCCAACTAACAGTCAACAAAGGAAAAAAAAACTAATCTTAAATCTCTAAAAACTCACTCTCTGTCTGACTGTCTCTCTCCATCTCTCTTATCTATATAAACAAGAGAGAGAGTCACAAATTCACAATTCACAAACACAGACAAAGCCAAAAAGCCAAAGAAAAAAAAATTTTCCACAGGCAGCAAGCCAGCAAGATTCAAATATTCAATTCTCATTTCACAATCAGTCAATCACCAACATTTAGTTACTCATCATCAGTAATTCATCTCAGATCACAAAGTCACAAGGCAATATTAAGTTTTGAACTTTGAAGTTGAAGAAAAGATAGGAGTAAATCTGTAAATACCTGAACTGTGAAGTCGCCGGTGTGGGTCTCAGTCTCAGATGGTGTCGTCGGCGTGGGTGAGTGGACTGGAGTCGCCGGTGTGGGTCTCGCCTCTCGCCGGTGTGGACTGGAGTCGCGGTGTGGTGTGGGTCTCTGGCTCGCTGCGCTCTGCTCTCGCCGGCGTGGGTATTAACGGCCAAATGGGTGAATGGAGGCCGGAGGGGGTGGATCGAGCAACCAAGGTGTGGTGTGGGTCTCGGCGGCCGGTGGGTCTCTCCGTCTCTCCCTTTCCTCTCTCTTTTTTTTTTTTTTTTTTTTCTCTCTTTTTTCCTTCGTGTTTTTGCTCTGTGTGGTGTTTGGTGTTTTTAGTGTTTTTGGCTCTCTGATTCTGAACTGAAGGCTGTGTTGTTGTTGTTGTTTTTTTTTTTTTTTTTTTTTTACATGGACTGGCCGGAAAATGGGCTGGGATCTGGCCGGAAAAAATGGGCTGGGGCTGGCCGGAAAATGGGCTGGGGGTTTCAAGATTTTGGGAGGGGGCCCGAGCAAAAATCATAGGGGGGCCCAACCTTTTTTTTTTGGTTTTTTGAAAAATTTACTTGCTAAAATTTTTTTTTTTTGGGCCCAGGGGGTGCCCGGGCCCCCTTTGGTCTATACGTGGGTCCGTCCCTGAGTCCAGGTGCGACGGGGATGGTGGCGGACCCAAGGGCTGATGTGGAGAAAGCCTTAATAACTCCAGCTCATGGACGTATCGCAAACTCGGATATTTCGCATGGTTTGAATTTTGAACAGCAGATCAAGGAAATTGATGACGCTATTCACGGTAGTGTGTCCTCCTTGATTTCAGTAACATCCCATGAACCACGTTCAGGTAAGGAATCAAAGATGCAAGCCACGCACGTGACCATGCTGAACGAAGAAGGTCAATTACAAGTAAATGGGCCGAATACTGGTATTCTAGTCCAATCATTAACGACTGGGCCTCAGAGCAACTTTAATAAGCCCATGCATGAATGTAATGAAAACGTGGGATTAGTCCATTCTGGTGCAAGCTTTAGTGTGGGGCTGTCATCTCCAAAACAGCAAACGGCCCAGGGAGCAAGGAAAAACAGAGGAGGCAGTCACAAAAAGATCAAAGAAAACAGAGTGTTACCTGGTAAGGAGAATAAACCGGGTACCGAGGAAACACAAACCCAGGAAGACAAAACCAACGAAGACTTGTCCATGGATTTCGAAATGATTGAGATGGGAATAAAAAGAAGAGCACGGGCACCTTTGTCTGAGTTGGAAGGAAAAGAAGGCAATGGGAAACGCATTAAAAGGGAGGGTGAGGTACAGGAACTTGGCAAACTCTTAGCACAGCACCTGGGATCGGCGAAGGCTGCAATGCAGCCCCGCTGGGCACAATGAGTGCCATCAGTTGGAACTGTAGGGGGCTTGGGAACCCCTTAACAGTTAAAGCAGTCCAAAAGGTGGTGTTGGAGAAAGATCCCACCTTAGTCTTTCTAATGGAGACTAAGTTCGATGTTACGGAGATGGACGGAATTAAACAGAAAATAGAAAGGCAGCAAGGTTTAGTGGTACCGAGTATCCAAAGGGCAGGAGGTCTAGCTCTCTTGTGGAAAAATTCATTATAGGTTGATTTATTGTCATACTCCCATAGGCATATTGATGTCATAATCTCTGAAGAACAGGGTATGAAGAAGTGGAGGTTCACCGGATTTTATGGTCATCCGGAGATAAGTAAAAGAGGGGAATCATGGCTACTACTGGAGAATCTTAGTCGTCGGTGCAATTTGCCGTGGGTATGTATGGGGGACTTTAATGAAATAATGCATGCTAAGGAAAAAATTGGTGGTGGTGTTAGGCCGGAAGGACAGATGAGATACTTTCGTGAGACAATCAACATGTGTAGGTTGAGAGATATGGGTTATGTGGGGTCGGATTATACTTGGAGTAGAAGGCTTGGTAGTCGAGGTTGGGTGAGAGAAAGACTTGATAGAGCATTGGTGTCCACGAATTGGGCAGAAGCTTTCCCAAGGGTAAAGCTTCATCACTTGTCCAATTCGGTCTCTGATCATAGTATTTTGGTGCTCAAGGAAACTAATCCTAGAAGACAACAATGGCGGCAAATAAGGTTGTTCAGGTTTGAATCTATGTGGCTTGAAGATGAAGGATGCAAAAAAGTGGTAGAAGAGGCATGGGAAAGGGGACAGTCCAGCTGCTCACAGTGGCCTTTAGAAGTTTGTCTAGATGAATGTCAAAGATCATTGAAGTCATGGAATAGTCACTCCTTTGGTCACGTTGGAAAGCAAGTTGCAACCATACAAAGAAAGCTCCAAATACTTGAAGCCATGAAGGGTATTGGGACGGATATGGAGGAAATCCATACAACAAAATTGGAGCTTAATAAATGGCTTGGCATTGAAGAGGAAATGTGGCATCAGAGAAGCAGGAATAATTGGTTAAAGGCAGGGGATAGAAATACCGCATTTTTCCATACTAAAGCCACCAACCGATACCAAAGGAACACTATTAGCAAAATAATGAATGCAAACAGTAGGTGGTTGGAGGACGTAGATCAGATTGGGGAGACTTTTGTGCATTATTTTGATGAGCTTTTCACTACTTCAAGGCCGAAGGTGGAGCAAGAAATCCTTGATGCAGTCCATCCCAAAGTCACTACTAGAATGAATAATACTCTCACGCGAGAATTCCAAGTAATGGAGGTGGAGAAAGCACTAAAACAAATGCACCCGCTAACAGCACCTGGTCCAGACGGTATGCCGCCTTTATTCTATCATCAATTTTGGCCCACTGTTAAATCTATTGTCATTCACACTGCACTTGATTTTTTAAACCATGGTGTATTCCCCCCTAAATTTCATGACACACACATTGTTCTCATCCCTAAAACAAAAAATCCAGAAAAAGTAACGGATTATAAGCCAATTTCATTATGTAATGTGGCTTACAAAATAGCTTCAAAAGCTGTGGCAAATAGGATGAAACCAGTGTTGCAGGAAATCATAGGAGAAAATCAAAGTGCTTTTGTAGTAGAACGTCTCATCACCGACAATGTCTTGGTGGCTCATGAATTGATGAACCATATTAGCAAGAGGAGGAAGGGTAAATGTGGCGAGATGGCCATAAAGCTGGACATGAGCAAGGCATACGATCGGGTTGAGTGGGAATGCCTGAAGCAAATTATGATGAAGCTCGGTTTTCATACGAACTGGATTAGAACGGTGATGAGTTGTGTATCTTCAGTGAGATATGCGGTTCGAATTAATGGGCAGCCATATGATTTGAACCAGCCAACCCGTGGGTTGAGACAAGGCGATCCATTATCACCATATCTCTTCCTAATATGTGCCGAGGGCCTCTCAGCAATGCTACATCAGGCAGCCCACAGGAAAGCCATTAAAGGGGTGGCAGCTTCTATGAGTGGTCCCAGAGTATCCCATTTATTCTTTGTCGACGACAGCCTGGTGTTTGGAAGAGCTACAGTGAGTGAAGCTATGGAAATTTTAAGGATTCTTAAAGTTTATGAAGTCTCCTCTGGACAACAGCTTAATTGCCACAAAACCTCTTTATATTTCAGCCCTAACACTGAAAATGGAATCAAAGAAAGGGTGAAGACGATGTTTGGAGCTCAGGTTATTATACCTCACGAAGCATACCTGGGTCTGCCATCACTTGTTGGAAGATCCAAGAACAATACTTTTGCTCAGCTTAAACAGAGAGTGGCGAATAAGGTCTCGGGTTGGAAAGAAAAGATCTTAACGCCAGCAGGAAAGGAAGTCCTAATTAAATCTGTAGCTCAAGCCGTACCTTCATATACCATGAGTTGTTTCTTGTTACCAAAGAATCTGTGTGAGGAGCTGACTGGGGTGATCAAACAATTCTGGTGGGGACAAACTAGGAATGAGAGGAAAATTGCTTGGCTGAACTGGGATGTGATTTGTCAACCTAAAGACAGAGGAGGCTTGGGCTTTCGTGAGCTAAGAAGTTTTAATTTGGCGCTTTTGGCCAAACAGGGATGGAGGCTTCAAACAAACTCCAATTCCCTGTTTAGCCGAGTTTATAAAGCCAAATACTTCCCACATTGCAGCTTCGCTGAGGCAAACCTAGGCCGGAATCCGTCCTATGCGTGGCGAAGTTTAATGGCGGCGTAAAGCATAGTCCAAAGAGGTATGAGGTGGCAGGTAGGGGATGGAGAGAAGATTCAGGTGTGGCATGACAAGTGGGTTCCTAGACCTTCAACATACAAGGTGATCTCAACAGAAAACCCACGATCAAAAAATGCTCTGGTTTCTGCCCTCATAAACAGAGCAACCAACGAGTGGAATAAAGACAAATTGGAGAGTTGGTTCCTACCTGAAGATAGAGAGGCCATTCTAAGAATCCCTCTGAGCTCCAGTCGCACACAGAATAGACTAATATGGGCTGAGAATAAAAGTGGGAAGTTTACCGTTAAAAGCGCTTATGCCTTAGCGTTGGAAGCGAAGCAACTTGATACCAATGCAGATTGCTCCGATGAGTCAGCCAGGAGGAAGATTTGGAAAACTATATGGAAAATGAAGACCCCATAGAAAATAAAACACTTTGCTTGGAAGGCAGGACGTGGAATCCTAGCTACGAAGTCCAACCTAGCTAATCGGAGAATCATCACAAATGGTATATGTGATCTGTGTGGAAAGGAGGAGGAAACGATATGCCATTTATTGTGGACCTGTGATCATGCTAAAGAAGTTTGGACAAATAGTAAATTCGCCTCATCGTTGGATATCTCATCGCACTGGAGTTTCTTGGACGTAGTTGGGAGTTTACAGAGGAGTGAACTGTCTCGGCCTGGGCAATTGGAGCAGATCATCACGGTCTGCTGGGGTATTTGGAAGAATCGAAATGACCTTCGGATGGGAGGAAAAGGAAGGGCTGGTAGAACAGTGCTGAGGAACGCCATGCATCTGGTGGAGGAGTTCCGAGCTGCAAATGAAGGAAAAACAGAGCACCAGACCGACCCAATTGCTCCAGTATCGTGGAAACCTCCAAGCCAAGGTTACTACAAAGTAAACTTGGATGGTGCGGTTTTTTCGAGCAAGAAACAAGCAGGGGCTGGAGTAATAATCCGGGATGGCGCTGGGGAGGTAATCGCTGCATTAAGCAAGAAATGGAAGTGTCCGTCGGGTGCAATAGAAGCGGAAGCTAAAGCCTTGGAAGTTGGAGTTGAGTTCGCAAAAGATGTTGGTATTAGAGAGGTTGAGTTTGAAAGTGACTCACTGTTAGTTTGTAATGCTCTACAAGGACTGGGTTCACCATCATCTTCAGTATCGAATGTGCTGGCTAGAGTGTTGAACCAGATGTCATTTTTTAGGCAGTGGAAGGTTACTCACACTAAACGACAGGGAAATGTCCCTGCTCACTTACTAGCTCAACATGCAAAATACGTTGAGGATTATGTTGCATGGCTAGAGGAATGTCCTAGCTTGATTGAGCATGCTTGTATGCATGACAGAAATGTAACCCAATGATTTGGTCTTAATAAAGTCAAGTATTTCCTATCAAAAAAAAAAAAAAAAAAAAATCATGTTGGGAGAGTTGTATTTTTAAGAGACACACACAAAATAAAATAAAACATACTATAAAAATCCCTTTGTAACATATAGTTAATATGCTTGTAATATTCCTCGTATGGTGGTTTATACTCTGATTTAAATTACCAGTGTACAATATACAAAATTCAGGTAATTGCCGGTCCACATGCAAATTTTTTAATTAACTTCTTTAGTTTATTAGATCACTAACCGTTACAGTAAAGCCCCACAATTAATTATTCTTACTTTTACTTTTATTTTTTTTCTAATACATTTAAAATTAAATATGAGGGTATATATATATATAGTCATGGTATTGGCATGAACCAAAAACGACAATGCTAAAAACAGGCCTTTTTTTTTTCTATTAAAAAAAAGAGCCGATAAATTTTTTTAAATGGGCCGGCTTACTGGTTATATTACTTTTATTATTATTTTTTTTGGTAAACAGTTTTTTTTTTTTTTGTTTTTTTTTGAGGAACTAGTAAATTGTTAATTAGTTATTATTATTAGTTTATTATAAAAGTAATAATCTATGACATATGGCCGCCTCTGAGTTACGCCTGAGGTATTATATATTAGGCAAAAATGCAAAACTGACCCTCTAACTTTCACCGTTTTTCATTTTAGTCCTTTAACTTTCAGTTTTGTCAATTCAGTCCTCTATCTTTTAATTTTTGTCAATTCAAGGTTCCGTTACAATCCAATTAGTGCTGCCGTTAGATATGCATAAAACGACACCGTTTTGCTCTTCTTCTTTTTTTTTCTTTTTCTTTTTCTTTTTCTTTTTAAATTTGGAATTAAAAGAAAATAAGAAAAATCTGGAAAAAAAAAAAAAAAAAAAAAAAAAAAAAAAAAAAAACATTAAGAGAACGACGTCGTCGTTCCCCTTTTCCTGAAATCAAAACAAAACAAATCCCTAACGTAAATCAAAACAGAGAAACTTTGAGAGACCCAAATCCCTAACGTAGAGAATTTGGGGAAAAGGAAGAGAGGCTGAGTCGGATTTGAGAGAGAGAGGGGGTCGGTGGTTTGAGAGAGAGAGAGACCAGAAGAGGTACAAGGACCGAGCTAGAGTTTATTTGGCCGCAGTTATTCGCCGGAGAGGACAATCTGAGGTTGGGATTTTCCAGCAATGTGAGGCATATTCCGACAAAGAAGACGAGAATAGATGATATGAAAACGAGCCTCGAGACGCCATAGACGTGGAAATCCATGGCGGACGAAAAGTGCGATGGATTCAGAAGAGAGAGAGACAGTAGAGAGAGTTCTTCTAGGTTGTTGTGTGTGATATGGTTTGTGTGGTTGTGTATCTGTGTTTTTCTTTTTGTTTTGTCATTTGTCATTGGTGTGTGCTTTTTTTAGTTTTTATTGTTTCAGTGTGTTGTGTGTGATTGTGTTTTTTCTTTTTTGGTCTAAATAATAAACGACGACGTCGTTCCTTAATGTTTTTTTTTTTTTTTTTTTTTTCAGATTTTTCTTATTTTCTTTTAATTCCGAATTAAAAAAAAAAAAAAAAAAAAAAGAGCAAAACGGCGTCGTTTCAAGCATATTTAACGGTAGCACTAACTGAATTGTAACGGAGCCTTAAATTGACAAAAATTGAAAGTTAGATAACTGAATTGACAAAACTGAAAGTTAGAGGACTGAAATGAAAAACAGTAAAAGTTAGAGGGTCAGTTTTGTATTTTTGCCTATATATTATTATTATTGTTTTAGTAAGAGAAATAATGGGACAAACATGGATAACGTTAAAATTTTTATTCGTTGAAGTATGTGTGTAAAACCAATGGTTAATTATTCAGCATAAAAAAAAATGGTTAATTGACGTTTCTTTGAAAACAAAAAAAAAGAAGGTTTAATTGACGTGGTAGACTTGCAAAGACAGATACAAAATTGACAGCCAATCTCCAAACTCCAAAGATATCCATATCAATGAATGGAAAACACAAAGGTGGGGACGTGGAATTTCTTTTCGCAAGACGAAATAGAAATAGAGTAGCTCACCCACTCATATCTTTATTTATGATTTTGTTGTCGTGTGCATATTGGTTATATGTCCCCCTACTTATAATGCTTTTTCATTAATATTGAAGTCGATATTCTATTACATACTTTTTTTTAGCAACAACAATAAACTGATATCCTGGATTCCTGATATGTGGTGTTAATTTGACGTACCTTCTGCAGATGGCACATGGTGAGCTGTCATTAAATGGATAAAGTTCATGAAACATTTATTTTCTCTTTACCGTTCACAAGGGGCACTAGAATATTGGATATGTATTTCAGAATTACACGAACATGACATAATACGATCGATGTGATCAAGTGGCAAATCTTTTTTTTCTTGGGTTGGCAATTTATGCTTGGTTCTTTATTTTTTTTGTTATAAGATTATCAGAATATAAAATCTATGTTCCTCTACAAGAAAGAGGACAAAGATAGCATGCGGTAATAGGTTACTTGAGTGGGTTGCACTGTGCATCACTATGAGGATGATATTATATTATAGTATGGTAATGGAACAGTGAATTATTTGTATATCCCTAACAAAGGTAGTATTGTATCGTATGGTTGAAAAGTTTCATTATTGTCCTACAGTATGTATTTTAAATCATCTGCAAATTTTCTATCGAGTTTCCATGGGATTAAGAGATTGACAGCTTCGGCCATTTGGCTCTCACAACACAGAGAGCATTTTTTATTTTTTATTTTTTATTTTAGCATATGGGCATTAGACAAATGTGTGGCAAAAAGAGCATATGATGACGATTAGCTAGACAACGAAATAATGACAAAGAAAATTAGGCCATTTGACAGCTTGGTCATCGAGTAGCAAAGAGAGAGAAAGAGAGTTTTGAATTGCACAACAAAGATTAATTAGTGGGTCACTTGATAGCTTGTTAGTAATATTAATTTCATATATAGTTTTGATCAAAATTGAAATAGTCATAATTGAAGCATATAAGAACTATAGAAAGGAAATAAGGACATGTGCTTTCCAAGGAAGAGTTTTTAATCAATATTTTAAGCTGTTTTCATGTCCAGTACATGTAAATTTTATGCGCATGCTAACTACAATATCATATTACCATCATTTTTTCGAGTTAAAAAAAAAAAAAATTGACAATCATTTCTTTTATATATAGAAAAATCACATACGATTTAATTTTTCTGGCTCAAGAAATTTACAAATGTAATGACCTATGAAGTTACCTTATAAATCAGATTTGCCAACAATATTCTCACATTGATTCCAGTTGACACAAGTGCTCCATTAATGTAATCAAAACTATTACTCGAGCAATGTTTTTTTTTTTTTTTTTTTTTTAGGCTGAATAGGCACTGGACTTCTATAAGGGGGGAATAATAGATTTTGGGACACCATACTATATGGCATGAATTTAATGAGAAATAGAACTCACAAATAATGAGAAATTTTGGATATCAGAAGCACTTGAAGGTGGAAATCTAGTGAAGTGGTTTGAACAATTTGAAGGCAGGTCATGAGGTTTGCAAGATTTTTATAGGATGTCATAATTTTGTAGTACTAAATGTGAAGTACAAAAGATGTACTGCATCATTTACGTGACTTTCCAATAGTTAATATTCCTTTGTTCCACCAAACCATAGCATTTTAAATCTTGTATTGTCTCAGTTAATACCTTGCTAAATTAGTAAATTTTATCCTCATAAACTAGCAGTATATACGATGTATAGATTGAATAAAAATGGTACATATATATATATATATATATATATATATATATATATATATATATTAATGAAAGTATTTCATTAGTATCATTAAAATTGAACAGTAAAATAAATAATAAAAATAAAAGAAAAATATCGTAAGTTCCTTTTCTAGTACTAAAAATGAAAGGGAAAGAGAGTTGAAGCAAGCTTAAAGTACTTAATTTTATTATATGCCTACCACCTATCACTACACGGTCATAAAACATTCAAAACATTTTTTTTGAAACTAACCTAAATTTATTCAAAACATAAGGAGCCAAAATACAACAATCACCATTTAGGGCCCTATCCTTTCAAGCGGGAAACATTAACAACAGCTATCAGCCTACATATCACAGAAACCTCCAAAAGGATTTGACAAAAGCCACCTCCCCAACACACGAGGAGTTCTAATAGCTACTGATCTGCTTTTAGACATTATTGTTACTGGTGTAGTCACAAAGCTAATGGTTGAGCAGTGTTTATTACACATATTTATAGACACATACAAAGACATAAACTCGATCGTTTGGAAATTATGACTTTATGTTACGAATTCAGTTGTTTTTTTGCGTTTATGTAAATGTGTGTGCAATAGAGCATGTGTAACATCTTTTTCCCCTAATGATTTATTCCCGTGAATTGAGCTTCTACAGAGAGAAATATTACGTCCTTGGGCTTAAATTTGTTGTAAACCTATGGTTTTTGTAAGTTGGGACTTGCAGTTCAAGTACTCCACGTAAACATGTACTTTTTTTTTTTTTTTTATTGGCACCAGGTGACCGGAGCAGAGGATATTGTCATTGGATTAGACTATATTCCCTGTAAATAATTTATAATACATAGCATTGTGCTATGTATATCGATTTAATTTACTCTCTTTCCACATGTTTGGCACTCTTGTTGAATTTAGAGTGCCGATATTGGCAATCTAAGTGCTGATCAGCACTCTATTTTTTTTTTTTCGAGGAGAAATTACCATTTGATCTTTACATTTTGGGTCACTTTCAATTTGGTTTTTACTTCTTTTTAACAATTAAATTAATTTGGTCAATGTTATTTTTAACTTGCTGTCAAGTTAGTTTTTACCATCAAGTCACAACGAAAAATGCCTATATGGCACACGATGTGCACCGTTAGCACACTTGAAACTTATGTGGCTACTAAAATAATAATAAAAATTTATATCTAATATTTAAAAAATATTGCGTCAACATTGTAGACACCTTATTTTACACCCCTTACGACTTGAGTCCCCGTTCTCCAATGACAATATCACTAAATTGTCCATGAATGGTCAAGGGCCTAGCTAAAGAAACTCTTTAAGATGAAGGAAGTTTTGGTGCTTTAAAAACCTTGTAAAACCCTAGCCTTATGTATGCATGAACATAACCCGCATAAGCATTAAGCAGCTTATCGAGCCTGTGTATGTAGGTGAAACTGGCAGAGTTATGTAAGGAATGTTTTTGGAAAAAAATGTATGTAGAGCTAATCCCACATCGCTTGGGAAGAGCTTTATGGCACTGCTTGACACTATAAATGGCATCTTAGACGTTTTTCCCAAAACACAGAAATCACTTTAAAAATAGTGGTTCAAGTGGGAGTTTTTCTTTAAAACACTTCTAAACTAAAGTTTTATTGGCTAAGACTATATATTGGTCTAAGCCCCTTAGTAAAACATTTACTGACCCTTTTTAAGTCTCTGTTTTATAGATTGGCCGAGGGAAGTGATCAAAATCAAGCTCTAGGAGCATTTTATTTGAGGTAATTTTCTTGTCTTTCCTCTATTTTTTATTATGTTTTATTGTTTTAATTTACCGCTTTGTAACTTAGGTTTATTTGCTTATTGGTTAGTAGCATTCTTGGTTAAGTTTAGATGTAATTTAGGCTGAGTGTTGTATGCTGGGTTCTAGGTTGGGTTACGTACGCAAGTTCATCTTTGTGTACGCATGCGCATGCAGGCTTAACCTAGAATACCCATATTTGTCTATTTTTCAGTTTTGATGCATTTTAATTAGTTTTATTCATGTTTTAACTTCTATGTTTGTTTAGTATCACATGCCTAGGCCTTTAATAACATGTCTTACATGCTTAACTTGTTTTAGTTATGGTTTGAATACTTGAATGTCAACATGAACATGCATTTATGTATGGATGTGTTGTGAAGCAGTGAGGTAAGTACATGCATATGAATATCAACATGCATAATGAATATGGTATGAATATGATGAACTTGTTAGATGTGTGATATGAATGCTTTGATAGGATGATGAACATGTACTGATGAGATCCATGTTGCTGCCATATGATGAGATGAAGTGTGCTTGTTGCCATATTTTGATGTATGCTACATGATGATAAGGATGAGATGTGATATGATGTGGATGTATGTGGATATATGCATAGATGTATGCTTGGGTGTTGTATGTCATAAAACTAGAGCGTGTGTATGCGCGCGCATGTTTAGGGTAGCCTCTTAGAGGGTTCTTTCATATAATTAGTATATGGAACAAAATGAGTAGAGGTCGGCCCATGGGCTAGGCAAGATTGTATGCCTAACACCTTCCCATTCCTGTGTACCTTAACTCCAGACCTAGGATCTAGATATATAAAGCCCTCCACAAGGGGCCTAACATTTAGTCCCTAAACCTAAGCCAGATGGTGACTCCCACTAAACCCCTTGTCTCCTGTCCACTCGGTTGAGGTGTATTCCCTAGAATATGCAATGTCATGCACAGAAAAGAGGGGAACCCACGGACAAGCACTTATTCCAACAAGCATCTAAATAAATAAATAATAATAATAATAATAATATCTTAATTTTGAAGGAAAAATCATAAAAAAAAATTAAAAAAAAAAAACCTCAATCACAGTCCCAAGAAGATCAACAACAACAATACCACCAACAAAACCCACAATCTCATTCTTAATCCCCCCAATCTCTAGTTATGTGCTTGTTAAAGACTTCTCTTTCTTCTTGTTTTTCGCATTCTTTGTGTGTTCTTCCAATGTTCTTTTGTTTTTCAAAGATTTATGGTAAAAGTTCTTCGGGGTTTTAAAGCTTGAATCTAATGAATTTTTGATGGATCAAAGTCTTGGAAGTTTCTAGAGGTTTTGAAGCTTGATTTGAATAAAACTTTGAAACTTGGAATGATGATTTGGATGAATGTTCATCATATTTGTAGATTTGTGGTGGAAGTATTTCGGGACTTTAGAGGCTTGAATCTGTACAGTTTCACTATTTTGTAGTATCTTGGAGTTTCCAGAGGCTTTGAGGTTGAGTCAAGTGAACTTTGAGATCTAGAAAAATTATTTGAATGATTTCTCTTTAAATGTTCTTAATTTGTATTCAAATGTTGAAGTTCTTGGAGATTTTGGAGTTTGATTCTAGTAAAGTTTCGAGACTTCTGAGTATGTTCATTGTGACTCAGGAAAACCTCTATTTATAGGAGTCTTGGGGTGGTGTAATGACACATGATTAACTCTAACTATTGACACATATCATAATTTAAATGGATGGACTTTTATGTTTTGTTCTCCAAGGAACATATGACATTATTTGATTAGTAAAAGTGTCTTTGTTTAAAATAACACATGACAATATTTAATTAAACTGCTCATATCATTTTCAATTAAATATCAACACATGTCGCTTTCAAAAATAAAACAAGAAATGTCAACACATGTCGAAGTGTGATTGGCTTTTAGGTATTGTTTATAATTTCTATTAAATGAAACTTGGATTATTTCCATTGGTCTTTGAATAGTGACAATGAAACCCACTAAGTACCATGTGGCATCTTGTAATTGGTCGCTTTGAATGTATTATGTGGACTTGATGGTAAAACGTTGTAATTTGTGATTGGTGAAAAAAATTTCCTTTCTACAAAGTAATTCCTTATTTTCTAGGCTAAAAATGTGAATTTTGACATTTTAGTATCCAAATTGGTATTTTGACACTAATATCGAAGATAGACAAAATATGTTATCAAAATTTTATATTAATATAAGTAGATATATCACAAAGACAGATTTTCGTACAATCGTACAGGGTTTCCCACTATTTTTCTAGAAGTACTATTCAAACCACCTCAATTGCATAATTATGCTTACTATAATTCTTCAAAGACCTCATTGAAATCAGGTTCTACTGTTTGAGGCCTTTGACATTAAAACAGTAAATTTTCCAGCATTAGGAACAAGTAGGCAAATTAGCCGGGGGTGGCCGAATGCTTGTTGCATTGGTGGTCCCATTCTTCACTATGATGACAGTGTTCATACCCCAGCTTGCATGCCTTTCCAGATGACAATGCATAAACCATACTCCTGAAGAATATTATAAATGTCAGTAATAAGAGAAAGTTTAGGGACACAGGTTTTGTGCTACAATAAAGCTGTCACAATTTTAAAGTGGTTGATTGTGATTAATGGGTAAAAAAGATGAGTAAATTTACGTGGAAGTGATTGTCTAATTACTCACAGTCGACCACTTTATCATGTCATGGAAAAAATTTTCAAAAATGATGTGGTCATAAGCACATTGATGTATTATCATCATATGCACATACATTTATCATTCATCGTGACTAATGAGAGAGAGAGATAGAGTACCGGGATTATTAGCAACAAATCTAATAGTACCCCATCCATTCTTAGGAATTCCAAAGGTATTGATTTCTGGTGGATCAATCAAGTTATAAGTCTTGGGGGAAGTGGTTTTGTTGAAGTTCCCATAACCTGTCCCAAGCAAATAGAAGCTAAAACCATGCAAATGCATAGGATGATTCTCTGGAGTCTGAATACTAGTTCCTTGGAACACTATCTCCACCCTTTTACCATACTCTATGATCTTTGCCTTTGTTCCTGTGCTTGGGAGTAGTAAGTCATCGTTATCTCCCGTGAAGTTAAAAGGAGAAGGTGGCTGATTTGGGAAATTACTTTCATAAACGTTGGACAGATTCCTGTAAAATGATTTTGAAGATACAATAAAATTGGAGCAATATTTGAACATAACATTTTTCACAACTGTTTACATAATTACTTTCACCATTGACACATGTTTATATATATATATATATATATATATATTTTATGTATCAATCACATTAGACAATAATAATAATTGTGATGTTTTCTTTAAAAGAATATTATATGCCTATATTTTTTGTAAACATTGTTTCTAGTTATAAGCAAAACTACCAAATTAAGGGGAAAACTTAAGTACATTATATTAAGTTCTTCAATTAAATTCAAATCTCTTGTTGCATTGATCATTAAAACACAAACAATGTAATCATTTCCAAAGACAATTCATTTTAAAAATCTAACATACAGATACTACACCTAAGATATATATTTTCTTTTAAGTTTTACCCACAAATTAATACTAACAACATAAGTATGGCAGTACCAACCTGTAGTATGCTTGTAGTATATCAATTTTTGGGGTCGAAAAGCTTATGTTGTTTAAGCTAGCTGCTAAAATGGAATTATTTGGACCTCCACACACAGCTTTATCACAAGGTAACTGATTTACAGAAACTGTGATAAGCATCTGTACATCAACTTCAATTGGGACACTAATTGGGTGATCTTTGCTTGCCAAAGCTCTTATGCGAGTTGTGAAGTTGTCAACAGCAGACGTGTCAGTAATATTAGGAAGGGTTGTTGGAAAGGAAGGAGAGGATGGAGGAGTATAATTGCCTGCGTACTGAAGAATTGCTGTAGTGGTGGAATTGTCAAATGGAGCAGTAGACTCAAAGAAAGGACGAGCAGCTATGTAATAATGGCTTGGAGACTGGTTTGCTGTGACCAAAATGTCCATTGTTTGTCCTGGAGTTATAATGACGTAGCTAGTGTTTATGGGTTTTAAGTATGAAGCATCTTGTGCAACAACTGTGAGATTGTGATGTGCAATGGCGAAGAACATTTCTTCATTCATGCCGGCGTGGATGAGGCGGAGAAGATAGGTCTTTCCTTGAATAACTGGAAGTCGATATGTTGTTGCTGAAGCATGAAAATATGATCAATTAATTGTAGTTTAATTAAAAAAAGGGGTTAAGATGGAGTTATAACTGGTATAACATTAAGTAACGATAGACAACATAATAACTTTTTATTGGAATAAAATTTTGAAAATCCGACCTTGACATTATATTTTCCCATCCCAATATTCTTAACACATTGCATATCAAATTTCATATAAATAAAATTTTATTGACTATTTGATTAAAGAACCTATCTTTTACACTTAATTTTAAAATATAAAAATCTAAATATTAAAATATTTGATATATGACATAGTTAGTGATTTCCATTTCTTTAAAATTTTAGCAAATATGTAATGTATAAGAAAAAAAAAATGTAATTCACCAATAGCTTTGTCAAAATTGATATTCAATAAAATATTTTGAGTAATGTAATTTGAACACAACTCTTAAAACCATATCCAACGTTTTCCAACTATCAGTGGTAGGTATCATTTTTGCATTCCCTCCAAATAATGGAATCAGTGGTAGGTATCGTTTTTGCATTCCCCCCAAATAATGGAAGAAAAATCATTTACAAGAGCATTTATTTATTTTTTTTTATAAGAGAAATTATTGTTGCTAACACCCGGATGTAAAGTATTTCACACAATTTTTACACTTTTATGCTAGTAATCCATATTTTATACATGATATGAAAGAGTGTAGACATAAAGCAAGTGTGCGATTAGCCCTTACTTATTTGTTTTCGCTTTTATCTCAGTTTCTTCTGCAAATTATCTAAGTTTTAGTTTTTTGTCACACATTTAATATAAAAATTACCAAAAACTAAATACACTATGCAAATAAGTTACCGCAAATAAGTTGTTCCCAAACGCACTTGTAAGGTTGAATTTAATCAACCATGTGTTGGCTTTATTCCGTGCCAAATTTACTTGTAATTTAGCATGTAGAAATCCTGTATTTATGTGAGAATAATGTAAGGGTTGTATGTGAGAGAGTGTGAAGGAACTCAAGTTGTGTGCATTCAAGAGGAGTCTCATAACTGGCAAGTCGCCAAAGTGGCACACGTGTGAAACATGCAAGAAGCTGAAGGGTCACGACAGCTGGAGCATTACAGGACAAAAAGTATAGTCTGGCCTGGTAGTTAACTCACGACTCATTCCAGTCGCGAGGCCGAGTTGCCAGAATGCCCTGTTTTGCTGAAAACCAACTTTTCACGTTCCATCTCATACCCTACTATAAATACCCTTATACACACGAAATGTAATGTGCTGAAAGGGGAGCCTATTGAGAGAAAAACCCTAAGAAAGGTTTCTACAACACACCCACCCTATTAGAGAGAGCTACTCATTCTTAGAGAGAAATCTTTGTAGTCTCTTCTCATTCTCTCTCCCATTGTTATACCCATTGAGAGTAAATTTGTACCCAAATACTACCCACACCCATTTAGAGTGTTGAGAGTGTTTTTGGAGCTTGGGAAGCATTGGAAGATGCCAAGGATGGTGGATGCAATACAGAGCTTATTATGGGATCCGGAAAGCTAGAGAAAACAAGGTTAGGCGTAACCCGTTGGTAGCAAGAGCTTAGAGGGCTCAAGTACATTGGGTAGACTACGCTTGGAGGGTCTTTTGTTATTCATGTACTTCAACTTTATTCTCTAGTGGATCATTTCACCGCTTGGAGGGTGGCAGACAGGTTTTTCGCCGAGTTCTTTGGTTTTCTCTTCGATAATACGTGCCGGTGTTATCCTTGTGTTTGCATTTCGCTTCCCTTACTCATTAACTATTAATTGCTGCTATGTTTGTGATTAATTTTGTGTTAAAGTAGTTTGCCAAATTGGGTATTGCTTATATTTCATATTCCGCACATATATTGTTTGAATATAAGCTTGCTTTGGTAATTTTGTAACTGGGGGTCTAAACATTCATTAGTATTTTATACGCTAATTGAACATTCAGCACTAATGTGGATACAATTGGATGCGAAACAATCAAAGCTCTTTTATAAAACAATTTTTATTTTTTAGAAATTTCTTTTCCCCATGATAAATTTGGAAAGAAATTCATACCGTTAGAGCAATTGTTTGGATATCCTGGTTGGCCATTAAGAGTGTAGGCATCTGATACCTCTGGATCAGCACCGGTTGCTGTAGCATTATCGATTAATTCCTTCACATCTCCCTTATACCATTCCGCTGCAATGTATAAAAAGGAAGATTTAGATGTATAAGTACAAACTTAGCATACATTTAATTTCCAGTTAATCTTTTGCAATCTTCCTAGTTATATGGTATATATATGCCATTATATCCTCTCTGAAAATAAGTTATGGCCACTAGCCATTACTAAATTATACCCAATATAATTACTTCTTCAGCATAGGGCTTTAGAAATGGATAAGAGGTTCCATTTTTAGGAGAGATAACAATTGCGCCGTGAACTGTTGCACGAGACCAGTCACTATGGGCATGCCACCAAAGCGTTCCTTCTTCATCAGAAAATACAACCTCATAAGTGAAATTTTTTCCTGGTTTAATTGGACACTGGGTAATATTTTCAGGACCATCTGACCATGGATTTCTTGGCTGCTTAACTCCGTGCCTATTTTTAAAAATAAAAAAGAAGTGTTCATCAGCTTTATGAGTTTTATTCCATATAATTGTATCATTCGATAAATTCTTTAAAGATCTAACGAATAAAGCAGTAGGATCTCAAGTGTTAATTACTACAGTTCCAAAAAAATAAAATATTAATCTCCAGCCTAATTTCATTTTGGACATCATGCATGAGGTTATTCACTATTTTTTATACATTTAAATCTTTATAAAATGAATGTATTTTGACTTTTTGTTTACCTTTTAAATGTTATTTTTTCAAATCACATTTTCCCACCTCACAATTTTTAATATATATATTTTTTCTTTTTAGGGTAAAATATAGTTTACACCCTAAGATTTGGTCTAATGCTAGCTAGATTTAAAATTTTTCAAAACTAACTAACTTGGTTCCTAAACCTTTAGGTTTGTTACGCATTTTTCTCCTTTTTCTTACAGTAGTTAAGGAATAAGTTGGTAAGTTTTGTAAAGTTTTGGACTTAGCAGGCATTAGCCTAAACTTCAACGGTATTAACTGTATTTTACCATTGTTTGAATATAGTTTTTAAACTTTAAAGTTACAAACAATACCAAATTATATTAATCTAAACTCTAAAACTAATTAAAACCTTTTGATTTATTGGACAAAGCAACCCATGAAATTAGGGCAAAGATCCTATGTACCAGATCCATTAGAGTTATGATATTTGTCCACTTTTAGCTAGCATCTTGAAATTATACATATAGTAAAATGTAAACTAAAAGTTCTAATAAAGAGATGATATCATGCAACATCATGCTTATAACACACAGAGGTAAATAAGACATACTGTGAGTGTAATGACACAGTCAACCATGAGAGCAGGGACGGACCTATAGTAGGGCAGAGGGGGCCATGCCCCCCCCCCCCCCCCCCAAAAAAAAAAAAAAAAAAAAACTAATATATGCATATAAGCTAAAAATTTAAATTTTGGCCCTAATAGCCCCCCCATTAAAAAAAAAAAAAAACTGGTATACAAAAAATTAAGATTTGCCCTTAAATATATATATATATATATATATATATATATGTCTCTCCTCCTCTAAAATATTTAGATATTGACCTACAAGAAAAGAAATAAATAAATAAAATTCATGCCACTTTAACTACAAAAACCAAAAATATATATATATATATATATATATATATATATGGACTAAACAAAAATTGCGCACAAAATAAGAAACACTTTTTTTGTATGTTATACTTTGTTGATGTGTTTTATAATGTGAAATGTTTAAGAAATACTTATTTTGTATATAGTATTTTGTTAAATATAAAATCGATATTAGTTTTTATTTTCATAAATTTTTTTATTTTTATTTTAAGTTTTGGCCCCCCCAAGTACGAATTCTAGTTCCGTCCCTCCATGAGAGAGATAGATTGATCATTTACCAGTGAATAGTCACGCCATATTTTCCGTTATTTTGAACAGTGACAAATGCTGTGTCCCCTTTTTGAACACGAAGGATTGGCCCCGGAAATTGACCATCTACTGTCAGCATGCTCTTGGTGCTACATAGCCTGGTAAAATTCGTCTCCTTCAGCTGCAACCAGAAATGGACATTGATATGAGAAACACAAACTTTCAATTTGAACATATATATTAACTTAAACAACATATTTCAACATAAATGAAAATAGTGTACTTCTCTTTCCCTTTACACTGGTCACTGCATGTTTTTCAAAAGCATCTGCTTTTATGATAGAAGGGAAAGTTGGATCTTGTCTAAGGTATGTTTGGATAAGTTTCTTTTTTTATGCGTACCATAGTAGGTGGTAAGTGACACTTACTATGTAGGTGTAATTATGGACTTCTGAGGCCGTGCAAAGCGGCAGTCCATCCAGATACAAGAACCCCAGAAACGCTAAGATCAATACTACCTTCTTCACTCCCATTTGTGCAAACTACTCTTACCACACATAAAATACACTACTCTCAGTCTCACTCATAATCTCTTTTCTCTTTAGGTTTCGAGTCTTTCGACCAAGGTTTTAGGATCTATTTATAGAAGTATAAATGCACGGAAAGAAACAGATGCATGTACAAATTGATAATACTCAAGATTGTAATTTTAAAATTTTGAGTAATTTTGATTTTTTTTTTTCTCCCAAAGTTTCTAATTTTAATATGTACCCCTTGAATTATGAGTTATGTATAGTTCAGATTTAAGTTGGTTCATCAATATGTCACGATTAAATGTCTGTTAAGTGTCAACTAACTTCAAAATATCGTCATTTTAAACTCTATTAAAGGCATGTAAGATGCTATTTTGACTAAAATTTAATTTTATATCTTTAAAATTTGAGGTAATTTTGATGAGAAATGCTATGTCCATAACATTTTCACAATTCCTTCACAACAAATTTTAGGTGGTAAGTTGTTATTGGTTGTTATGAGTGGGCAAAAAAGTAATTTAAGTTGTGGATTTAAATTAGAACCAATAACTACTTGCCACATATGATTTGTTGTAAAAATATTGTGGATGTGGCACCTTTTATTTTGACTATACCTCTTATCTATATATATATATAAAACCGAAACTTTTGAAGCTCTCGCAATTTTCCACATCATCACTATTTTCTTTTTCTTTTTATTTTTAATTCTTTTTATTTTAGGTTTAATATCTTATAACAATAATATTGAAAAACGTATACAAACTTGGAGGCCTATTTAAGGGCTCCATAAAACTTGATGGACAAGAAAATATATTCTAAAATAAGCCCTAATTAATACCTAACCATAATAGGAACCAAATTTGACCTAAAAAAACATTAAAAGAGCCTAAAAACAAGGAAATAAATTACCTAGACCTAAAATAACATTTTTTGCATAAAAATACCAAAATCTCTTCTCTCCTTAAAATCCTAGCAATTACCATCTCAAAACCCTAAACTCAACTTCACTTTAAGATTAAAAAAATAAGAAGGAGAGAGACTCACGTAAAAAAAAAAAAAAAAAAAAAAAAAAAACGTAAGTTTTGTCTTTTTTTATTTGTTTTCATATGTGCCTGAAATTTTCATTCTATTTTATTGTTTTATTATGTTTAGAATTGATTTTATTATAAGTATTTGGGTTAATCTCTATATTTTGATAGTATTTTTATGGGTTTAGTTTTTGGGTTGAAATTCTAATAATTATTTTATATTGTATATGACAGATGAAAAATCTCTATTTTTTGGAGAAAAATCAAAACTGCAACCTATGTCTTCTAGCCCAATGTGTGGTAAATTTTTTATGTTCTTGCTTTATTGAGAATTTTTATTTGGGTTCATGTGATTTTTTGTTTTCTTAATTAAAGTTTTGATTTTTGGTTGATTAATTATTTATTTGGATTAATTTCAATTAATTATTTGTTTGGATTCAACGTAAAAGATAATGGAATTATGTGTTATAAATTTGATAATGTTCCATGTTTTGAATTATTTATATTGTTATTAATACGACTAAATAAGATTTGTTCTTATCTTTGTAGTTTATATCAGTTTTGAGTGTGTGTATATATATAACTTTTGGGAATTTTGCTTTATTAATTTAAGAATTGTAAATTATTTTGTAGGTTTCAATAACTATGTACCTACAGTGAGACATTGACAATAAAAGCATATATATATATATATATATATATATAATTAACATTTTATAAAAATCTTTCTTACAACCCAATAACATTCTACGTTAGACAACACTTCTAAACTAATGAAAAGCATAGAAGTTAAATATTTATTCCGATTGTATTTTATTTAATTATGACAGATCCATTTTTTTTTTTAAACGCTAACTAGCAAAATGTCTATAATATGCATATTATTAACCCAATTTTCTATTTCTAAATTTCTTAGATTTTATTATATCAATCTTTTTTTCTTTTAAATTCTTAGTGGGCAAATTAGTCTCTCACTAATTTTTTTACCTTAACGTGATGTTGGATAATTGTCCTTTTATTTAACTATCCCGTGCATCGCACGGGTTAGCGACTAGTAGTTCTAAAAATTATACTCATAAAACTGTGTTTTAAGTTAATGTGACATTTAACAAATATCTAATTACTTAAATCCAAAATACATCTAAACTTAGGGTATGGATTCAAAATTTAAAATTTTAAAAGAAAATTTTAAATTAAGTCACACATGAACTGCGTGGGATATTCTTTCTTCTTTCTTTTTTTTTTTTTGTGTAGTGGAAACTGCGTGGCACATTCTGGTAACGTTTGGATACAACGTCTCACCCTCATGTCTGCGTTGTCCATCCTTGCTAGGACCCATGTGTATTGTGCACGTGTTTGTCCATTCACGCAGTTCAACCACTGTACACTATGCACGTCTCAACATTTAGTTGCGTAAACAATTTGTCCATCTTTGTTGGGACCCACGTGTGCACTATTTGTCTTATTTTAATATTATACGCTACAGTGTTTTCTGTTTTTAGCTTTCAGTTTTCAGCAAAATAAGTGGTATCCAAACAGATGCTCCATGTGTCGGCATTTTGTCTTTCAGCTGTGAATTAGCCTTCTCTTCCTTCGAGTGTACGTACGAGGGGCCCCCTACACCTGTCCGAAGCCAAGTGGATTAAAAAAAAAAAGGGAATATCTCCTCTCCTCCAAAATATTGGTTAGTTTTATATATAACTATTTTACAAGACTAAAAAAATACCAAAAGAAAGTACATATTTTAAAAAATATAATCAATAAAAATTAGAAAAAATAATTTTGATATATAAAAATAATATTTTACACCTTAATTTTTATAGGTTGATTCGAGTTAGCTCTGTTTTTTAGAGGTTTTAAATTAAATCTTACACTTAGTGTGCGTTTGGGTTAGGATTAAAAATTAAAATTATTTCACTATTTAACTTATTTTTGCTATTATTCATGAGTCTCGCTGCACTCTGTGGCACTATTCATAGGTCTCACTGTACTATTTCAACTAACTTTTACATTTATCTACAGTACTTTCAGCAATAATTTTTCAGTTTTAGCAAAATAAGCAATATCCAAACACACTCTTAAAAAAAAAGTTTCAATTTAAACTTATATATCTATACTATATATAAGTGGATTTTCCTTTTTGGACTGGACTTTTATGTGGTTCAAAAATAGTTCAAAACCTTAGGTTTAACCAAAAAAAAAAAACTTGAGGACAACTCGGTAAAAATATATTTCTAACTCCACTTAAAATGTCTACAAAATAGGACACTTTCTTATTAATCCATATCTTCAAAACAAACTTATCCAAATTTAAAAAAAAAAAAAAAAAAAAAAAAAAAAAAAGGCTCATTGCGTGTGATGAGGCTAGTTCATTTATAATAACATTGGAAAAAAAAAAACTTAGAAACCATGCTGCATCGTTCATTACATATAATATCATACCAGTTGTAATCTATTTTGTGAAATCTCTATAGACATCTTTGTATTATGTGTTAAAAAGTTTACTGTGGTAAATATATTGCATACTGATGCTTTGTTTGGTTGGGAGGATAGGAAATATGTATTTTATTCATCATGTATATTCGATAAAGACTAGAAAAGTGAAAGAATGAAGTATAAATCACATTTTCCTTCCCCCATTTATAATGTAAAACTCCTATTTCTTTTAAAGCGTACTTTTCAAAATTACTCGAGACAAAATGAGAGATTTTGGAAGTCACATTTCTTTTAATATTACACCATTTACCACAGCTTAGTGTAGCAGTCTATTATAAGTAATAGACAATCACTTTCACAAGGAGCTCATACACTTTTTTTTTCTATCACTTATAATCAACAACGTTAGAGTTGTAGCAAAAATTGTGTCCTAAAATTTCTCAAAATTGAACTAAAGGATTGATGATATATATTTTTTTGGGAGAAGAAGGGGGAGCGGAGGATTGATGGAGTTTGGTGGAACTTTTATGATCTTTTAAAGCATACCATATTATTGTAGTACAAAAGGTGAAGTACAATATATTTACTACATTTATGATTTACGTGACTCATTGATATATAAATCTTGTCACTGTTAGTACTACTTCGGATTAAATGGACGTTTTGCTCAAAATATATATACTATTTATAAATTTTTTGTAGGAATTGTTGATACTAATTAGAACCTCTTTCCCTCTCCCTTTTATGTGTGTGTTTGTTTCTCAAAAAAAATTAGGACCGACTCAACAACTTTGAAGGCCTTAAGCTAAAATTTTAAGTTGGACCTTTTTATATTTAAATATTAATCAAATAATATATATTGAATTTTTTTATTTAAAATCTATTTTTCTTGCTTTTTGAGATGCAAAATTACTAATTAAGTTTTTGTAATTATTTATAGCGTCGTGACTACTTTAAAGTCTAAACCTGCATAAATAAAAATTAATTTATTACATGATTCAATAAATTAGTGTCACTATAATACAAATAAGTTGATATGATACACATTAAATTATTAATTGATATAATAATTTATAATAATTAATAAAGTGAAAAAACATGTTGTTTGTGGGCTGCACTATGCAGTGCGCAACTGTGTAGTGCAGCCTGTGCTACTGTACGCCTATGTAGTGCAGATGTGAGATGTCTAGCCTATACCCCTATGGCTAAGTGTAAAAACAAAAAATGTGTCCTATCATAGCAAAAAATGGTCCAATTATGAGAGGGGCAGAAAAGGGTCCTATCATAGTAGAATTTTGTATCAATATCTTGTATCAATATTTTCCCAGCTTGTCCTATGACTTAAAACGTGTCCCATCAATCAATTGTGCTGTGAAATAAACTAAAAATAATAATTAATTTAAGTTAAATTAATAGAAGACTCATCATCTTCATTTTCTGAGAGATAGAAAGGGGAAGAAGATTACCTCTGGTATGCTTCCCCTTTTCAATTTTTAATTTGTTGTGAGTTGAAGGGAATCAACAAAGAAAAATTTCAAGCTAAACTGAGTTTATGGAAAAAGATCAAGAATCAAGATGAAGATGAAGAAAAGAAATGTAAGAATATAGATGGAGAGGCAGAGAGATAGAGAGATGAGAGATTTTTCTTTTGTTTTTGAAATTTATAATCTCTATTTTAGCATATTTCAAGACAATTACGTTGTATTATTAATGAATTTGTTTGGTATTAATTTTGATTTTAGCATATTTCAAGAATGAGTTAATAAATTTGTCTCCTAAAATTTAATTTTGTTAGTTGAAGTTTGACTATTTTTTTTTTCCCTTTTTAATCTTCTACAGTTTAAGATATTATAAGGCCTTTTTAATGCATTTTATTGACAAATAAAAGTGCTTAATTTTTTTTAATTAAAATATATAGATAAATATATTATATATATAATTTTTTTTTACAAGTGGGGGCCTTCTTTTATTTGGGGGTCTTAGTCGATTGCATCAATTGCATCACCTATTAAGCCAGCCCTTATTCCAATTTTGAGACCGATTTGGCAATTTCCTAATGAGAACACATGATTTAGGAGAAGTAGAGTCACCAAGTCATAAATACACTATTTTTTTTTTTTTTGGGATAAAAAGAAAAATATTTCTATAGTAGAGCTTCGGGTTAAGCTATTACAACAGTATTAACATAAAACATATGACGATTCAGTCAAGCTATTGTACCTTAGAGAGAACCTACATTGAGGTTAGAAGCAAATGGTTTTGACTGTTTCCCTCAATCAATTGTGCAATAACTCTACCATGCAAACAAAAAAAAGCACGGACAAAGCTTTCTCCCAAGGATGAGATCTAAATAGCACAGACACAAATAAGGGTAGGGATATGACATGGTGACATGAAAATTTTTAAAAATTTTATATATACATACTTCAAAGCTATAAAATTTTTTTTATAACAAAAATATTATTTATTTTTAAATAATTGTAAAAAATTATTTTAGAAGTATATAAAAGCCTAACCACTAATAATATGTACATGTGTCTATTGTCTACCTAGATAATGAAAAAAGAATTGTAAAAAGTTGCAAGTTTAACTCCGTGGCATTAGCTTGATGGGTGGTGGACTTTAACTCATAAAATACAAAAATTGAGAAGAAGCAAGAAGAAGAAGGTGAGCTGCAGGGTTACTAGAGCAGAAGAGGAAGAGAAAAGAGAAATAGATCTAAGAAGCTAGGTTGAAGAAGAAGATCAACATGAGAGACTATAAGTCAGTACTCAGAACGGTGTGTTTTATTATTATCTTTTTTTTTTTGCATGGCACCGGCCAAGTTGGAATCATGACATTGCCATGTCACTATTGTGTTAGTTATTTTTCAAAAAAATTTTAAAAAAATTTCTAGGACATGTGTGTAGCCATGTCTAACATGTGTCCCATGTCCCATACGTGTTGGTCATAGACACAACAACCTAAATGACATGTTCGCACTTTCTAGTATGAAATCAACTTTGCAATTGTACAACATTTAGCCAAACCCACCAATCATTAGGATATGATATTCCTGTGTTAGCTAATGAAAAGAATTATATTTACGTTAAGTTTAACAAGATATATGAGAAGTTTGAAGGATTTCATTGCAAACTAGTTTGGAGAGAAACCTTATCCCACTTCCCACCACACCTTAATCATCGGCATTTTCATGTCTTATTTAACACTTCCATCCAAATAAACAAAAACACTATGAAAGAATTGAAGTTTGTACAATAAGACTTAGACCACTAACATCCTATTGCTACCTCGAGTAAAAAACTTACAATCACGACCACGTGACAGCTCCGAGTCCACGGACTAGTTCTTTCCTTGATCCACTGCAACCATAAGTACTCCCACTTGTGACTTTGAGACTCCACTCAAAGGTTTCAGATCTCCTTTAAATTTTTTATGCAGCAACTGAAGCGATCACAAAGTTCTTAACATGAATCTTGATAACCCTAAGTGTGTATGAAGGAAAACACATCTAGATCTCATGAGAGATTCAACACACAGCATAACAACAACCTTTAAAATGTGGCTAGGGTTTTTCCTTTTATACTTGGAGTAAAATATAAAACCCTACACGTCAAACCGAGCTTGGGCTAAGTTGGAAAATCTACAGAAAATTAATTTGCACGAGATTCGATCGATTGAGCCTTGCAGATTTAGCCAATAAATCCTGCAATTCAATTGATTCCAACTTTACAAAAAAATACACTTTGAGTAGCCTAAATCTAGACTCTAAGTTTTGATCATGGTTTGCCAACACATTACAAATTGAAGTTCTAATACATTTAGCTCCTAAAGCCTTAGAACCTAACAAATATTATTCAGCAAAAAAAAAAATCAAGTTCAATATCAACTAAATACAAAAATGAAGGAATAAATTTGCAAAAATTTAGTAACCTTGATTACAAAAGTAGTCACTAAAATTTAAATAATTTTCAAACATATTCCATGAATTAAAAAAAGAAGATAATATTGTTAATCCTTTAAGTATATGGCATAATTGCATAAACAAACAAATAATTTCAATTTTCAGATTTTGTTTTTCAAAGATGGCTAATTATAATTAAATTATATAATTATATAATTAGAATAAAAATTAAAATGAAACTTTATTTATTTTATTGATACCAACTATTACTTTCTAATGTTTTTAATGAAAATGTTCAAAGTTAAAATATAGAATCCTTGCTGTTATGTTTATCAATTTTCAAACAAATATATACTTTTTTTAAAATTTTTTTAAAGTTTTGAAAAATAAATAAGGATAGAATCATAAGGTGAAAAACACATCATTGAAGTTTTGGGATGTTTAGATTTAATTTTGCCCCCAAATGTTCTATGTTGTTTGGATTGTTAACTATTTGTAAGTTTTTTTTTATTTTTTTATTTTTTTTTATTTTTGGATGTGTCCGTCACATCATACTATCACATTTGCTAGTTGAACCAATTATATGGTAACACATTTTATTAAATATTCTATGTCATTATTTAAACTTAAAAATAAATTAAAAATAAATCTTTAATTAGACAAGCTAATACCTGTCATAAGCTGATGTGGGATTTAATGGACACATCAACCAAAAAACTAACTGAGGATTAACAATCCAACCAACATAAAACATTCTAGGAGACAAAATCAAAATTTTGAAATATTAAAATGTAAAATTTAAACAGTCTCAAACTTTAAAAGCGTATTTTACATTTTACATAATAAATAATTTTAAAGAAGTGTTGCGTGGGTATCCCGCACCGAATTTTACCTCTCTTCCTATTTTGCAAAAATAACTTTATACTATACTCATATAACCTATAATGCATGCCAGCTGCGTTCATCGAAAGGTCGCTGAAGTATGTGCAATGTGCATTGTATTGTTAACTGTTATGTTTTTTTTTTTTGAGAAATATTGTTAACTGTTATGTAGTGTATCTTTCACGATACAAACAAGTCTCATATGTCCTTTTATGCCTACTCAAACAAAAAAAAAACAAAAAAACTTTATTCTCGTTGTCCAAAGTCCAAACCCTGTCAAATCCATACACACATCGAGCATTAATTAAACGTTGTCTGATAAAAAATGTGAATTCATACATAATGATTTTCAATTCCCATTTTTATCTTTATCTTTTATTTTTATTGATTTTTAGTTTCTGTTCAAAAAAACGCTATTCATTTTAGTTATTTTCGTCGGTGCTTAATAACAAAGTCTTACGTGACAGACAAAATTATTAAAATAATAATAAAAATTTTTATTTTGGCATTAAAAAATGCTATGTCAGCATCTAAATTAAAAAAAATTAATTTATTAATTTTAACTAAATTAAAAAATTAAAAACAAAAATAATAACCAAAAATCATATTAATTGAGATCTAAGTGTATCTTGAACAAGAACAACAAGAACACAAACCCAGTTCTAAGAATACAAAATTAAAATCCAAAAATCACAAACCCACAAAATAAGAACAGAAAATTAAACTAGAGATCCACATAAGAACACATGCCCAAATTTTCTAGCATTTTCTTGTCCTTTCTTGTCAACCAAACACAAAAACACAAACACAAACTGATTTCTAGCAAGAACAAAAACACAAACACAAATTCAGCAACAGATCTTCACTGGCAACCAAACACAAACCCAGCACTGTCCAAAGTCCAAACCCTGTCAAATCCATACACACATCGGGCATTACTTAAACGTTGTCTGACAAAACATGTGAATGCATACGCAATTATTTGCAATTTTCGTAAATGTGGGGGGGGGGGGGGGGGTCCATTTTGTCACTCATTAATTCTGGTTTATAATGGATACGACTTTCCCCCACACAACAAAATAAATAAATAAATAATACCAATCTTTTCACAATCTTGTCGACAACAACAAAAATTTATCCTTTCACGCAAACGTTTAGATATTGTATTGGTTTGGTAGCGTTGCATTTTCAATGTTGTGTTTTTAGTTGTTGTTGGTTTTTTTTTTTCACGCGGTTCAAGAGACAGAATTTACTGTTTATGAGACAAATGTTATTGTTCACACACTGTTTATGAGACTCACAATCACTTTATTTAGAAAAAAAATATTAAAAATGGGTCCCACACACTATTTATATATTTAAAAATTATTTTGGTATAATATTTTCAACAACAATAAGTTGTATTCAAACGGACTCATTGTGTGTGTGTGTGGTGTAAACAATCAGTTTACTTTAATATTATTTTTGCCATTTTCTCTTGTTGCTGCTTGTTTGTTTTGCACGTCTGCATTGTCAGGATAAGCATGTGATATTCATTTTTATTTTTATTTTTTTGTTTTTATTTTCTTAATTAGGTATGATTAATGTATGTGATGGCTATTGGTCTTTAGGGCCCAAAGAAAAGGTATGTGGACTATAATTATTTTAATTATCATTTTAATCTATAATGTTTGTTTTATGTATGATCTCTAACATTTCAAATATGTTAATTTAATTCTTAACGTTTTCATACTGTGTCAAAATAATTCATATTGTAAAGTGGTTGATGAAAAAAGCCAATGTACGGAAATATTTCGTGCTGCTTGAGTTTTGAAGTAAACAGCTACGTAACCTTTCTTTTTTTAATAAAAAAAAAATCAATTAAAATTTTGGCTTTTATGCCCAAATATGAAACCTCCCTCTCTCAATCTTCTTCATGGACATTATCTCCCTCTTCTTGTCGTTCTAGCATCACCTTCATCCTTCCTCAACCATCACCTACATGCTACACCTGCTTCCTCCTTCTCAAGAATCATATGTAAGCCACTTCTTTTTTATTTATATGAACTCTATACTGAGGATTATCTCACATGCAAATCTTGCCTTTATCTTTTGAAGTTTTTAGATAACCTAGACTATTAACATTGGTCTCTCTAAATTTTCTCCCTATTTTAAGATATTAACCTATTTTTCTTATTTTAGCTAACAATATTCAAAAATACCCACATAAGATTCCTTATTCCATATTATATTTCATTAAAATATTATTTATTTACTTATTTATTAAAACTCTTACTTTTCAATACACCAACTTTTTTATTTTTTTAGGCACCAGGATACAAAAAAATAAAAAATAAGGATCTGGGGAATGAACAATGTTTCCCTAAATATAAGGAACCACAATGTTATTTCAAGGAATATGTAAGGAAGCCAAACCGTTTGAAATATTAAGAATTATTTTGACACATAGGGCAATATAGCACAAATTTTTTTTAAATATAAGATAGAAATTTTACTCTAACCTAATTTAAGTGTATATGTGTGTAA
>CM043316.1:78461470-78513006 GCA_023736055.1 Quercus glauca | reverse complement strand
TCAAAAAGATCTATGAATGAACCAAGAAGGCGGCTCTAGTTAAGTTAGCATTAAAAAAAAAAAAAAAATACCCTATAACAACAAAGCCTTAGACCATCACAAAATGTTGGGATTGGCTATTGATTCTCATGAGACTAATTGGTGTATTCTTCTTTATTACTTCTACCAATGTTCTTTTGTTCCCTCAACAAAAACACGAAATTTCATCATATCAAGGAAGGACAAGAAAGGCAGAAGGGTCTCTTTATATGCTATGTGGTCACTTGGCTCTTATCTCTACAGTTGCTTTATGGCTGGCTGCCATATAATCAAAATTATAATGAAATAAAATTGCTTAAATATGGTATGAGTTGAGCTGTGAAATATGAGATATTAGGGTTGCAAGACAGAAAAAGAATGAAGAGAGATTTGAGGTTTAGGCTGCCGTAATTAGCCCTTCACCTTAGCAAATATTTATATTAGGATTTATGGCATGATTACAAAAATTACAGTTAAAGGATACCAAATTAGTGAACTCATAACAGTACCATGGTCACTACTCACTAAAACCCAGGGCATTTGACCTTTCACCAAGTAATTTTAGAAATGAAAGCCTCAACAGCTCTTCAAAAAATTCCACATCTTCGAAGGTTTGAGAATTCCGCTCCCACCACAAAAGCCACATTGGTCACAGCATAAAAAGCATATACCAAACCAATCATTCCACCCAACTAGTAAATCAAAAACTCTACATTGCAGCCCCCATTACTCCAAAAGTCAAAATACATGGCCCCACATAGCATTGGCAAAATCACAATGAAGAAACAAATAATTCACTGACTCCCCAGTCCCCACTACACCTAATAAAAAAAGCACCAATTTACTAGTGCAATTTCTCTCTTTCTAAGATTATCATTAGTCAAAATCTCCCCCACCCCCCCCCCCCCCCCCACTCTATTGTACACTCACACATGCGCACACACAAAGAAAAAAGAAAAGCTACCCGCTTTAGGTCTTTGACACATAAAATTCCACTCTATGGAAAAGAGATCTCCCTTAGCGCCTATAGCACACCATAGTAAGATCACACATCAAACGCCCCTGTACCTCATACACTCTACCCCATTCTATCAAGGCCCAACCACCTTGGTACTTTTGGATACAGTAATCCAAGCATGGAAGGAACCAAGAACACCTTCCAGTCATTAAACTGAATCAGAAATTCCTGTTTCTCTGTTCCTTCAGTATTGCATTCCAAGTATGAAGGTATGAGAGCGTCCTAGTCAACTGCCAAAGAGTACAAGATTGGGTACAACTCCTTCAAAGGTAGATCCCAACACCACCTATCATGCCAAAATTGCACATTCTCCAATTGCCACCTCAAAACATACATGGCTAACAAATATATCCTGCCCTGCTCTAATACTCTTCCATAAGCTACACCCATAAGTTCAACGCACTGGCTTTATAGTCCAACCTCCCCCATCCAGCCCATACTTTAATGCAATGACCAGCCTCCACAAATGAGTCTCTTCATTCCCCCCAAAACGCCATAGACATTTCCCTAAGAGCCTGATTAAAAGAACTAATTTATGCACCCCAAACCACCACAATCAATTTGAGAACACATTGCATTCCAATCCATGAAGTGAAACTTGAACTCCTCCCTTGATCCACTCCATAAAAAATTCCTCTGCAACTCTCTAATCTGTTTGAAACATGAAAAATATAAACAACGAGACTTAGTAGTTTGGAAGACTCGATATCTTACTATTAGGCAGTGTTAGTCATCCCCCTTTTGAACGATTAAACTTCTTCCATACTGCCAATCTTCACTCTGTTTTCTCAATAATAAGATTCCACACTGTATTGAAAGACACCCCAAGGGAATACCCAAATAATTCATTGGCAAACTCCTACCTTTACAATAAAGACTATCAGCCAATTCCTCCAATCCTTCAACATCTCCAACTGGGACTGCTACACTCTTATTTAGATCAATTAATCCTCCCTATTTAAGAATTCTAAGTAGTGTCACAAGCAATAGAAAAAGCTGAGATTTTATGGCAAGGAAGACAAGAATAAAGTAAGTCATAATGTTCAATCTAATTTCATACTACAAGGAGGTCCTATTTGTAATTTTTAAAAATTGAACGAACCACATTAAAGGTCTTAGCAGTTGAGGAGGGTCAATTTTTTCTCTTCCTTGGATTAGGGAAGCACTTCAGAATTAGCTGAACCCCCCCCCCCCCCCTTCTCTCCCCTTAACCCCTCTCTCAACCAACGATTACAAGAGTAGAAAAGAATTTCCAGTAGAGATCCATGTCATAAACATATTAGACCTGAGAGAAGGGAGAAGGTCCTGCATGTTAGCCATGTAACTGGCAAAGTTCCGTTGCATGAGAGGCCGAATCAGGTAAAGCATGCACTCCAAATGTATTGACAAGATTTGAAAGAGGCAGACACCCAACACAACAAATCTTTCCTCATTCTCCTAGATCAACCAAAGCAGAATGAAGGCATACAGTAAAGTTTGGTGGCATCACAAGTTCACTAGTCTCCACTTTGACACAATTTTAAGTATTAACAGAAGTGAGCTATGTTCTTGAATAATAGCATAATAACTTATAATATTATTACCTTAAAGATACCTAAGGGAGGAACCAAAACTTATTTTCACCAAAAACCCAATCAATATTAGTCACTCCCAAGATAATGTTGATAAATTGATATGATTAATAGCTAGAAACAGATACTTTCCTAAGTCTTCTGGCACATGGTCATTTCTGCTGCTTTTGAGGACCATAACTATAGACAAGATGGAGAATGGATGGGCAGTGTTATTAAAGTATGAATGTGCCCTTGAACGCTAAATTCTCCTAGCGCCTACACGCAAAATGAGGTGTGTGCTTAAAGAAGTAATTCTCTTGCTTTGAAGATACAACTTCTAGGGAGTTTGGATTAGCTTTTTACTGAAAAAAAACTCATTTGCTGAAACTTAAAGTTGGCAAAAATACATTTGTACCTAGAAAATATGAGGCTTTTGCTTTAAAAAGCTGTATATAACAAATAAACTAATCCAAACACACTACTGATAAAATCACACTCGCTGACCATGAGTAATCACATATCTATGACTGCTTCCACGCACGAAGAATCACACCAATCTGCAGTATATATCCCCAAATTATATATAATGAGAAAGAATCAAGTTTAAAGAGATAAAGAACCCAACTAAAAAATCTGCATTAAAAAACCCAATAAAGATCATCGGAAATATAAAAACCAGTCTATCGCCATCGCTAACAGAAAAGTGCTTGTCGTGTAACATGGTTAAAAAACAAACAAACAAACACTAAGACAAAAAATGAAATGGTCAAAAGCCCAAAATAAGACCAACCCAGATGAGTATTATCACATCAAAGCCAAAATCTACTAGACGCAATCTAAAACAACAACAATTTAAGAATTTAAAGAACAGCTCAAACCCATTAAGAAATAAATACCCAGATCAGGAAAAGCCAAAAAGAACTTAAAAAAAAAGCACGGAATAGAACAAAGAGTTAGAAAAAGAGAGAGAGTTACAGACAGTGAATCCATTAACAGGGTCGGAAGCAATGAATTCTTCAACATCGGAGTCGGACCAAGATGGGAGAGGCTTTTCACGCTGGACGAACCTGGCATAGTTCTCCAAGAACGAAAAACGCTCGGTCCAGAATTCCGCGAACCCCTCATAGTGTTTCTTGAAGAACGATTGTGAAGATGATGAAGAAGATGACTCCCCCATTTTTCTTTGATTTTGATATCTCTCTCTCTCTTACTTTCTCTTTCGTCTAGATTTCTCCAGCTCCTTTTCCTTTTCGGATCCGAAATGCAAAGGAGTGATTGAGTGCCTAATGCGGTGCGTTTAGACTGTGGGCCAGAGTGCGAGTCTTATGGATTGAAAATGGACAATGCTTAGTTACACACACGCGCACACTCGCGACTACACTCTCTAGAAAATGCGGCTGAGTGTACAGTGAGATTATAACAAGGACTTTTTTACTCTTACACTTGTTTGTTTTAAACTTTTAATAGAAAACCTTATGTGAAAAATAATATTTATATATATATATATATATATATATATATTTTTTTTTTTCCAAAAAAAATCATTTTTTAACTTCCCTTATTTAGCTTTTCACGAGATAGAGTTATTTTTTTATTAAATATTTTTGAAAAACAACTATATTTTATACGAAACTAAATAAGGGAAATCAAAAAATAATTTTTCAATTCATTTTAAGGTTACTACCAAGTGCCAAACATAGGAAAATGAAATAGTTTTCTAAAAATACTATTTGGAAAATGTTTTCATTTTCTAAAAAATGTTTGTTGAGGTCTAAAAAGTCACAATGTTGCACCAAGGCCCAAAATGGCACATAAAATTGAACTCCATAAAAAAATAAAATACTTGAGCCTGCAATAAAGAAAAAGATGGTAAGCCTAAATCTATTAAGGGTTTTAAGAAGGAACCTAAACCCAAAAATGGGTAAGCTTTAGAACTCATGAAACGAAGGGAAGAAGAAAAGCCCAGCCCGCCAAGGTCAGAAAATCGCTAGGGAGCCCAGTGGTAAGAACTGGGCCAGGATACTTGGGAACTACCAAGAACTCATGATTCTCGGGACGTGTAGCAAAGTCAAGGTTGGATTAAGACAATTCAAAGGGGATGCTAAGAAACACAAGGAACGAAAACAGATATGTCCCTATCAGCCACCCAATGATGCAGAAAGGAATCAGAAAGCTAGGGAACCAACAATCCATGAACAAGGAGGTGGTACCTCAGGGAACCCAGAAAAAAGAACCATGAAGGGAAGTGGCTGGGAAACTTTCAACCTGGCAGGAAGGAATCAGCTCACTTGGGAAAAATGACAAAGGAAAAGGCAGCCAAAAGCTGAGTCTGAAAAGGTGGGAACTAGAAACCTTGAAAGGAGAAAAACCCAAGTTAGCTCTTTAAGTCATACCAGAATGGAAAGGCAGCAAGAGACTTTTGAGGAAGAAGCTCCAAAAGAAGAAAATAATGAGGAATAAGGAAGGGGCCAGCCACCAATGTTACTAACACAATATTGGTTCTGGTGCCTAGGGGAGCAAATGGAGGGAATTAGTGGTACCTTGGGAACTTTAGGATGACACTATAAAAAGGGAAAGCAGCCAACAGTGAAAGGCATTCAGCAACAGTGAATTAGAGTAAAATCATTGAGAAAACTCTGTGAGAATTCAAAAAAAAGAAGAGAAAAGAGAGAGAAATACCGCTCGGCATCCTCAAACAGCCACTAGAGAACACACTTGAATTCAAAGGGATTCAAACTTTACAAGTCTTAGAGACTTAAAGAGCCATCTAAGTCTATGATTTTTTAACTTATTTGGACCTTGTAACACGTCATAGTAAGCATAATGTATTACACAATTAAGAAAGTAATGGAATATTTCATATTATCTTAAGGACCCTTAACGTTTATTTTGTATTGTTCTCTATCACTTTGCCCCTTTATTGTTTCTTGCTGTTCAGTGCATATATTTCTTGTTTGCTAAAGTGTATGTGTTGTAGAATTCGTGCTCTGTGCACCATCAGATTCGTAATCAGCTCATTTAACTGCTGTGAACCAAGTTCAGTCCCTTAAAACAACAACTAAAATGCCCGAGGTCCTTGCTTCTACTTGGGCCTGGGCACCATCCAAAAAAGGACACACACAATGTTAATATTAAAACAAACAGAGTGTTAGATAATGGAGGACAGAAAATGTGGTGTTTTTGAACAACAAACATGAGACACCACAAATGATACAATTACCTTTAAATTATTAGTTAAATTCATATGCTAATCATTTGTAAACTTTAAAGATTGACTAATTTTCATTTATATGCAAATATAATAAATAAAATCACTAACTTTTTTTTTATACATTGATAATTGTCAGGTGAATTTGAATTTTGAATGTCTCCATTGAAAACACCAAACTATGTCTATTGAACTACAAGGCCAAGGCCAAACTCACTAACCTTATTCTTCTATTAATTTTTTATCTTACAACCCTATCTACGACTTTAGATCATACAATCTCAAGCCCATACTCTGTATAATAATTTATAATAAAATACAATGTGCCCATTCATGAACTAATCGAGTCCATTCATTAACAAATTATATTTCAAATAGCTTGTTTGCTAAACAAACAAATATAAATAAATTCTTTTGATAACCCAACAACTACAATAATGGGGAGAGGAGATTCAAACTTTAAAGGAGAATGAATTACGCCACTGAACCATTAAGAAAAATATATAAGTAAATGACTCATTCGTCCCCTCTTTGGGCAGCCAATCCGTTTAGCTCTTGACTTTGTGTGCATAAATTATTTCAACAAACGTGAATTAATAACAATTACTGAAAAAATAAAAACCCACTTATTGCCGTGCACTTTGTAGCAAGATTTATCAGTGGCTTGGAAATTCATTCTACTCTAATACAAGTAAACAACCCATCAGTTGTGGTTGAAATTAAGAAATTAACAAAGATATGATACAGAACAACTAAACAAGTTCAAACAGTTATCAAGGATGTCCCAGCACAAAATCAGCCTTAGTAAACAATACCCATTTGTTCAACAGAATAGGCTTAAGACAAACAATACATTTCATCCTTAACTATCTAATGGCAGATCCTCCCAAAATTTTCCCAAACATTTCCAAAAGACAAGGCAACTAATACATTCTTGAACAATTATAAATTAAAATAACCTGACACTGACAAATAGTTACATACAGTGCTGCAAGCTGGAATGCAAAACTCTAATGCAAGACCAGCAACGTAGAAAGCAAGCACACAAAACAACCAATGCTGCTGACTATATGGACAGGACGACATCACAAACCATAATGCAAATTTTTTTCACCTTCATCGTCAAATAATTCAGGTCTTATACCTCTTATTTTCATGAAATTGAGAGGGCTCTGTAAGTGCGCATCCATTCTATTGCTGCATTTTGTTTAATGCTGCAACGGTGTGGGTTTTTGAATTAAGTTGGTTGAGGCTGCTCTTCTACAACTGCCTCATAATCTTTATGTTCTTGAATTTCACTTGGCTCGGCTGTGGGAACTACCTCCTGGTCTTCAGTAATAAACGGACGTCCATTTGTTTCACTGGACACATTGATCTTATCTTCATCTGTCGCATTGGACATGGCAGTCTGCTCTTCATCTGTTGCATCGGGCAATGTGATCTTTTCCTCATGTGTAGCTTTAGATGAAGTGGTTTTTTCTGCATTAGTTGCATTAGATAAAGTGGTCTTTTCAGAAGGTAGTCTAGGAAGAGACTTTCTGTGTGGCTTCTTCTGATTGACGGGAGAAAGACCTCGGGCAGGTTTTTCCCTGGGCACTTTATCATCCAAACTAAGGCGGCCAGTTCCAACACTGCTACTATTCCCTTCAGTCTCAGAGCCCTTCTTTCGGCCAAGCTTGGGAGATTTAGCTCTTGTTGTTGGTATCTGCTTCAGAGTAATAAAGACATTAGCGCCAAAGAAATTGCAATCAAATGAAAACCCCACCTATTTTTTTATAACAGGATTTTCCTGATAAGAAATTTTAGCAAAACCCAAGTGCAGGAGAAGTATATAAGAGCAATACAAAAAATTACAAAGAAACAAGAACAACAAACATCCCCAAAATTCCGCAAACCAAATCAGTAAATGCTTGATGGTGCCACACAGCAGACAGGGAAAGCAAAAAGGACCACCCAATTCAACATTAGGTTTCCATTAGAATATCTTTAGAAAACCCCCACATGGGAAAACTCAAACATGAAGCAGCAAACTATATGACCTAAAAATTAGCAGCATGTATAATATATATTTAGTCTAGAACCATGACAGAGAAATCTCTCATTAAGAAGATAAAACCTTTCAACATCAAACATGATTGCAACACTGCTTCTAGTTGGCGACTTGGCAGACCAAAAATAAAAAAAAGATTTTGTAAGAAATCTACACTCTTACAGCAGTTAAGGATCAAGATGATTACTATAATGTCCCAAAGTTTTCCTTACTATTCTTATGTCTTCTCCCCAACCATATATCGCATTATAGCTGTAATAGACAGATAAGTGGTAAGGCCATGGATTAATAGGAATAACCGTTCAAAAATGTAAATTAATGGGATCAGACTATAAATGTATACCTCAATCATTCCAAAATTGAAAACTGACATGTCTAACCCACAAATTGACAATTACAAATGCTATCTGATAACCAGGAAAGAATTTCGAACAACTCAGATAAAGGAGTATAGGTAGATACACCTGTGAAATCCTGATTACCCTTATTAGCACCAATTCTGTTAATCTGAGAGAGCCCTTTAGTCTTAATTAGGTATTCTAGGGCCTGGAGTCTCCACAGGTAGGGAAAAAACCTGTGGAATCCTGATTACTGTTACTAGCACCTATAATATTAATCTGAGTGAGTTTTTCACTCTTAATAATAATTTGCGTGCCTGGACTCTCTACAAAGAAAATTCAATGTAATTCAGTGTTATCCATTTCAGTTCATTTTTTGAAAATTCAATAGTTGGTGGTGGGGGGATTTGAGCCTTGATGTCTCCGTTGAAAACACCAAGAGGTGTCAATTGAGCTACAAGGCTCTTGGCAAAAGGGCTGGTAATGATTTCATTTCATACAAAGCAATCATGAGAAAAAGCAATGCAACAAGCACAACCTTACTCTGACAAAGGCTGCCTCAGTTAGGATCAGAATCCAATCCAAAATAAAAAAAAATTATTAAGCAATGGAGTTAGTGTCCAAGGCACCAAGCTCAAAAATATTTAATTTTTCCCTTTCTTCATCCCCAACTGCAAAATCTTGAATGCAGCCTAGGAACCACTACCAAACATATAACAACATAAAATCTTGTATACTTAAAAATAATTATTCAAAAAAAAATGGCCCTAGAATAAGCATAAAGAATGCATATGGTATCACAGCATGTTTGAGCCAATCTTTAAGTGCAGGAATTAACCAGCTTTTTGTTATAATCCCATTCCCCCAAAAAGAGTAAAATTTAATTAAAACCATCAGTATCTTGAAAAATTGAAACAGATAATCTGATTGATGTGGGGAAAAAACCAACACCAGATACAAGTACCTGCTGCTCCACACAAAGGAACTAACTTACAGACATTCCAAAAGAGGCTAGAGAGTTTGTTTAGACGTTGTCCATACAATGTCATGTTTAAGTTACGGACAGAAGAAAAAGGTTTATGATAGATACCATTATGACAAAACATAAATACTTACCTTCTTCAACTCCACCTTAGGAGGTGGAGGCTCCTGATAGAAACTTGGCATGGGTGTTGCTTTAAAGGTCAAACTCTTCCTGAGCATCTTAATCTCAGCTTCTAGTGTTTCCTGCAAAGAGTTGGAAAGTTGTCATAGCAAGAACATATTGCATACGCAAAACATTCTAATTCAGATTCACAAATAAACCACCTTGGACTTGGCTTGCAAGTTATTCTTCTCTACTTCCTTTGCATGAATCTTTTCCTCAAGTTTAGAGTAAAACTGCACAGCATTATCAAAAATATATTGAAGTACGGACATAGCTGGAGAAGACCATATAATAATTCAAGAAGGTGAAAGTACAGATTTAACCTCTCTCCGTTTCTCAGCTCGTTCATCACACCTAAAACTGAACCCATAGTTTGGAAGCATGCCAACCTTGCGAGACTTCCCATCTTCTCCTGTGGGACTTCTATGAAGTACTTAAGGATAAACAAACAGATATTAGTAATATTATATTTCTATTTCTAACCCGAGAGAAAGAGAATAACATTCTAAATGCAAAGGATACAAGGAAGGTTGTATGTCTTCAGCTTTACTACCAGGTCCTTTTTTCAAGGGCTTCACTTTTGTCTTATCCCTGCATCCAGAGAAATCACAGTTCAAGAACAGCCACAGAAAATAGCTCTATCAACTAACTTAAACATTAACATTTTTATATTAAAAGAAAAGAAAAAAAAAAAAAAAACTATAAAATTAATCAAACATTTCAAATACAGATGGTCTGTAAGAGCATCCTACATCCAGTCTCATGAACTTAACATTAATTTAAATTGGAGATGAAGATATAGCTCAAACTCAAAAGGATTAGATAAGAAAATAAAAGTTAAGGGTAAAAAATACATACATGAGACCTACAGACAATGCTGCATCAGACTTATCTGATAGCTGTCAGAAGCAGATAGAGAGTGAAATATCAGTAACCACAAAGATGGTAAAAAGGGATCAACCAAGATGAAGAGGTAAAAGTGGTATGCTGAAATCAAAATATGGCCATGCTATAGAAGCAAGACAATATAAAGTTGGCTACAGAAGCAAGACAATATGAAACTTTATATTGGATAACTGAACCTGTCTTCCGTTGAAAGATCTGCTTTTAGAAGGCTGTTTTGAGAGTGAAATCAAACCAACTGAACCATTTGAAGTAGATGTTCCTTCCACATCTTTTCCATCTTTTTTCTTCATCACGGAAGCTGCTGAACCACTTTTAAGGCTCAAGGGCTTCTCATTCTTGCTCTTGCCTAGAGCCTTTTGAGGTTTGGACTGCTTTGAATGATCTTCATTTGTCACTTCCCCGTCCTAAAACATGGGCACACATGTAGAATTTAAATCATAATAGCTAATTTAACAAACCAAACAGACAACAAAACAACAACCTCCTACCTTAAAAGTTGTCAAGCCATTGCTTTCTAGCTGGACATTTGAACCCTCATCAAGTTCCCCAGCGGATGAGTTAATAGTTGCATCATCATACAACTTGACAACGTTCTCTAAATTCCCATTTGGCACTGCAGTATCTGAACCTTTATTGACAGTCCAATTGACATTATCCAAAATAACGCCATCGTCTCCAACAATAGGAATTCGGCCATGAACACCATTTTGATGGGTTGTCTCAACCCCAGCAATGGGTACAAGATTATCTGAGTCCATCACTCAAACAGTACTACAACAAAGAAAAGACGCATAGAACTATAAGCTTAACCATTAAGACAACATGGGCAAACAACATAAAAAGATAAAGCAGAAAATCTACCAGCAGCTAGTCCTATAACCCAAATAAATAATTTTTACTACGAGTCTTCTAATTTAAATGAACTATGAATGTATGAAAAACGAATCATTTGAATTTTCAAACCCCGCACACAAACAAGAGTAAACAAATATGCCAATACTATGAAGAGAACAAATCATTTAGAGAATGCAGTTCATCAAATCGCATAGTATTTCACAGTGCACTAATTGTCTCAGACAACATGAGATTTTACAAATCCCCAAGCTACCCAGAAAACCCTTTAACCTGGATTGGCCATTGCAAACGTGTAAACGAAGAATAATGCAAGATGTGAGAAAATTTGAGACTCAGAGAGTACACAAAAACCTAACTTGAAACTATTTTCTCAGGAAGCAAACGGAGCATATCTATCCAATTACATACCCACTTAGAAAAACCAATGAATTAAGCAACCACAGCCAACTAACCAAATCAAAATAGAGCAAAAGAAAATAAAAAATTCCACATCAAGCACATTCTCAAAGATAGAAACTAAGATTTCCACATTGATCTGCTACAGACACTTACATGCAACAAATACCCGTATGTTTCAGAATCACAGTACATAGAAACTACTAGATTCAAAACTTTCTCCCATCATTTTCTCAGCAACCAAACAAAAAGAGAGAGTAAGATAAAAATTCAAAATCTAACTGCTCGCTCTTACCTGAAAAAAAAAAAGCGTGCAGCAATTATTAAATCTCCATTTGAAGTAGAAGCTTTGAAAGATCTATGCACCACATCCAAAGCCAAGAGAGAGAAAGAGAGAGAGAGAGAGAGACAGATGATGATAATGAAGATGGTGACAATGGATCGGAGGATCCGAACCCTAACGAAGGATCTGTCGGATTCAAAAAAATTTGGAATATTTTTATTGTAGTTTGTGTTTTTTGTTTTTTTGTTTTTTCTTAATTTTTAAGGAAAAATAAAAAGGTTAGTAAAATTTGAGGATTTTGAAAAGGTTGAAAGTTGAAACTAAGGTAGAAATGGAGGAATAAAAGGTTGGGGAATTTAAACTTAACTGGTACTGTCTTTCGGTTAGGTAGGAAGGTAGACCGTAGATGTATACGGTCTTACGTTTTTCGGGCAAATACGCACGGATTGTTTTAAGTAACTATTAACTAACATAACTGTGTACTGTCTCTGTCTCATATATTGTCTTTTTTTTTTTGACATATTGTAAAAAACATAAATGAAAATATAAAAACAATAGATAGGGATGTTGCTAGAAACAATAATCATTAAAAAATACAAAAAGGTATCATATTTGTACTATATGTATCATATTTGCCACCATGAGCATTTTGGGGGTATTAACTAATAATAAGAGTGTAAAATGGTGAAATTTTTTACAAGTTATATAGAGGAGTAGGATCAAGTTACGCCTGATTAATATATGGGATGGCCCTTGGGTACCTTGACTAGAAGATTTCAAACGAAAACCAAGAGATGGATCTATTGTTAGAGAGACTATGACGGTAAATAGCCGTATTAACCCTATATAACTCATACATGGAGAGAAGATAAATTAACTAAATTATTTGATGAGGAGTTTGTGGCAACTATAAGGACTTTAGTCCCCTATAGCTATAAACAAGATACCTTGAGATGGATTAAGGATGTGAAATGTCAATTCTTTGCTAGCAATATCTACACAATTCTGTAACAACTTAAGAAAAGTGTTAGCAATATCTTCACTTATAACTTAAAATGACTAGTTTTTTTTTTTTTTTTTTTTTTTGAGTAAACTTAAAATGACTAGTTAAGTCGTAATTAAGACTCTTCATAATCACTTATAAACCCAACATACACTAAACACCCAATATGAGACTTAACACTGGATTGCACAACACACACTCAAACAATCAAAAAGTCTCTCTCTCTCTCCAAAAAAAAAAAAATCCGCACAATTTAGGTAATCACATTAATCAATAGTAAATAATTAAAGAGAAAAAAAATTGACAATGCACTAATGGCAAAAAGCTCTATTTTTGCTGAGTGTTTTGTAACTCAATTCACAATTTTTAGTATTTTCAATAGAAATGTTCGGAGTTCAAATCGGTCCTCATTCATTATTATAATTGCAAAATTATAAATAAATAAAAACTAGTATTATTTGCAGTTTCCAACGAAAAATATTATAAAACAGAACAGTATTTTTGCTAGCATGGCACTTTTATTTTATTTTATTTTAATAATAATGGCATTGAGAGCAATCTCCAAGCAACTCCACTTTGAAAGGCGCATGTATAGTAAAGGTGCTATTGATTATATTATTGTACATGTAAAGTGTACATAATACATATATATATATATATATATATATATTTGTGTATTTTAAGTATTTCTCTATCTATAACCGTATTAATATTCATTAATAATATAAAATAAATTCTTTAAATTTTTTTTGACTTTTTTTTTAATGTTGACACATAAATTTTAACACTTTTTATGTTATTCTTTTAATATATATATATATATATATATAATTTAATTTAGTTTTTAGAGTTATTAAATTATATAGTTTAAAGTAATTAGAACTTTGTGTGGGGGATAAGGAATCGAAGAGGGAGAACCATAAAAAAGAATCGGTCCAAGGGGCAATACGTCCAAACTATATGCTAGGATAGGTCCGAATCAATCTGGATAAGATTTTCTGAGAAACCGAGAGTGGTACGCTTGAGGAACCTGAGGGACAAGTACTCTTCAGGGGACCAGAGAATGACCATCAAGTCCACAATGCCTGAAAGTTTCCAGATAAAGTACAAGTAAAGAAAGGGGGAAGTTTCCAAATAAAGTATCCATCACCTCCTCATTCAATGCACTGCACCAACTCAGCTGGCCATATTAATGGCAGATTAACCCCTAAACAGTGCCCTCGCAACTTGCAGCACATTTTACCTCCTCCAACAAGGCCCTAATAGGACAAACATCCAAGTGAAGATTAGTGGCTGTCCAAGTGGAGGGCTAAGATGCACTCCCAGTAGCTATATACGGAAAATGGACTCCTCCAAAAAGGGGGGGAGAAGAATGAGAGGGAGAAATATAAAGTGTAATCAAGAACTTTGTAACCAAGAAAGTGATATCATATGAGTTAAGGCCCCTCAGACCAACCCGAGGAAGCATTTATACCAATATCTTTGTCTTTTTCCACTATTTTTCCGTCATGAAGCTTATTCCTTTTTTTTTTTTGGAGAAACCATGAAGCTTATTCCTTGATTGCATATTCTGCTCTGAATCATCTAACATAACTAGTTAGGCTTGAAAGGTTGGCCTTGATAACCTACCTCTTCAAATTAATTGTATTGGACTTTTACACAGCCACATCCTTAACGAAGTTGGGTCTGTCTGTCAGTTTCACTTGCCTACAAACTCATTTTCATAAAATAATTTAATGCTAAAAAAATTCTAATTAAATTGAGTTTGCTCTTTTTAAAAGAATTTCTTATTGAATTAGGGGTGTTCTTTTCAAAAAAAAAAATTCTCTAATTTTACTGTTTATTAATTATTAATACTTATTTTTTATTGAGTTTTCTCATTTATAGGCATCACATGGATTAATAACTAGTATTTATACTAATAAACTTGGAGTTACCCTTGAAGGAGGTCCTATAGTAGAAGACAATTAACACTCGTAATGAAGCCCATGAGTAATCTACAAATAATTTTAAGAGCCAAAATAAGTTTATAAGTTTGCAAGAATATAAATATATATAAATAACAGATAACTTGATCATAAAATAAACAAAAGAAGAAGATGACAATAAATAATTAAAATCGTGATAAAGTCACTTTAAAAAAAATTTATGATAAAAGTCCAAAGTACATTGGAGTTCTATTTTTCTTTTAGATACAATAATATTTTAATTTATAATGTATGGTCTATGATAATTGTTCTTTATCTTTAGGTTCAAGGCACCAATTGATTTTTGGTGTAAGCGATAATCATCAAACCTCAAATCTCATATTCGACAACAATATATTTTACTAATTAAGTTAACAGGAATCCGCCGAGTTCTAATGATTGAGCAAATGTTGTTTGTGTTGTTCAAGCAGCAGTAGTAGCAGTAGAGAAAGGGGGGCAGTGTGAGGAAGTGACAAACCGACCAAATATTAAGCCATGTTGTCGGGTGTGTCAAGAGTCAAAGAGTGAAGCGGCTAAAAATCAGGCACCATGTTTTGCCAAGACACCATTCGATACAAATCGAACACGTCTGCAACTGCGACATTTGAACACGCATTAAAAGTATAGGGTAATAGTGCCCATAATTTTTTCTGTAATCACAAGCATACATAAACGTACGTCTGCAACTGCGACATTTGAACACGCATTAAAAGTATTGGGTAATAGTGCCCATAATTTTTTCTGTAATCACAAGCATACATAAACGTCCCTATTTTCTTTTTTTTATTTGAATAAATACGTGAACCTCCCTTATAATGACAGGGCAACTTCCCTTTTGATAAAAGCTAATCACAAGCATACATAAACGTCACTTACATAAAAATAGTTAGGAAACAACTATTTTTTTTGGGTGCAATCATAAAAATTACTTTGAAGTAGTTAAAACTACCATATTTATATACTGTTATATACATGCATCTATTTTTCCGATTTTATTCTTTATTATATTTATTAAATAATCATTAAAATTAAGTTGAATCTTGAAATAATATTCTTTACTTAAGTAGTACGTACAATACAATTATATTCCCCCAGAGTCTTGTATTTCAAATCTTCCATCCCCATCATAACTATCAAAATAACTGGTGCAAAGCCCAGCAAAAATGCATAAAAAGAAGTTTACATGAAAATTTTTACATCAATTCATCTGGCTAAAACTTGATAAACTCTAAATTCAATAATTTTGACGTAAACTCATGAGGGTTTGGTATTATTTTAGCTAGTAATATTACCACTGCTCGGCATTAATTATAACCAGATGCAGAATTTGTTGTTGTTGTTGTTGTTATATATATATATATAAGATTTTAATAAAGTTAAAGTCAAAGGGTTACGAGATATTAGACTTTTTTTTTTTTGGGTTTGTTCCGCAAAAGAAATACGTGATGCAAAAATAGTTATCAATATCAATTTTAAAAGAGTGGGATACATTACATGATATATATATTTTTTATAAATATCATTAGTGGACTTTGACATCAATGTTAATTTAATCTTTTTTTAAAGAAGGTTAATTTAAACTTGGTGAGCATTTGGGAAGAGCCCCACGTTCTGCGTTTGTTGTTGTTGATTTTTTTTTTTTTTTTTGGGAACCGTGATTGTTGATTTTTTTTTGTGTGAATAGTGCACATCAGTGAGTCTGTGCACTGTTTAAGGGATCCACAAACCTCACTTTTCAGCAACTTTTTCATTAAAAATGAGTCTCACGGTATTATTCACACATTTAAAAATTATTTTGCTATATTGTTTTCAGTTTTCAGCTGTATCCAAACGGACCCTTGACCTGAAAATTTTATCTCATAGATATTAAATTTGTAACAATCAAGCCTTATGTTAATAATCTTTTTGTCAAAGTCGAATGATTATAATAGCATAATGTGCACATGATTCAGAGAATTATTTATTTAAATCACAGTTTTAAAAACTGAACCATTAAAAGAACTGAAAATAAGAAATGTTCAAGATTTTAAGGTCATATCAAGATTCAACTAGAGGCTAAACCGTGATCACAGGGGTAGCTCTATTCATTTTAGGGCTTAAGGCAAAAATCGGAAAAAATATAGAGATATTGGGAAAAGAAGAAGAAGAAGAAGAAGAGGTGTGAGTTTTTTTTTTTGGGGGTGGGGTGGGGGGGGGGGGGTGGTTTATGTTTTGTTGAGAGAGAGATATTGTAGCTTCTAGGTCATAAACTCCTTTCTTATTAATTTATAGGTCTCTTTTCCCTTTGACCTTTTTTTCTTTATTTTTTGGCTATGATTTAGTGTTTAATTTATTCATTTTATAGAATTAATCTTTTTATTAATTTTTTTGGGAATCAAAAAAATTACTTAATTGGATAAAATTTAGGGGTCTTAGGTAGTTGCCTAACTTGCCTAAGATAAGAACATGTACTCCGTAATGACTTAATAATTATGTAGTATGAATATAAATAAAATGAATGAATAAAAATTAACAATCTTTACTAATTTTTTTTTTTTTTAATCTAAAGAGATTATAGTATAATGAGGTTAAAGATAAAATGATATTTTCATTAGCTATTATATGTGTGGGGGTAAAAGCCCAACATCACGTGTTGGGCCTAGGGCCCTATTTGAATATTACTGTGTGTCCGAAGAAAAGAAAGTGGCTGGGAAGGAGTCCAGGTGGAAGAAATATACCTAGAAATGAACGAGGAGTATAGTCCGAAGAAAGCCCCAGTGATCTGAAGAGGTCATTCTCCTCGGATACCAAGAGGGCTTGATCAAGCAAATATATGGAAGGATCGAGTGATCTTTCTAACAACTTCAATGATAAGGACAAGCTTTGGGCATGCCTGGAGATGATAAGAACGGAGAAATATCTAAAAGAAAAAGCTGTTACCACCATATTTAATGCACTGCAGCAACTTTCCTAGCTGCATTTATGTGGAGAAGACCCCTGAACAGTGCAACCTCAGCTACCACCACCCATGGGAAACTAAAGAAGATATCTGATGTGACATGTACTCAAGTGGATGCTTAGATGAAGAACAGGTGTACAATGAAGATGATCGAGAAGAAGGATATATAAATGGAATAGGCCTCTAAAGAGGAAAAAAGAAAGGAAAAAAGATCTTACTGTAGCTCTAAGAACTGTATTCACTTTTCAATCAATAACAGAACTCTTCGGATTTCAGTTTACTGAGCTTTCAAGCGTGTTTTTACGTTAGTTCATCCCCGTATATCATAGTTAACTGTTGCTAAATTCATAACCAGTCCAGCTTTTTCACCCACTCTCTACAAATTCATTGTTCTGGATTCGTTGGGCTTATAATCCAAACCTTTTGGGCTTAGGCTACAAAATTTGGACCCCACAATTGGCGCCGTTTGTGGAAAAAGCTTGAGCGAGAGTGGAAGTAACATTTGATAATGGCTAAACTAGGGCAACAATCAGCAGAATCTAGGGCATCTCAACATGTCGATCCTTTTCTTAATTTGGAGCAGAGACAGGATCGTGAAGGTAGTGTACACACCGCGCATAATGATCGAAGTCAGTCGTATGGTGGAAGTCGCATGTCTCATGCAGAGAAGAACCAGAACATGCACCTAGAAATTGAAAGGCTAAGTGCCCGTTTGTTCGGGCGTTTTGAGCCCAATGTGTGCAGTTGCAAAATGCTGAGAAGTTATTTGCGTTTGGCTCAGCCCAAAACGCAACTTTTCGAAAAAAGTTGCGTTTTGGGCCAAGGCAAAAAATGGTCCGGGAACGCGCAACAAATATGCAGCAGCTGAGATCCATAAACAAAATGAAACGCGCATTTTTATCCTTTAGCTCTTGCTGTTTACCAAATTACCCTTGCAGATATATACCTCAGTTCTCACGCTTTCCCTTTTATTTCTCTCGTCTTTTCTCTGCTCTGCCGTCAAGCCCTTAGCTCTCTCACTCTCATGCTCATCTCTTCTCTGCTCTGCCCTCTCCGTGGTAAGTCATCCGTGAACCTTCTTCCTCTTCCTCTTCTTCTTTATTTCGTCTTTCTTCAAGTGCCCGTTTCCTCTTCAGGTGCTCTCTCATCCGTGCACTGAAGTATTTTTTTTTTTTAATTTTATTTATGTCTAATCTGATCTGAGAAATACATTTTGAAGGTAGATATTTGATCAACAAAACACCAAGAACACTGATCTGCTACCAAAATACTAGGTACCAACACTGATCTGATTTTTTTTTTTTTTTTTTAACCGAGTGTGGGAAAAAAAAAATTTAGATCTTGCATGCTTTGTTCTTGCTAATGATCTATCTGTTCTCTTGCTGGGTACTGAAAAAATTTTTAGCTACATGCTTTGTAATTTTTTTTTCTTTTGTGGATGCTCTGTAATTTATTTTAGCTACATGATTTGTACTAAGGAAATCTGTTAGACATACTTTTTGGGAAGCTGAAACAAAAAAAAAAAAGAATGTATTTTTAAAGTATTGGGGTGCTTCAAATTTTTTGTTTTTTGTTGTGTTTGATTTGTTTTCTCGGCAACCCTAAAGAGAGTTATTGTTATAGATTAATGGGTATTGTTCCTTTACTTGTTTAGTTATTTGTTTTTGTTGATTGGAATTTAACAGTGGTTTGAATCTTGCTATGAATGGTTTGTAGACTTGTAGCTCATAATTCTAATAGAAAAAAGACAAAAGTTTGGGTTTGGGGTCTGAAAATCAGAGGAGAAAAAAGAAAATATGTAGTTGTTGTCAGGGTGATCATGGGGTTTTTATTGATGTGGGGGTCTCTGTTATATATAGATATGTATAGATATAACAGCACTCAAGTTTTTCAGTGCTTCAACAAAGAATACTACAGTAGATACTTGGCTTGAAATTGCATTATGGTCTAATTACAGGACAACTTTGAGTATTGTAAAGGTGGACAACTTTGAGTATTGTAAAGGTTTACAGTTGCAGTGATTGTAGTAACATTTCAGTCTTCTCTTTTTTTCTTTTTTGCTATTTGCACTTGTCAAGCACACTTTGCTTTTATACTGGAGGATTCATGAATGAGATCAAGGTTTTTTATGATAAGGCTCATTGGCTTGTTTTTATGGTTTTAAACACTGCTAGTTTAACGTATATCCAAACATTGTTTGCTTATTTTCCATTTACTGTTTTTTAGTTCAACCTTGGCTGCTGTGAGATTTTTTATATTTTAATTCAGCGTTAAATATTTGTAATTGCTAAATTATGAATTCTATTTTTTGCATTTCTTATGGTTGGTCAACTTTATAGATGGGTAAAAACACCACTTCCAACCCTGAGGAAAAAAAGGCTAGAGCATTATGGGATATTAATCCAAGCTGGACAACTACTTTTTGTAACCTTTGTGTGGAACAGATTCAACTTGGGAATAGATCAAAAGGTGCTGCCTTTAGTACCAAAGGTTGGACTACTCTAGTGACCAAATTTTGTGATGAGACCGGTCAAAACTATGATAGGGTTCAATTAAAAAGTAGGTGGGATGTATTAAAAGGTGATTGGAGAGTGTGGGAACAATTGAGGAATCTTGACACAGGTTTAGGTTGGGATGCAGAGAAGGGAACGATTCCTGCTCCTGATGATTGGTGGACGCTGAAGTTGGAGGTGAGTTGAGTATTTTATTAATATGTAGTTAGTTGGAGATATTTTTTTATATTATTGTTATATGAGTGAAATTACAATTACATTTTGTAGAAATTACCCAAAACTAGAAAATTTCGAGAGAAAGGTCCACAGAATCTAGATCAACTTGATATAATGTTTAGGGATGTTGCAGCAACTAGAGTAGCTGTATGGACCCCTTCTTCAAATACACTCCCTCCAACAATGCCACAAGAGGGTGCTAGTGATTCAGATGGTAGCTCCGAATTTAAGGATGATCGATGTGACATGAGTTTAGACATTGATAGTTTGCAGCAAGGACATACTAGTCAATCACGTAGTTCAAGACAAAAGTGAACTAGTGAATCAATACCCTCATAGAAGAAAAAGAAGAAGATAGGAGGAGCTGCAATGTTAGACAATCGTATTAGTCAGTTAATAACTGTATGTCAGAATAGGTATGAAGGTACTTCTCGAGAGTCACCAAGTTCAATTGATAATGTCATGGCGATTGTGAGAACACTTCCTAGAGTGGATAGTAAGTTTGCGATTCAAGCTTCCGTTATCTTATTAAAAAGGTCACGTAGGGAGATGTTCCTAGCTTTCAAGGAGCCAGAGTCACAGCTGGAGTGGCTACAAGAAATGATTTGTTTGAACCACAAGAAGTGACCAACCTTATGTGGTACTCTGTATTAGCTTAGGACTAATATTATCTTTATGTTGTATTAGCTTACGACTGATATTAGCTTTATGTTGTATGCTATGTTGTATTAACTTTAAACTATGTTATGTGATATTTAGTATTAGCTTTGGACTACTATATGTGTAATATAATATTAACTTGATGTTTTGAATTGGGACCTATTGTTGCCTTTTGTTACTTTGTTGATTATTATGTTGATTTATATTAAGTATTAGCAATGGTTGATTATTTGTTACTTTGTTGTGTAGCGTAAACCAATATGGATGGTTATAATGATACTCATGAGAGTGGCCATTTTATGGAACTATTAATGGATGGGGATTACAGAAATTACTGTGATGATCATGATGGTGGTGATTATAACATTGCTGACAATAATAATGATGGTGATAACAATGATGATGATAATGGTGAGAGTAGTAACAGTGATGATGATAGTGATAGTGATTCTGATGATGATGATAGTAGCGACGATTCTGATGAGGAGTTTTACCAACTTGTGGCAGTTACTTGTGAAGTAGTTGTGACATATTTCAATAAATACATTAATAAGACTCCTTGTTATGATTCTGAACAAACAGGGTGGGCTTGGGTGAGACGTTGTATGGAAGGTAATGAGAAATTGTGTTACAACATGTTTAGAATGAAAAAGGAGGTGTTTCAAAATTTGTGTCAAGTTTTACAACATGACTATGAACTTCGACATTTAAGGAATATAAGATTAGAAGAGTCAGTGGCAATTTGTTTACTGATACTTGGTCATGGAACATGTAACCGAATGGTTCAAGAAATATTTCAGCATTCGGGTGAAACCATAAGTAGACATTTTGAGAAGATGGTCACTCTGTTGGGTGCTCGGTTTGCAGCTGCATATGTAAAGCCTTTGGATCCAACTTTTAGTGAAGTTCCAACCAAAATACAAGACCATCCAATTTATTGGCCACATTTCAAAGTATGTGTACTATTGTATATTTGAATAAGTGTTATTGTCTATAAGATAATTGTCATGTGGAACTAAAAACTATTAATGTTTTTATTAGGATTGCATTGGTGCGATTGATGGCACACATGTGATAGCGATTGTACCTACTGAGAAGTTCATTCCATACTTTGGAAGAAAGGGATATCCAACCCAAAATGTAATGGCTGCATGTGACTTTGATATGTTATTCACATTTGTTTTGCCTGGATGGGAAGGTACAGCACACGACACCCACATTTTTCTTGATATTATTCGTAAACAAAGTAACAACTTTCCACATCCACCACCAGGTTTGTAATTGGTTAATCAATTGTTCATTATAATGACACCTTGTGTGTGTGTTTAATACAATTGAATTTTTTTTTCTAGGGAAATATTATGTAGTTGATTCTGGATATCCAATGATGAAAGGCTATTTGGCACCATACAAAGGAATATCATACCATCTTCAGGACTTTCGAAGGAGAGGTGGAAACCCTAGAACTAGACATGAAAAATTTAATTATGCTCACTCATCTCTTCGATGTGTGATTGAGCGCACTTTTGGTATGTGGAAGAATAAATGGAGAATTATCAGAAACATGCCATCTTTTCCATTCTATATCCAAATACTTATTGTATCTGCTACTATGGCTCTTCATAATTTTGTTAGACTAAATGATAGGGATGATAGGAGCTTCATAAACGCCAATCGAGATTCAATTTCTAGAAGAGAACATAATAGTGAAGCAGGTAGCAAGTGTGTGCAGAACACAGGATCTTTAACAGACCCTGCGATGGTGGTTCTTCGTGATTCAATTGCTAATTCCATTTGGGGGGATAATAATTAGTAGTTGTTTTTTTTTTTTTTTTTTTTATAATATCATGTAGTACAATTTAAACTTGGGTTATTGGTATGTATTTTATTATCTTTTTTACATTTTTGTGTTGTACAATTTAAACTTGGGTTATTGATATGTATTTTATATCTTTTTACATTTTTATGTAGTACAATTTAAACTTGGATTATTGGTGTATATTTTATCATCTTTTTACATTTTCATTTTGAGTTTCATGATGATGAAAATTATTTAGATTTAATTAATATTAATAAGAAGTCATTAATGGTAATAACAAATAATTATGAAACTAAAAAAGAAAAATAGCCCAAACATTATTAAAATACTACCAATAATATATTTATTATTATTATTATTATTATATGAAGTAGTTTATTAATAAGTATGAAATAAACTCACATTAAAAAAAAAAAAGTATGAAATAAACTCCCTTATATATACATTGTCCTTTTTTGTAATTTATCCCTCAAAATGCCACTTTTATAAATGCTAGCCAAACACTCAGCTTTTTCAAAAAGCACTTTTTAACAGCTTTTACCAAACACTCAGCTTTTTGAAAATGCACTTTTTCATTATGCACTTTTACAAAAAACTGAACCAAACTCACCCTAAGAAGGGAGCTGTGCCATGCAAAGAGGAAACAGATTTCTTCGTATTCTGATGAAGATTCCGATGACGAACAAGACGTCACTTACAAGCAGAAATCTCGAACACCAGTCAATGAGTCTTTTTCCCATGAAGAAGTGCATCGTCGTGAGAGGCAGCCTCGAAGCCCACCACGTGGAGGCGTAAGGAACGATGCTATGAGCAAGATTTTGAATCAAATTTCCAGGTCCCCTTTTACGTGTAATATCGAGAATTCAAGACTACGTTTTCACCAGCCAACATTCACCATCTATAACAGCCGGACAGACCCTGTGGAGCACGTGAGTCATTTCAACCAGAGGATGACCGTTCATTCTAGAGATGAAGCCTTAATGTGCAAAGTTTTCCCGTCCAGTTTGGGATCGATCGCTATGAGATGGTTTGATAGCTTGAAAGCGGACTCTATAAGCTCTTTTCAAGAGCTCACTCAGGCATGTGGGTCCCATTTTGTCATATGTCTCATGGTTCCGCAGTCTTTGGCCTCCCTATTGTCCGTAAGCATGCGAGAGGGTGAAACTTTGAAGTCGTATTCAGATAGATTCTGGGAAATGTACAACGAGATGGAGGATGATTGCGACCTGGTGGCCATAAACTTCTTTAAGCTCAGCCTCCCCACTGAACACGGCTTGAGGAAGTCTCTAACGGGCAAGCCTATTACCAGTGTACGCCAGCTGATGGACAGGGTTGACAAGTATAAAAGAGTCGAGGAAGACCAGCAGCAGGGTAAAGGAAAAGATAAGGTTATCCCTCAAGAGATGAGGGATTTCAGGTCGGATCAGCAAGGCCACAATAGGTCGCGGAGAGACTAGGCCAGACAACAAGGTTTGGCGAACCTTCAGATAGTTAATGCCGTGTTCCGAGAGCCAGTGCATCAAGCCCTAGAGAGAATTAAGAATGAGCATTTCTTCAAGAGACCGAACAAGATGGTTGGAAACCTTGTAAGGTGCAACCACAACCTCTACTACCAATATCACCAGGATCATGGACACACTACGGAGGATTGTAGGAGTCTGTGGGACCATTTGGACCAACTCGTCAGTAAAGGCAAGTTAAAACAACTCTTACACCATACTTATCGTCAGGGTAACCAGGCAAACGTAGGATCCCGAAGAGATGACTCCTCAAAACCCCTCCTGGGTACAATAAATATCATCTTTGCTGCACCAAGAAGAACATGATCTTGCCCATCCAGAATACTATCCGTTGCACGGCTGCCCTCCGAAAACGTTAACACAGAACCGAAGAGGGCTAGGATGGAGATTCAACCAGTGTTGGGTTTCTCGGACGCAGAAAAAATCGAAACTATCCAACCCCATGATGACGTTCTGGTGATCACTCTCAGGATAGGGGGGTATGACGTGAAGAAAGTGATGGTGGATTAGGGCAGCAGCGCCAAAATAATGTACCCGGACCTTTATAAGGGGCTGAACTTGACGCCTGAAGACCTAATGCCTTATAGCTCCCCCTTGGTGAGTTTTGATGGGAAAGTGGTCGTCCCGAGAAGCCAAATCAAGCTACCCGTGCAAACTGGCTCTGAAACAGTGGAAGTAGATTTTATAGTGGTAGACGCTTACTCACCCTACACTGCGATTGTGGCTAGACCCTGGCTCCATACACTGGGGGGCCGTTTCTTCTACTCTTCATCAGAAGATCAAATACCCGTCCGAGGGGCAAGTTAAGGAGATCCTAGGAGATCATTCTACGGCTAGACAATGTCTGGTGGCAACGATCCAGCATAAACCTGAAGCTGAATCCTCAGCCCATAACGAATGGGACTTATAGCAGTTAAAATCCCCGGCGCTGGACTCCGAGGCCTCAGCCGAAGGAGCAGAGTGTGAAAGTTTGACAAAAGTAGTTATCGATGATGACCCAGAAAAGTTCTTTCAAGTCAGATCTCTGCTGCCTCCTCAAGAGTAGAAAGAGTTGATAGAATTTCTCAGGGCCAACATTGACATATTTGCATGGGACTCCACAGCGTTCATTTGCCATCACTTGAATGTTAACCCTGCCATCATCCCTAAAAAGCAACCGCTACGATGTCCATCAAAAGAACACGCAGATGCTGTCAGGGAAGAGGTGATGAAACTCAAACGGGCTGGAGCAATTAAGGAAATATTTTATCCTGAATGGTTGGCTAACACTGTAGTGGTGAAGAAGAAAAGCGGAAAATGGCGAGTGTGCGTGGATTTCACAGACCTGAATAGAGCTTGTCCAAAGGATCCATTTCCCATGCCAAAAATCGATCAACTGGTTGTTGCTACCATTGGCCAACCTCGGATGAGTTTCCTGGACGCTTTTCAAGGGTATCATCAGATACCATTGGCTTTGGATGATCAGAAAAAGACAGCTTTCGTTACCCCCATTGGGAATTACCACTATAAGGTAATGCCGTTCAGCCTGAAGAATGCAGGAGCCACCTATCAGAGGATGATGACTAGAATGTTTGAGCCTCAGTTGGGTAAAAGTATGGAAGTTTACATTGACGACATGGTGGTGAAAAGTAAGGTCATAGCTGAGCACATTGAAGATCTCAAGGATGTTTTGGAAGTCCTCAGAAAACACAAATTGCGTTTAAATGCATCCAAGTGTTCATTTGGTGTGGGGTCAAGCAAGTTCTTGGGGTACATGGTGACTCACAGGAGAATTGAAGTTAACCCCGATCAGATAAAAGCCATCAACAACTTACGAGCTCCTCGAAATCCCAAGGAAATTCAGAAACTAACCGGAATAACTGCTGCCCTGAACAGGTTCATTTCACAATCAGCAGATAGGTGTAGACCTTTCTTCTCATTGATCAACAAATGGAAGGGATTTGAGTGGACTGAGGAATGTGTTGTGGCCTTCCAGCAACTTAAGGACTATCTAGCTCGGCCACCAATCATGTCCAGTTCTGAGTCAGATGAAGTCTTGTTTGCCTACATTGCTGTAGCTCCTTGTCCTGTGAGCTTGGTGTTAATACGAGCAAATTGTGGCGTGCAAAGGCCTGTTTATTATGTAAGTAAGTCGCTGTATAAAGCCGAGATCCGTTATTTGTCACTGAAGAAGGCTATCCTGGTTGTAGTGCTTGGTACACAGAAGCTGCCTCATTATTTCCAAGCCTATACAGTCATTGTTCTCACCCAGCTTCCACTCAAGGCTATACTCTAAAGTGCTAACTACACCGGAAGAATTACTAAATGGGGCACGATCTTAGGAGTTTTTGATATCAAATACATGCCTCGCACATCAGTTAAGGGCTAGATCCTTGCAGATTTGGTGGCCGAGTTCACGGAGCCCCATTTAGAAGAAGTAACGCCGACACCGGACATAGATGAAAAATCAGTTGGCATGATTTCTCAGTGAAGCCTCTTACACTGGGAAGTGTACGTGGACGGCGTATTGAACCAGAAAGATTCTAGAGTGGGGCTAGTGCTGATATCCCCTGAAAGAATCATCATTGAAAAGTTGTTAAGGCTGGACTTCTCGGCAACAAATAATGAGGCGGAGTATGATGCTCTATTGATGGGAATGACTATGGTTCGAAGAATGGGAGGAAGTCAGTAGAGGTGTTCTCAGACTTACGATTAGTCGTTGGTCAAGTACAAGGTGAATTTGAGGCGAAAGATGAAAGAATGCAGGGGTACTTGAGTCGAATTAAATCCCTGCAGTCAGAGTTTGAGTCTTTTAATTTGCTGCACATCCCCAGAAGTGGTAATATACGTGTTGATTCTTTGGCCACGCTCGCTACCTCCTCGGCGCAAGATTTGCCAAGAGTTATCCTCATCGAAGATTTGCATAGGCCTACGGAGGCAAGAAGAGAGGTAGTCCAAGTTCATCAAATCAAGGCCGAACTCAGCTGGATGGATCCTATAATCAAATTCTTGAAGGACGATATATTGCCCAAAGAAAGGTCGGAAGCAGACAAAGTTCGGAGGAAGGCAGCTAGATTCTAGCTATCCGAGGACCAGAAACTGTATAAACGCTCCTATTCAAGGCCATACTTATTATGCATGCATCCTAAAGAGGCTGAGTTACTACTAGAAGAATTACATGAAGGAATCTGTGGGAGCCATACTGGAGGTAGATCCTTAGCTCACCGAGCCATTTCCCAAGGTTATTGGTGGCCAAATATGCAAAAAGAAGCCCATGAATATGTTAAAAAATGCGACCAGTGCCAACAGTTTGCGCCAAACATACACCAATCAGGTGGAACCCTTAATCCACTATCCAGCCTATGGCCTTTCGCTCAGTGGGGATTGGATATCGTTGGTCCATTCCCTAAGGCTGTAGGAAATAAGAAGTACCTTCTGGTCGGCACAGACTATTTCACCAAATGGGTTGAAACTGAACCTCTAACTAACATCAGGGACGTAGATGTAAAGAAATTTATTTGAAAAAGCATTGTCACTCGGTTTGGGATCCCTCATACCCTCATCTCGGACAATGGTCTTCAGTTTGATAGCAAAGCATTTAGGAATTATTGTAGCGAACTGAGAATCACAAACAGATACTCCACCCCTGCTTATCCCCAGGGGAATGGGCAAGCAGAAGCTGTTACCAAAATCATAGTTAATGGATTAAAGAAAAGGCTAGACGACGTGAAGGGTAGATGGGTGGAAGAATTACCACATGTACTTTGGGCATATAGAACTACGCCTCGTAGGTCTACTGGAGAAACCTCCTTTTCGATGACCTATGGGGTTGAAGCTGTCATACCTTTGGAGACTGGGTTTCCAATATTGAGAACTAGTTCGTTCAGTCCGGCCGGCAACAATAAGCAACTAGAGAAGAGTTTAGACCTGATTGAGGAAAGGAGGGAAAATGCAATGGTCCAATTGGCACATTACCAACAAAAGATCAAACAGGGCTATGATGCCAACGTAAAGCTAAGGCCTCTAAAACCTAGCGATTTGGTGCTGAGGAAAGTTGTGGGCACTGCAAAGAATCCAGCTTGGGGAAAACTAGGACCAAATTGGGAAGGACCATATCGTATTACTTCAGGGGCTGGTATTGGGGCGTATTTCTTAGAAGACCTAGATAGTCATGTAATACTACGGCCTTGGAATGTAAATAACCTCAAAAGGTACTATTATTAAACGAATCTTTGCTTCAATCAATATGCCATTTCGTTATATTAAGAATTATCCTAAGTGTTTAAACTTAAATTCAACCATGCCTATAGTCCTCGGACCAGATGATTTGGGTTAGTTAACACTCGTTTACATTTCTCCTAAGTGTTTAAATTTAAATTCAATCATGTCTGTAGTCCTCAGACCAGATAATTTGGGTTAGTTAACACTCGTTTACAATTCTCCTAAGTATTTAAACTTAAATTCAATCATGCCTGTAGTCCTCGGACCAGATGATTTGGGTACATTTCTCCTAAGTGTTTAAATTTAAATTCAATCATGCCTGTAGTCCTCGGACCAGATGATTTTGGTTAGTTAACACTCGTTTACATTTCTCCTAAGTGTTTAAACTTAAATTCAATCATGCCTGTAGATCTCAGACCAGATAATTTGGGTTAGTTAACACTCGTTTACAATTCTCCTAAGTGTTTAAACTTAAATTCAATCATGCCTATAGTCCTCGAATCAGATGATTTGGGTTAGTTAACACTTGTTTACATTTCTCCTAAGTGTTTAAACTTAAATTCAATCATGCATGTAGTCCTCGAACCAGATGATTTGGGTTAGTTGACACTCGCTTACATTTCTCCTAAGTGTTTAAACTTAAATTCAATCATGCCTGTGGTCTTCGGACCAGATGATTTGGGTTAGTTAACACTCGTTTACATTTCTCCTAAGTGTTTAAACTTAAATTCAATCATGCATGTAGTCCTCGGATCAGATGATTTGGGTTAGTTAACACTCATTTACAATTCTCCTAAGTGTTTAAATTTAAGTTCAATCATGCTTATAGTCCTCGGACCAGATTATTTGGACTGGTTAACACCTCCATACAGTTATTATTAATGCTTGGATTTAAAATGAATCACGCCTGAAATTCTTGGATGCGTTTAAGTAAACTCTAACTTATGGTAGGCCTCCTTAGTCATGTTTAAATCAAAATCAATGGGTAGTAACATTCTCTATGCATGATCGATAAGACCTGTGAAACTTCCATATCACTCCTTGCTTTCATTGCTTATTAATAATTCTTATACAAACTGCTCTTTTCAGTATTAATTTAGGTTATTTACATCATCAACAAGATATGGTGGTTAAGTTTACAAGTTATAGTTATTTGCAGTGATGATGAGTTATAATATGTGCCACGAGGACAATAAAAATGAAAGAGAATCGATTTTATTGATCAAAAGAAAGTAGTTAGCAATCCTTTAAAAAAGAAAAAGAAAAAAGAAAACTAACTAATACAAGTAAAAAATGAAAACTTTTAAATATCTAATCCTTTGTCTGGGTAGTCGAGGAGTCAATTGTCTGGCCAGGCTGAGCAGCAGCAGTGTCTGAGCCTTGAACATCCTCGGATGGCTTACCCGTACTACCAGCCTGATCAAGCTCTTGGGTTGCATCAGTAGGAGCAGGAGGGGTCTGGCTGACTAAGGGCTACTCCAAAGCTTCTGGGAGTTCGCAAATGTCTGGATGATAGTAAACACTCCCAGGCTGCCTCAAGGCAGATTCTGGAGGGACCCCAGCAGCGTCAAGGCCTTTGTCCCACGTTACATCGCAGTACTCTCTGCAGACCTTTGCAAACTCCTCAGTAAGTCTGGTTTGGTTCTCTTCCACCCCCAGTTTATAGGCTGCCTATTTTTCAGCCTCGAGCGCCTTTTTGGCCAACTGAGCGTCCCTTTCGGCCAACTTGGCGGTCTCCCTGACTTTCTGAAACTCAGCCCGAAGACCTTTCACCAGTGCTCTCTCTGTTTCCAGATTAATCTTAGTCAAGTTCAGTTGCTGGCGTTGGTCTTCGGCCTGCTTCTCGGCATTTTTAAGACCCGCATCTAGAATATTCCTCTCTTTGGTCATCTCTTTCAACTTCTCGGACAGACGGGCATAATCCTCCTTCAAATTGCCCAGCGATTTTTCTACCTTAGACTGAGAGTAGGCCTCCACTTGGGCTTCAGTATAGGACTTTTTGTTCCATTCCTCAGCCACATAAACTTGCTGAGTAATCTACATAGCAGAATGAAAAATTTCAATATAAAGCAAAGAAAAGGGGTGAATGAAAAAGACTAGCATCTTGAAATTGAGGAAATGGATAAATTCACTTACCATAGCTAAATCCCTTTTAAGGGATAAGAAGAGTTCATATTGGTTGAAGCGCCTGTACAACTCCATGTCTCGTGGGAGGAGCAGTGGTTGCTCCAATGACTCAGCAACAAGACCTGCTCTCCCTCCACTATAACTTCTGAGGGAGGTCTCCTAGGGGATAAAGCACCATCCAATTCCAGCCTAGGAGACCAGGTGCGAGGTCTTCGGCGCACATCTGCTATGAGGGAGTCATCTCGGCTCTCAGTAGATGAAGCCCTTTTGCTCCGATGGTCTTTGACCACTTTCTGTTGCTTGGGTCACTTTGGAGGCGCTACCTCCCTCTCTTCATTATCGGTGAGGGGCCTTTTCTTTTTGGATCTGGCAATTACTTTAAGCCGAGATCCGAAGAAACCTGAGGAGGTGGTGGAGAAAGACTAACTGTTGGTTGAAACGTACCAGTCTCTTTGGGCCCAGTTTTTCTATTTCTATTCTTCATCAAGTCCCTCAGGCTGGCAATGTCTTCTTCGGAAGAATCGTCTGGTACGTCTATTCTCTTTGGGAGAACACTGGATTGCCTGTCAATCTCTTCCTCAGTGTCTAAAACTTGAACCCCTCCTGAAGCTTCTCCTTCGAACTTGAACTTATCAATCTGCTCGTCAAGTGAAGGGGTTGAAGAAGCAACTTTTTCACCTACTGTTACTGGTTCGAGGGGAGTCTGCTGAATGGGTTGGAGGAGCAATGGTATACCCTGCGGATTTGGATGTGGCAGGGGGGCAAGGTCAAACAGAGCTAAAAAGTCTTTTCGAGCAATGTCTATGCGGTTGATGCGATGGTCTCCCTGTGTTATTGCGTTGCCGACCGGCTGAAAATCAGTTGATTTTGGCTTGAAACCAAGAATAAGGGGCACGGACTGGAGTTGCCTGTCTTCACTTACAAAAATTTGTAATCATAGTAAATAATTGAGCGCAGCGACGTTTGTGAGGCTGAGCCAAGGAGAAAAATGTTGTTTATCTGTTAGCATCACAATAAAATTTAGTCAGAGACTTGAAAATGATGATACAAAGAGAAGACAAAATTGTCAAAAAAACGGAGATCCTAAACCTATTGTTAGGAAACCTAAATCTAGGATGTCCCACCTGGCTCTCCTGGTTGGGCTGGGCAACGAAGACCGTCATGCCACGCGCCCGAAACCATCAGATAGTCGTCTTTCATCCCTTTGTTAGATTTGGGAAGGCAGGAGACGAGCCTAACAACGTCGGATCGGGATTTGAGATGGTATCCCGCTCCTTTCTGGCTACGACATTCGTACATATGTACCACGTCGAGCCAGGTGAATCCCAATTCTAGATGACGGTTCAAATCATCAACTGCTCCTAAGATTCTAAATACGTTAGGCGCACATTGGTCAAGACTAAGCCTATAGTTTCGGAGGTAATCTCTGGTAACGGGGCCCATAGGGATGGTCATTCCTCCTTCTAGGAAGGCAATAATGGGGATTATAACCTCTCCCACCTTTCGATCTGTCAATATCTCAAACCTACATCTTAAGGTATGCGATATGTTGCCCTAAATTCCTCCATCTAGGCGGGGCTATCCACCAAATACTGAAATCTACCCATCTTAGTTAAAACAAAGAGGGGGAAGCGCTAAACGCAGTGGCTGGGGAGTGACTACTTGGAAGCCGAGGAAGCTAGCCGAAGAGAAGATGAAAGGCTTGAGAAAAGGAGAATTCACACAAACTAAATCGGAGAGTGATCTTCAAACTTGTGGAGAGATTCTTACAGATTCTGAGAAGAATTAGAATTGATGACTAGAAGAGCTTGGTGGATGTGAATGCTTGAGTTCGCTGAAAAATCTGAAAATCTATAAAGTAAAGGAGAAATAACCTCCTCTAAGGCTTTATATAGGGACAGATGAAAGGGTGGGAGTCATCCCGCCCAAATTCTGAGGAAGAACCACGTTCGTTAGATCAATAGTCCACCGTTGGATACCAGAGACAAAACGCTGCCTGGAGTAATTAATGGCACCTTGGGAATACTGAAACGACAGCAGCAATGATGAAGCACCTAGATATATGCTCATACACGTGTGAACTCAGATCTTTTTGGGTTTTAAATTTTTATTTCGCAGCAAATCAAAATCCTATTTTTTCTTCTCGGATGTGAGGGAAAAATTATAATTTTGAAGGGCTATTGTGGGGGTAAAAGCCCAACATCACGTGTTGGGCCTAGGGCCCTATTTGAATATTACTGTGTGTCCGAAGAAAAGAAAGTGGTTGGGAAGGAGTCCAGGTGGAAAAAATATATCTGGAAATGAACGAGGAGTATAGTCCGAAGAGAGCCCCAGTGGTCCGAAGAGGTCATTCTCCTCGGATACCAAGGGGGCTTGATCAAGCAAATATATGGAAAGTTCAAGTGAACTTTCTAACAACTTCAATGATAAGGACAAGCTTTGGGCATGCCTGGAGATGATAAGAACGGAGAAATATCTAAAAGGAAAAGCTGCTACCACCGTATTTAATGCACTGCAGCAACTTTCCTAGCCGCATTTATGTAGAGAAGACCTCTGAACAGTGCAACCTCAGCTACCATCACTCATGGGAAACTAAAGAAGATATCTGATGTGACATGTACTCAAGTGGATGCTTAGATGAAGAACAGGTGTACAATGAAGATGATGGAGAAGAATGATATATAAATGGAATAGGCCTCTAAAGAGAAAAAAAGAAAGGAAAAAAGATCTGACTGTAACTCTAAGAACTGTATTCACTTTTCAATCAATAACAGACCTCTTCGGATTTCAGTTTACTGAGTTTTCAAACGTGTTTTTACGTTAGTTCATCCCCGTATATCATAGTTAACTGTTGCTAAATTCATAACCAGCCCAGCTCTTTCACCCACTCTCTACAAATTCATTGTTCCAGGTTCGTTGGGCTCATAATCCAAACTTTTTGAGATTGGGTTACAAAATTTGGACCCCACAATATGTTTTAAGCAGTTTTTTTTTTTTTTTTTTATCATTTAATTTATTTTAACAAATTTGTACAACTTGAAAATATCTTTAAAAGTCCAATATGTTTATGCAAAATACCTTTATCTTTAAAGCATTTGAAATACTTTAACCACATTAATAGGCATGTAAAATAAAATAAAATAAAATAAACAAATGTCCCATGTAAATTTATTACACAATTTACATTGCCTTATTTTCTTTAACAATTTACCATGGGTTCAAGACATACCCGATGGTTGTTGTGGTCCTCGGGCATTGGGCCTTTGAACCCCACCAACCTCCCTCTCCTTTTTGTTTTATAGGTTTTATAATCCAAAAGTGGCCAATTCCCAATTAAGTGATTAACCCGATAAAAGCCATGATTCAAACCGAAATTTCAATGACCAAATTTACACTCTTATTAAAAAATCTAAAACTAAAAAGATGGACAATAAACCAAACCCGACAGTATTAAAAAAAAAAAAAAATCAAATCCTAAAACTAAAAAAGGGACAATAACCACTTCATTAAACCAATATGTTTTTTAAGCATTTATTTTACTCTCTTTCAAGGCATTGTATTTAGTTAATAGTTAATTGGTGTGAGAATATCATTTCTCCTTCGTAGATTTAAAATGCCAAAGTATGGTTGTGTTTTTCTTGACTTTTAATATACTTCCATTATGGTTAGCTAGACTAACTTAGGTGAGACAGTCCTCAGTCTAACCATACGAATTGCTTTGCTTGCTAGACCGTATAACCTACGTGATAAGATAGAAATGCTTTAAAGCCAAGTTGGCTAACAAGATAAGATTTTTATTTTACACTAGTTAATGATCTCATAAAAATCAATGACATGACATGACATGACAAGTTAGAACTTAGAAGGTAAGAGGCCGGTGGAGAAAAATTAACTAAAACAAAAGGTAAAGAGAAGTGTGACTCTCCTCAAGTATTATCAAAAACAAATTAAAGAAGTTTCTTCAAGTTTCTAAATCATATATATATATATATAGAAGTATTGGAAAATTTTCTCCTTTTTAAACCTTATAGTTTAGGAGTAGTCTAAATTAAATACTGTAGTTTCAAAAATAACAAATTAAACTTCAAATATTTTGAATTTAAAAGGTAACGAATTGAATCTTGGAGTCAAAATTGATGTAATATTGTTTAAGTAAATGTTAATGAGAGAGAGATATACGTTTAAATTTGGAGAGAGGGCATGTCTATGCCACTTGTCTCTAGACCTCCACCGCCTACACAGGTAAGATATGTTTTCACTCTCTCTCTCTCTTTCTTTTTCTTTTCTTTTTTTTGATAAAATTATTCTTGTTGGTCCCGTGGTTTAAAATGTAAATATATAATATAAAAAATTCAAAGTAAATCTAGCAAACTCACAACAAATTATATGAGTTTTTACTTATAATTATTTTAATCACTCAGAAGAAATAATATGTGGGTTCTATAGATTGAAACTTTACCTTAAAAAAATATATATATAATAATAATAATAATAATAATAATAATAATAATAGGATAAATATCATCGGTATATAGCTTGGCTGAGGCATGAATATTTCGCTCTCATGATACAATTGCACAATAGAAAAAATGCTCCACTAAAAGTAGAACGTTAATTTATATGTAACACATTCTACCATATCACATATCTCACATAATTTCTATATCTCCTTCAGTCAGAGTACCATGCTTCATATAGAACTTGAATACAAGCAAGTTATAAATAAAGAAACATTATGTAAAATTTTTTTTTTTAAATCCCCCTCAAAATTTGAATTTTCCTAATGTTTATTTTAATTAAAAGGAAGGCAAAACTTGAAAAATGAAAATGAAAAACTTTATTTGCTCTTTTTGTTTCCCCATTGATGTTGGATTAGAAATTTAAAAACATTATTCTCATGTGTGTCTCCTATGTCAGGTGCTCTCAAGAAGCACATGAAACCCAGAGGGTGAATGGGTATGACTTATGAGGAGGCACAGAGGAAGCAATGGTGCAATGAGAGCTGACAAATGCATGTTTTTAGTCTTTATTCTCCAAAACATTTTCTAGCATTTGCACGTGCGGTGAGGGTCCAACTCAATCCTCATTGGCTATCAACACGTGACATGTTTACAGGTTGTGGCCCTTGTGGACCATAAAATCAATCAAAGGGCATGCATTGCAGCCATGAACCCTAAATTTGGGGCCTGCCTTATAAATCTTACCCATTTTATGTAGTTTATTGATTCATTCTTCATCCATGGCCAATCCCACCCAAGTTTATCATGCTCTTTTTTTTAGTCATAACATTGTTTTTCATGGCTTCTTCTTCTTCTTCTTCATATATATATATATATATATATATTATTTTTTTTTTCTATTTGGAGACACTATCACAATTTTTTTTTTGATATGAGATATCAATTATATTCTAATATAATCTAAGTGTATATATGTGAAATTTCTTCTTAAAGACTTAAATCTTGACATTTGCCCCTTGCCCCCCACCCCACAATAACTTATACCGGTAGAATGACTATTATGCCAAGGGTGAGTGATGGTAACACTACAACCATTTCTAATAGCTCTTCTACCATTTTAATAGAGGATAATTCATGTATATTTTTAATATTGTAGACCTTCTCCTCCCTCCCCGTGTGTGTTAAAAATATTTAGTATTCTAAAAAAAAAAAAATCCCAAATTTATGGAATCATTTCAATTTAAGGCATTTGTCCATCATTTGTAATTCATTTCAATTATTTTGAACACTAATAGAGTGTTGATAAAAGTAGAGAACTATTGATTAACTAGGCGTTTCACCTAGGCCCTAGGATTTGTTCATAAATTAATTTGGCAGCCATTGAATAAATGGGTAGAGTGAGAAAGTGATTTTGCCAAAAGACCGAAATTGATTACCTAGGTGAAACACATGATTTTATCAATACTTTTTCCATTTTTTCCGCTCCATTATTGCCCAAAACAATGTAAATGAATAATGGAGATGTATAGAGAATTTAAATTAAAAGTCTTGATAAGTTTGGGGTTTTGAATTGACAAAAAAAAAAAAAAAAATTCAAACCCAATATGATGCAGAGTATAAACGCTGGACCTTTTTTTATGTAATTTCTCCATATGAGTTTAAGCAAATTACGCATGCAATTCAATCTGGAATCTACGATATGATTATGAAGGTAGAAAAGAGGTATTTACACCCAAAAGTGCTAGGTACTCCCCTCTCCAGCGATGGAACCCACCACCAAGTATGAAAGCAACACTTTTGAAAATTGAAATAGGCAGATGTAAAACAAGATTCTTTTTAATTTAGGGATTTTTGGTGCAAAATGTGGCCAAATATCTTAGAGAATGGCAAGGATTTTCTCATCTAATTTTTAAATGGTATGTTACTTCTATCATTATCTTTATCAAATCTTTATCAAGCAAAACAAAGGAAAGCAAAAGTGAGGCCAGCCCAATACAATGATATTAAATTGACATCCATGACTTGTTAATTTCCTGCCATCCTATTTATTGAAAAATTCTAAATCATCTTTCTATTTAATCGATGACAAAAGAGAAGTGAGAATCCTCACAATTGGCCAACTATAACCTCTTGATTTTTTTATTTTTTTTTTAAAGTTTGGATAATCATTGGCTATAGGACTTGAACACTGGAAGGTATATTTGCTCTTAAAAAACATATATTAAAATATAGTACATAGAACAGAAATTAAAAAACAAAAAGACATATGATAATCTTACGGATTTAAATAAAGGAAATTCGGAAAAGGAAAACAACTATGTATATTATATTAGATTATTTATTTTATCATATTTAAATTTAGTAGCATATTTATTTTATCTATTAGCATATATTTGTAAGATATTTTTAGAATAAACTAATTTAGAATACTAATTAGGAAAATAATATATTAATTATATATTTATTTAATTTTTGTTATACTTTCAAGAAAATCAGTAAACAAATTACATAATATGAATTTCCTTGTATCATTATAAATTTTAAAAAAATTTTAATTTAGACACTAAGATCTAATCATCCAAATTAAAAAAAAAAAAAAACTTAAAAGATAAAAAAAGCATGAATATGTATATATATATATATATATAGAGAGAGAGAGAGAGAGAGAGAGAGAGAGAGAGGTCTTTAATATAAAGAAAATATTACAAGATGGATTACATTATTAATAATTTTGATAATTGTGTTGTCAATTATAATAATACAATTTGGCACAATAAATAACTTTACAAGAGTATTCAAGTTCAATCAAACTATAATATACACAATATTTGTGTATATATAATAATAATAAAAAATCCCTCATGCAGAAAAAAAGAGTCTATTTTTAAAGTATTTGAATATTAAAAAGTCTATAGACACAACAAATTTAATATTTGTAGACATGACAGATTGTTAATAGTAGATAATAAAAGTGATGTTAGTGATGCACCCAAATAAATGTGTACATCTATGAATTATAATAGACATGGATGGAAAACTCCAATATTCACCAAATCAAGATTGGATAAAAGAACCTTTATCACTAAGTATTACTAGCATATCTTTGTCACCAAAATAAATGAGTAGACAAGAAAACACAACATACTTTAACGGGAGGAAGAAGCTATGGGCTTGGTGATGTGACCTGAATGGGGCGGTTTTTTGGGCTTTGGTCTTAGGTGTAGATATACATATGTGCAAGAGAGAGTAAGATAATGTATTGGATTTTCATGAGCCAAACCAATAAGTGAGAATTAAAAATACAAGCATATTACATTAAAGGCTGCCTATAATTAAACAGATAAACAACAATAAAATCTATACTATTAATTATAAAATGCATTAAAATAGCTCAATATTAACAATAGGTGGTAAATTGGTAATCACGATCCACTATTGGGTCTAACAAATGCTCACTAAAATACACTCTAACTAATTCATGTTTTATTAAATACATAAAACAATGACTATGCTAACCCACACATTAAAAAAAAAAAAAAATAATGCTAACAATCAGGTTGTAACTAATTTCTTCTCAAAAAAAAAAAAAAGGTTGTAAATAATTTTCATCCCCTTAAATTTGTTTTGGCTGAATAATTTTCATTCCTCTTTGTGAGACACATTCAACCAAACTTTTAAATAATGTACAATTAAGAAATATTATTAGGTAGTCTAGAAGGAGTATGTCTCAAATTTATGATGCATCATCCTTAATTTAATTAGTGAGATTCATGTTGGACATGAAAGGAGGGACAATCCCAAAGTATCTAATAGACGAATACTAATTACTTTTCCATACAACAACCAAACGAAGCCTATGCCATGTGGCAATTCTGGGACCTATGGCAGCGTCCTATCAGGTTTAGTGCACAGATACTTTGGACCGAACAAAAATTATTAAATAATTCTAGAGTACGAAAATGCAGTGCTCTCTTTCCAAAAAATAAAAAAAAGTCATTTCAATATACTTGTTACTAGCTAAGAATGATTTGGTAGTGCTTAAGAATTACTCGTAGACCAAGCCCAACTTGAGAGAGAGAAATACAACAGCTACAGAGAAAGAGAGAGAGAAAGAGAGGAGAAACACATAGGTTTGAGAAAGAGAACAGCAGTGGTCGCTTGCTGCGGGGGCAATGGGGCTACTCAGTATAATCCGAAAAATCAAAAGGAAAGAGAAAGAAATGCGTATACTCATGGTGTATGTATAATGTATTCTATAGCGTATACCCTCCAAAATCTCATATTTATATGAATATGTAATTTGCTAAAAATGTTAGAATACTTTGCCTTGCTTTGCAGCGGGCTTGATAATTCAGGGAAGACTACAATTGTTTTGAGGATCAATGGGGAAGACACCAGCGTTATCAGTCCCACACTCGGTTTCAACATCAAGACCATCACCTACCAAAAGTAATTCAACTTTTAACAATTTGATTACATTTTTTGTCTGTGTCTTTTGGTTGATATTGTTGCAAATATATGATGATTTAGTATATTGGGCAATGGGCAATTTATCATACAGTAATGGAGGTCTCATTAAAATTATTGCCATTTGGTATTGCTTCAAAACCTCAGCAAAATGCATGGAAATGGTATTTAATTTTGTAAGACGGGTTTTATACTTTGTTTTCTTGTTTATATCTTAATTGGGTATGTCTAAGTCTCTTGAAAAAGCTATCATCAAGTTCTTGAATTTAATCTTTTCACTGCTGTTCTTGGACTTCATTGCATATTGCTTCATTCTTTTGAGTTGATCAAAATTTGCTTCAATATGTAGAATATTGAAATTCCAGTTAATGTGACTTTTGGCAGGTATACTTTAAATATATGGGATGTTGGGGGCCAAAAAACTATAAGATCTTACTGGAGAAACTACTTTGAGCAAACTGACGGTTTGGTATGGGTGGTTGACAGTTCGGATCTTAGACGGTTAGATGACTGCAAAATGGAACTCGATAATCTTTTGAAGGAAGAGGTATATATCCCATATCAAATTTTCTATTCACATGCTTAAAAGGCGAGTCATTTGGAGCGGTAGTTTATCCTTCCTGCTTACTTTTGTTCTTTTGGTTTGCTTCTCAGTGGAATGTTTGTTCATTCATCTACATTAGATAGAATCGTAGAATAGGAGCTCTCTATTTGTAGTTCACTTGAGATGCCTCTTAATTTGAGAGACTCAACTACCAGAATGAGCCACTTAATTTGTTTTATGGACGCAAAAAGTTTTTCTTATGATATTTATTGTTGGGTTTATTGACCATGAACCAACTATTAACAATAAGACGCATACTTTAAGCGTCTATACCTGAGGCAGTGCTTAAATTCTTTTCTGTAATTTGTCTTTTTACTGAATAAACTGATGATTTGTAGTACACTTGAAAACAATTGTCTCTAATTGTTTTGTTTGTTTTGAAAAGCTGAAATTAAAATTTGCAAGATAAAAAAATTTCAGGAATGGTATTGCAAGAAATAAAGAAAGGGTTTCTCTTGGACTTCTGGTCTTTTCTCTTTTTTTGAACTTTTTGAAAAATTCTAACTTGTTTGTTCCCTTGACAGAGGCTTTCAGGAGCATCTTTACTCATACTGGCAAATAAGCAGGACATAAAAGGTGCCCTTACCCCAGAGGAGATTGCAAAAGTAAGGCTGCTGCTTGATAATTCCTCTTGTTTATGTAGTTAAATATGGCCTTTGTTAGAATGCAGATTAAATTTTGTAGACTTGACATTTGATTTCTCATTGACTCAAGGTACATTTGTTTGCCATATTAAAGCATCGAATTTGTTTTTTAGAGCTGTAGATTACTAGATTGTCTTCTGCTTATGCACAAATTTCTGTTGAAACTGGTTCTGTCATATGAGTTCTTTTTCTTTCTTTTTCAAAAAAATTCCAGTGGAAAACTTTGCATGTACTAAATTCTTTACTCTTTTAGTGTGAAGTGTGAAACCAACTTTGGAATCTGAGTATGAGCTTCGTGTATAAACACATTTATGCTGGATATCTTTATGTTGATCATGAGTTCAAATCTGTATGTGGTTGTCAAATATAGATGTCTACATGTGGTGCATTTATACCATGTAATGCGTAAGCCTTTTATGATTGTTTTTTCAATAGAAGAATGATGTTTGTAGTAATGAGTTTATGGGCCAAATCAATCCATTTTATTCTAGGCATTGTTATTGTATGTTTAAAATAATAGATATTTATACAAGTACTTTGATTAGTGTTTATATATTTGTACATTAACTTCTAAAATTATAAAAGTGTTATTATCACTTCTACAGGTACTGAACTTGGAAGCCATGGACAAAACCCGGCATTGGCAAATTGTTGGTTGTAGTGCATATACTGGTGAGGGGCTGCTTGAAGGATTTGATTGGTTGGTCCAGGATGTAGCCTCGCGAATCTATGTGCTTGATTAATTAATGCCTACTTGGGAGTCATTTTTTGTTCTTTGACAATACCAAAGCGTTTATGGAAGCTAAAATGGCCTTGTTCCTAGGCCCTTAAGCATATTTTCTATTCAATGAGAGAAGGTATCTTTGTTTGATGGACTCGTTACCTGAGATAGTCATCCTTCTACTACTACTTCTTCTTTTCCTCTTTTTTCTTTTTTCTTTTTTTGAATTGACCCGAGTCATCATTCAATGCATAAGACAAATTTCCAAATGTGACTATGGCATTTGAAACAAACGGCAATTCTTCAGATAGACATTATACAGTTTATACTGCCCTTCTACAAACGCTCATGAATTTTTTTTTTAGGGGTGGGGGGTGGGGGGGGGGGGGGGGGGGGGGATTTTCCAGATTTCAATTCATAAAAACAAGCATGCATTTTCCAATGCTTTGCCTTTTTAACATCAGAATATTGTAGTCATATGGCAGAGCACCAGACTTTTAACACTCAGGGCTCAGCTTATCAGATTAAATCATTGAAGTAGGAAAGTGGAAATGAGTTCACTAACTACTTTTAAGAAGTGAAAACATCTATAGATTAGTCATAATATCATTTATGATATTTAACAACTCAATTTATGTTTAGCTGATGCCCTGGTTTTATCTTCCCTCAGTTTTGATAAACTCCTTAATGTGTTCCCCACATCTACATGGAGCAAGCAGGGAGACGGTGGCTCACGGATTGGCCATTCTTGCTTGTCGGTGATGGGTCACTATACTCTCCTAATTGACAATAGGATCAAGAATTAGTTTGAAAACTCTGCCCACGAAATTTCATGGAGATGTTTAGTATCTTATTACAGCGAAAACAGTAATAATAAGGCCTTAAATTAAGCAAAAACTCAAAGCTGATTTAGAGAAAATTGGATCAAATATTACAAAGCTTTTAAACTAGTTCGAAAAGCACTGTGCTGTGCTGCATGAATTCTTTGATTTGAAGTCAGATGCCAAACCCATCTTTGCAGGATGAGGCAATAGTATGTCCAGACATGGCTTGATATAAAACATTCTCCAACACTACTCATCCTCTTTGCAATCATTTTGATTTCTTTCCTTGCTTCTTCTTAATAACTTCGTCAACGTACATAATGCCCTTGCCTTTGTACACTTCAGGCGGCTTACAACTACGAACAGCAGCAGCAAACTGGTGCACTCTATGCTTGTCAATTCCAGTGCAACAAATTACATTATTTTTGAAGCAGAACACACGCACAGCTGGAGGAACAGTCAGTTCAACCTCATGGCTGTAACCCAATTTGAGAAATAAGAGACGTCCTTCAGCTTCAGCTCTTGCTTTGTACCCAACACCCACAATCTTAAGAAAGCGAAAAAATTTGGCTTCCATTAAGCTTAAAGTGAAATGATCACCTGAATTCTGAGAGATAAACAAGTGTCAATAGGAAAAAAAAAATTAATAAAAAAAAATTAGCCAAAGAAACCACAAATTATAGCCTAAGAAACAATATTTATATTTTTGTATTAAAAAAATCTCTACTAAGAAAATTAAAATCTGGAATCTTGATGGCACATATATCTTCTTTCTAACTAAAAGAGGAATCAATTAGTAAAACAGCAAGTGCATGCAAGCTTTTAAAAATCTATAATTTTGTTTTATCTCTAACTCATCTCACTAATAAGATCAGTGAGCATAATTTCATTTCAAAATTTAATAACTAAAAACTGATTTGGAATTTCTATCATCATTAAAAAAATATGTATGAAAGCAAATAGAGGTTGTGGTTTTGATCCTTCCTTCAAGGTCTTTGACTTCCATTTATTAACGCAGTATTGTCTGTTTTATTGCTAAAATTATAAAATTCATTCACCTGCCGAGAAAATTTCTCACACATCACAAAAACATTGGAAGTTTATCAAAATTGATTTCATCTATCTTTTAATTGTATCTTAGCATTCAATTATTTAATCTTCAATGGAACCGTATATTTTCATTTCCTTTGCCATGTTTTATTGGCAATCAAACAGTACATAAACATTTAATACCATGATGCATTTAACTCAGCCACAGTCCAAAATCAAAGTCTACTTGAGGAATTTAGAGTGTGAGTGTGTGCATAATTCATTCAGCCATCATGGCCACTACGGCACATACACACACCTTAGTTCCATACCCATACTCAAAACCCCAACATAATTTGCACAACAACAACAACCACCTTTGAAGTTAACAATTCCAAGCCCAAAATTATTAAAAAGTAATCATCAAATACATCCCCAACATAAACAGAAACAAAATTTGAAACTTCAAGCCATTTGCATTTGGTTTCGGCCTCATCCACATCCAAGAGTTTATCCCAAAAAAAAATATGCAACAACAACTTTCCAACAATCCACACCATTAGAACCGAAACCCCTTTAATCCAAAAATTGCATTATCAACTTTGATTCTACCAGATTATTCCTTACCCATCAATGTATAAACATAAGAATTTCCATTGAGAAACTTAAGATATTATTTTGATTTTTATATCACTTTAAAATTTTGGGAAATTTATGTAATGTGTACAACATTCTTTTAAAAAAAAATTGTATTATGTTTCTTTTACAAATTTTGTTCATAAAAACATAGTTGATTACCAAATTAGCCTAGTCATGTTAAAAAGTAGATGATAAATACCCTAGCTACTCGTTCGGATCAAATGACCATGATCTCATAGGATAAGCAATTGGAAAGTAGTGGAAAAAAGTAGGGATGGCCACAATATAATCTAAGGGTCTATGAAATCTAAAGTTTAGAGTTTGGAGACCTTAAAAGCAGTTACAGCTCTAAAAACAATTGGAAAATCACTGAATAATTTATCCAACATAAACTGATCCAGATTAAATGGCAATATGTAAACAGGTTACAGCTCTAAAAATTAGTAAATTACAATGTATTAAAGAAACTGGAGTACATTAAGTTTGAAAAATTTAACTAACAAAAGATCCAATTAACATAACCATTTTAGACGACATGCTTACACAAATGTGATACTACAGTAACTTTGGCAGGAATTGACATGGTTTCATTCATGATTAAAAAATTGGGAGGGTGTTTGAAAAGAAAACCCCCATGTTTAATAGTCTCACATATGCACATATGTGAATACTAAACATGGGCATGTGCAACCAGGTTATTATAACTTAAGATATAGAAGCCTGTGTAACCATTTTCAACATATAGAGCACGGGTTAACCCATAGATATGTAGTACATTAATGACCAGGTTTTACTAACATAGTTCGAATAGAAGAACCACAATGTTCCCAACCTAATAATATTGTGTCTTGAAAACTTCTAAGAGAACTTTTCACAAACACCTTTCATACTCTTTTCACACTAAACCCACATCAAACTACAAGCACAAACCACTTAAGCGCTTCAAGACCCACATCCAAAAAAGGATTGCAAATCCATATATAAGCATATCAAGCACTATATACAAGAAAATTACCAGTTTTTACTCAGTTTCTCGGCAACCAAAAAAAGGGTCAAATCAAGAAAAACTAAGAGAGAGAGAGAGAGAGAGAGAGAGAGAGAGAGAGATTTCTGACCTATAGCAGAGGACTACGTAGACCACGAGAGCTTCGGGAACACGAGTTTTCGATTAGGCAGCTTGAGAATGTTGGCTATGGCAGCCGAGTCAGAATGAGAACCGAACCAGGAAACTTTTTTGGGATTTTATTTTTTATTTTTAAAATAATTGTTTGTTTATATGGGTCGGGTTGGATAATACCCGTTGACAAATGGGCTTTTGACATGAGCCACCACCAAGTAAAGCTAGGGATAAATTCTAAAAAAAAAAAGAAAAAAAAAAAGTAAAGGTAGGGAAATCACAAATTAACGTATTACCAATTTACAAAGATTGCAGTTCAAATATTTATTTATTATATTATTTAAATATCTATAATTATATTCTTGTCATATTAATTTGTAAGTTTTTTATTTTAAAAAAATGCAAATGTTAACGAGTACTGCATAAGTGCTTGTTAAGGTTGTATAAAGGTGAGTCTCATTTAATAAAAAAATTAAATAAAGAAATAAAAAAAACATAAAACTAGTCATTTTGGTTATTTTAATATTTTTTTTCTTTCTATAAAGCTGACCTCACACTGAAAAATATGATATAAAGCTGTAGAAAAAAACAAAATTGTACCCAAAAAAGTCAAAAGTTACTGTCCGTGAACACAATCCTAAAAAAAATTCTAAGTTACTTGTAGTAAAATTTGAAATACTTTAAATAATTTTTTGAGCAAATGATTGTTACTATCTCTTCCAATAACTCCCAATTCTGTCTAGCACATGAGAAATGGGGCTTAAAAGCCTTAAATAGGTAGGCCAAAGGGTTAGAACAACAGAGAATTTCGTAATAGAATTCTATCAAGTTCAGTGAAGTTCGTACTTAGAGGTGAACTCACTGTCCAATAGAATTTCAAACTTGAAGTTTGTATCTTCTTTGGCTTTTGCCTTGCAATTTGTAGGAATGAAACATGCTACAACTATTTTCCATTTTTGCGTTCTGAAACTTCACAGCCCAATACAAGTAAAAGCCCATCAAATTACATAAAAACAATGAAATTTTAAAACCCAAAGTTAAATTAAATTTGTCATTGAATCAGCCAACACTATAAGACTTAACATTCATAATATACTACAGTCATCATATTGTTTCCAATCAAATTTGTCATGAAATTAGCCTACACTACAAGAATCAACATTCATAATATACTACAGTCATCATATAACGGTATATTTTTTATGAGATTTTTCTCAAACAAAAACATTTGTGATATTACGGGATATGAAATGACTTCTTCCATAAAATTCATCCATAAATTTCATCAATAGAAACAAAGCTCAAATTCATAAATTGACATTAATAAAGCTCAAATTCATCCAAAAATTTCATCAATAGAAACAAAATTGCTATTATGTACTATATTCCAGTTATATAAACTAAAATTCGAAGTCTAAATCATTCCATTTAAATTCTTGTTCCAACTGAATCATTATTGAAGTTTTACAAGTGCTACTTAAAAAGGAAGAAGAAGAAGACAGAAAGAAAAGAAAAACCCATGATCCAATATGAATTAAATTGGCAAGCTTTATTTGTAATTTATTCACACTTCTTGAAAATTATTCTAACAAAAATTACAGCATCACACATAACATCTAACCACATTGATGCACCCATTCCCTGTATATAATTTCTGTAAATACATCTGCAATCTTATTAAAAGAGAAAAAAAAAAATTCCTGATCAATATCACACGCTTTTCCATTTTGCACCAGAGCTTACTAGTTTGGTATAAGCATTCTTAAAATCTTCAAAGAACATGCTCTCATTTTCAGCATACTTTGTGATCCATCTGTGCAATAGAAGGAGTGAGCTTCCCTTCAGTTAAGGAAAAAGAAAACAGACAAATATTGCACCAAAATTATGTTTTCATTTTTCTAAATTGAAAGCTCATATGTCAGTGAATTTTCAGCTAAATTCCTAAAGAGAGAGAGGCAGAGAGCTTTTAATTATTTTTCCATGGCTTTATTGGTTCCAGGATACCATTTGGAAGCCACTGCCATGAACCACAATAAGTGCATATTCAAGTATGATCAAGTCACCTACATCAGGTCCAAACTTTAGAAAACCTCGGATTTTAAAACAAAAGGTGAGCAATTTGGATTAGTTAGGCAAAATTTGTGAACAAGTTGATAAAAATTCAAGATGAAGTTGACTGGGTCAGAAACAGTGTGAGAGAAAACTAAGATGCATGTGTTAAATTCAGGAATTTGGAAAATGACAGGTTTTGTCTGATGTTTGGACATCACTCTGTGAAATTTTACCAATTTTTTTTCCTAAAATCTGAATATAAAGTGTGATAAAACCCAATATTCTCAAACATGTTCAAATAAAATGTCAATTATCAAGGACATTTGTGTTGCTTCTACAGTTCATGTATTGCATTATTTGGGATCATTTTGCACCACACCCGCTAGCATGTTTCCAAATTTCATATATCTTTCTACCCAATTGGATTCATTTTCCTAAACTTTTTTTTTATAAAACAAGCACATACCCTACTATAGCTATTGAGTGCTCAGCAAATTAGTGAAACAATACAGGTCATAAGGGAAGCTCAAGAGATCTATGAAAGACAAAGAACCTTAAGCATTCGTTATCATCAGTAAGTGCACGATCTGAAGGAAGCCCAATCATGCTTGCCATACCACCTGCATGCGAAGAACAGAATAAGTAAATGAATAAGGAGAAAAGATTTTTCTGATAATTAAAATAAAAGGTGTAAGTTGCTTAAATTAAATTTATTGATAATAGTTGTTAAAGACAAAACCGAAAATAAAAATGTCAACCCCATGTCACTCCTCCCTTTCAATCATACTGAATATATCATGCAGTAATCTTACATTTATATAGGCTAGACTTGAGCAAGCAATTTAAGGCCAATAATCCGCATATGGCAGAGTTTAAAGAAGACAAAAGAAAGTATTAATAGACAAACATCTTGGGCCAAAGATAAAGGCAATCATCAATAAACAACTCAGAAGATTGCTGGACTAAAATGATTTTTATGATCAGTTAACTACCTGAAGACGTCCATGGCTTCTGCAGAAGAATTTTAAAGTATGAATTGTCAAAAACAGTTGGATTTCCAAAACCTTTACTTCCAAGGGTATGAGCTCCAGACAGAGCAACAAGATCTTGTGTTCTGCACAAAAAATTAAGAGAGTCTTGCTTCAAGTAAGGCCTTTGTGAAGTTATTTACACAGTAAAATATGCCAAAGATGCATACCTATTAGCTATGACCTACTAAGGTTTCAGTTGTATAGCTCAAGTAAATAACATAAAAATTTAGACTAGTTAACACCTAAAATTTTAACTATTGAATTATTTATCAGCAATTCATAGCTTTATCACTTGGGGACAGGCTTAAACAGGTATTTAAGCTTTAAATTTGTCAAATCCACACATCTAAAAGTAAGTAGATCCGGCATTGCAGCATGTATAAATGTCAATATGGGTTCCATAATAAGCAATTTAAATTCAAAACACATGGACCCCAAAACTTGCTATTAATTCACAGGTAGGAAGTACACTTTAGCTCTATCCAATTATTGTAAATATGCTTTTATCTACACTTATAATAAACCGAGTACTTTGCAGGTAAGGGGCAGAATTTACAAGTGTCATACAAGAATTCGTCAAAGTCTTGGCGCTTGGCCAGAATTGATACTTCATTCATTTTGTAGTGCATAGGTAATAGTATGTTTTTTTTAAGAAGTCTTGCATGTGTGTTGCCCAATGATAAAGGATGTCATCATTTGCGTGACACTTTGACAGGTAGACCTGTTGTGTAATGATTGGTGGGTGGGTTATAATGCACACATAATCATCATGTTAACAGTTTGAAGGCTGATGCTAGCATTTTCCCTAGTTCTTTTGAAGTATTAAAGAAAAATTGAAAATCTGGCTCATCATGCTCTTATTTCATGAGATATGACCTGGTACGGCCATTGTAGAACAGTTATTGCTAGGAAAGAAAACCAATGAAAACAAATATCAAAGCGAAGAAAAATGAAATGACTGTTTGCAACCTAAGGTTTTATGTTGCTTTTGAGTTCCCAAAAAGGAAAAGTTACATCAATTAAGAAAAAGAGTATTGTAATGACAATTGACTGGCGGCTGATTTTATATTGTGAGAAGTCCTGGATTCAAAATTCAAACTTATTTTCTTTGTCTACCATTTCTAAGCTACCAAGCCAAGCATTAAATAAACTGAAGGATCTGTCTAACGTAAGTGTAACTATTTAGTAAGGCACAACCAAGCGGGTTAAGTTAAAGTTGATAACAAAGGAGAATTTAAAAAGTTATTAAAAAGGCTAACAAGCACAGTAAAATTTTAAAATTGTACAATAAATTACCCAAATCCCCCTTTAAATTCAGTGCTATAGCTGTCCAGCTGACAAGTTCACCTTTTGTGCCCCAGGAAATTAATAAAGAAGGAAAAAAATGGAATTATACTTAATACATCTAAATTTAGTTCTTGACAAAATTATTTTACAACCAAGAAGAGGTTATCCATCTTTCTAAAGCACCACCTCACTAATTATTTACAGCAACTGCACTGAAGATGATGATAAATATGTAAATTGTTAATAGGAACATGTGAATAAAAAAGGATTTTTGCAAACTATAAACTCACGATAAGCCTTTTCTTTGAAAGCTTTGCTTCAAACCAGGAGCATCCAGAGATTCTTGAGGAAGTTTCCCTTCTGGATCAGGCTCCCTATTAAGAAAAAAGTAATTATCAAAATCATAGGCAGTGAGCCTTCAATTAGGTATTTTCGAATTAATGCTGCACAAAAGAAGGATTTGAGGTTCTCCAAACTAAAAAGTAAACATTAAGTGGCAAACAACTCAAACACTCATTAAAAAAGGCAAAGCTTGAGTTTAATATTTTGGAAGGATCTTAGGACACCAAGTGACCCGACATTTAGTTTTCTGCCATGTCATAAATTAGGATAATAAGCTAGCCTCTTACATTGAATCTAGTCTGCCTAAGGGAACTGGAATTGTTGGACCTCCACACAATGAAACTGCTTCAGCTCCCGCCACAGCAATCATGTCTGCCCATGATACTAATAATGGAAAAAAAAAAATTTCAAAACATGATGGTAGGCACCAAAATATTCCCATTAAATTCAAACCCTTGAATAGTGGCATTTTCAGAAATAAAAACCTGGTTTTACTGCATCCACTTCAGTCTTCGCTTTCTCTAAAATCTAAAGAACAATGCATGTACACTGGGTGTCAGCTGGTCAGAGACTGTATGAAAGTTAATCATTTTCATGTTCACATTCAAGAAATACAGAATAATAAACTTTCTATTGAAAATCATAACAAGGAGTTGCATAGATACATACAAGTCTACAATATATGTCTGCCTATAAGTAAAAAGTTGTGTAGGAGAGCATGCCTTCATAGGTTTTTTAAGACCTGCATTTTCTGGTCTATCAAGTTCATAAACGATGGAACCATTCATACCACCTGCAGTAATAATAATGATACATAGTAAAAGAAGAGAAGAGTAAGAAAAATAAGAGTTGTAATTTGGTGAAAATATAGGCTTAAAAAATTTCAGAATGAAATGTATGATTGTCTTTTATGTTGGAATCAGTTAGCAATAAAGCAGAATTTAACTGAACTACTCATAGCTTTACCCTAGTTACTTGACTTTACTAATGTCTGGAACCTCTATCTTGCCAATCCAATAAAAATTAAACTATCACTAGCATTTGCATCTTGTTCCTGTTATGAAAATGAACTATCAAGGTGAAAGAGATGAATGCAGAATATAAGTCTCTACTATGGATGGCACCTAATATCTGGAGACATTTGTGAACTATAAAGCCTCAAATTATCTTTCCCATCTTTAGAACATTAAAACTTCAATACTTCTCTAGTCTGCTGTCTCACATCAGTTATGGTACAAGAGTGATTCAAAAATGATTAATCTAGCTATCAATGGTAAGCATAAATCTGGCAACGAATTACAAACCAGACCGATAATCTATTGTAAGAAAACACATCAAATAGGTAAATCAATTGACTTAGATAAAAGACAGAATATAGCATAATGTATCCTACTAGTAAGCATCATCCACAATATTATCACTCTATAAAGCATCCCAATAACATTTCATCCGGACTATACCTGAATTTTCATCCATATCAAAAGTTCCTGCATCGTGAAAAACCAAACGAAGCACACCAGCCGCCTTTGCCTTTGACAATACCTTCCTCACCTCTTCCTTTATGAGCAGGTAGTTCTCACTTGT